>JXCR01143437.1:107553-125312 GCA_002079205.1 Phalaenopsis hybrid cultivar
GTCAAACTGTTCACCATAACTGATAAATCTTATGTTTGACATATTTTCATACTTTATTATTTCGATAAACTTGTGATTCCTATTAAAGTATGCTAAATAATTGCATTTATAAATGAATAAATTACATGTATTATATGCTTTCTCGTAACAAAAATCGTCAACTAACAAAGTATTTATTTATTCAAAATGCAATTATTCTCAAACTTGTATCAACCAAAATTTCATGCGATTTTTTATTTAGAAATAAGAGATTGTAAATAGTGCATTCTACAATATGAAGATTTTATATTGTCATTTTAAATATCATTCCACTATCCATATAAAAATCTGTATAGAAGATTGAAAAGAATTTGTATTTATTATTGAATAATATAATTCTAACCTACTTGATGATTTTCTCTGTCGAAAAGGACTCTGAAATATATTTTTCTTTTGTAGATAATCACAAAAGCACTGCTTATGTAAGATTAAGAAAATGCAATCCTGAATTGAAATCGATTAATTAAAATATTACAAAAAAAATCCAAATCTGAATTAAAATTAACTTTCTTACCTTCACACTTCTCTTTTTTCCTTCCCTTCCTCTCCTCTTCTATTCGTCTACATTCCTTCTTTCTTCTTCCATGTTTTCTCTACCCAGCTCACTGTCTCTTCCTCTATTACCCCCAGCTGAGAATTTGAAATGAATGGGTAAGCAGATTAATTTGTTTTAAATATTATTGTAATTTTATGTAAATTGTTATACATTATAATTTAATCAATTTCATCACAACCCTTAAAATTTCCATGCATGTGGATTTTTTGAATTCCACTGCAATGCTGCAGTAAGCTTGTGAGCGGCATGTCACGGACAAAAAGTCCTACATCGGTTAGGTGTAGGGCCGAAAAACAGTATTTAAGTCCTAGGTTGTCCACCACCCCTAAGAGCTCTTTTGAGAGGTGACAAGTGGTATCAGAGGAGATTACTGCCTGCCAGGTGTGTGGACTCTCTATGGTTCAGTGGGACCGTTGGTAGAGCCGATCCGTGACGAGGGAGTCACGTGATTGGGTGGAGGAGATTGTCACGGACAAAAAGTGCAATATCGGCTAGGTGTAGGACCGAAAAACAGTATTTAAGTCCTGGGCTGCCCACCACCCCTAAGAGCTCTTTTGGGAGGTGACAGACAGGTTAAAATTAAATTAAATTTTTTGGAATATTTTATCAAAACCAAAACTAATTCATTAACTTTCCTGTCTTTGAAAATCATCATCCAGTTTTATATATCAAAATGATCATTTTGAATAGTAGAATACATCGATTTTTTTTTAATAATTTTTGAGAAAGTTAAAATTTTGAGTATATTTAATTTTGGGTAGCAAATGTACATTTAAAAAATTAGGTATTACATAAATCTTCTCTAAATTTAGGGTTGGAGGTAATGCTTAATTTGAATGGAAAGTTGAAATGCATCTTCGAGAGGTAAGCCTCTCATGTGAATATCTCGATGTAAGTTTGCTCTTAGACTAGATTGAAATCTTGAGATTGTGGTATTTCGATCTTATGTCACATCACAATAGTCAACTCATCAAAGCAAGCCATGTAATCAGTAGTGGCCATTGATTCTTGCCAAAGCCTATGAATGTCATCGAGGAGTTTATCATGAAAGGTTTGTGATATACTTTTTCCATTTTGTCATTTCATGAATGTATGACTTGGCTGCTTATTTTCTATTCAAGATTCATCTAGCACATCTTAGGTCAAACAGTCAAGCTTATGTAGGCAAAATGAATTTGCCACTATTAAAATATGGCATCCAAACAAGTAATAGTCTATGTGTATGAGCTAATCAAGGAAGATTTTGTGGTCATGTTGACCAGCAAAAGTAGGTTGATCTACATATATAATGTTTGAGATTTCAATACGTCTGTTGTGAGGCGATGTAGTGTTGATCCATTATTCTATAATGGCTCTTTGAAGTGGCGAGGGCAACTATCACAAGGCGCTTGTGAAGCATGTTGTTGCCCCATCTAAGATGTGCATTAAAAGTGCACTATCGATTTTATGGTAACAATCATAACCTTTCATATGGTAGGGACAATGATGATGACGGTGAGGCCTAATAATAGGATGTAGATGAGGCAGAGTTAGCGAGATGTTATTTACATCTTTTGAGTGGGTTATCGTGATTTAAATAAGATTATTGTTGCAGTAGTAGTGGCATACTAACCCTATACTTTAAAACCATAAACTAACATGAAATTCATGTTTTCGATTTGCTTCCGTAAACTAGTGCAAGGATCATCATGTTTGATTTTAGTATATATATATATATATATATATATATATNACGAAAAAAAATACAAAAAAGTTGTATGAGAAGACCTAAAAGAAAGCCCAACTCATACAATACAACACATACAAAAACTCAGATAAAACAAAGATAAAAAAGGTAAAAAACCAGAGCCACAAAAGGGCATAAAAGTGCTAGGGACGTCCCCCTTTAGTCTTCATTCCTCTAGTTCTCGAAAGTGAGCCGGCTAACAAATTGGTAAGGTGTGTCTCATTGCCCGTAGTAACCAAAGTATCATCCATCAGATTCCTAAGCTCAAGTAGATCTTTATTCTTCTTCTTCCTCTTAGATGTGTAGACCTGCCATTCCTCATTCGATGATTGGTCGGATAGGTGTAGGTGGTTGCACGTCTTGATCCCCATGAACCCGAGTAATTTTAACATCTTTCTGGACCTGATGAGGCAGTTGTGAAGCAGTAGAAGTATTTCCACCTGTATTATCAGTGATAGGTTATAGGACAGGAGGGGTCTGAAGAAACTCCCTCTCCCCCACGATAGGAGGTTCCAAAGACAAGGGAGCTACATTTGGGGATTGAAAAGTTGTCATATTGTCTGCCTGATCAGAAGAAGATGGAATCACAGCCTCTAGCGGAGCAGTCTGTTTTTTTGGTTTGAGGTGGGGGTGTAGATGGTGACATTGAGATCTGGAGTGTCCGAACATACGATAGTTCGAACAATACGACGAAAAATGTTCAATCTCTAGCTTCTGTCAATATCCATGATGTTGTGTGCCCAACCAGATTTCCTCAGAAGTGGGCAAAGTGATGTCTCTTTCAACAAGTACTCTGGCTTCAGAAGGACGGGACATATTAAAAGTAGGAATGTCCGTCTTGAGTGGCTTTCTATAAGCTGAGACAATAAAGTATAATACTTTTTGAGAAAAATAATGAAATTTCAGATCAGGAAGACGAATCCAAACCGGACTGATAGGCGGTTCCGTTTGTGGGTCAAAATTCACAGACCATTTCAAAATCTTCATTGGTCTGTTATCAATCCATATTATCCTTCTAGCAAATAAGCGCATGTTATCTTCTTCATTGCTAATTTAAATTAGAATGTCTCCCATCTAATTGCCCAATTTTCCATTCTCCAACAAGGTGCATAAGTTCAAATTCTTTGCGAATGAGCTCCATTTTGGGATGACCATATAGAAATTTCCCAACCAAATTCAGACGACAAGAGGAAACAAGTTGAATACCTTTAGCTTCTGTAAAAAAGATGGCAGACTTCCAATTCTTCCTACCAGGTTTTTTGATGTCCTCCGCCCACTCAAACGGAGGGAAAGATGATGATTTTGGTGTGCCTGAAGCATGGACACCTGCATATGATTTGTCTGAAGCCATCTTCAAAAATAGTTGCGACGTTTTCGCGTCGAAATAGCTGAAGCTAAGAAAGGGACGGCAGGGTGAGATGGGACTAGCGCAGAGAACGCAGAAACGAGCGGGAGACGAGTCTAGTAGAGAGGAAACAACGAGCGGTGAGACGAGCAGCAGAGCACGCGAGCGCTAGCATCGTCTCTGAGCCGGAAGAAGCGGTGGAGACGAAACGAGCTCAAAGAAGCCTATAGGAAACAGCGAAGCCGAAGTCGTAACTGTTGCTAGGGCTCGCCATCGGGCAAAACCCTAGCAGAACCGAGCGAGGAAGACGACGCCATTAATCTAGAAATTACATACATTATCTTATACATAGCTTTAGATCATATATATATATATATATATATANTAGTGGGGGTTTTTGAGGAGCCTGAGAAAATAATGTTAGAGCAACTAAATTTTGATGATCAATAATAAAAAATTGAGTTGATTTAGCATCAGTAGAAAGTTAAATCTAACATGATATGATTACTAAAAAGCATACGTGGGTGTAACACATTTAGGTAAGTCATGAAACATACCCAAACCCTGCAGTACGTATTTAATATAATATAAAATATATTAATATGAGAATGTAAATAAATGTTTTATGATATAATAAATTAAAGATATTATGGATGAAAAAATGTCTAAATGATCTAATGGTCAGTCAACATAGCCAAGCAGAACAGTTAAAAATTTTGAGAATGTTTTACCTGNCTTTGAGGAGCCTGAGAAAATAATGTTAGAGCAACTAAATTTTGATGATCAATAATGAAAAATTGAGTTGATTTAGCATCAGTAGAAAGGTAAATCTAACATGATATGATTACTAAAAAGCATACGTGGGTGTAACACATTTAGGTAAGTCATGAAACATACCCAAATCCTGCAGTACATATTTAATATAATATAAAATATATTAATATGAAAATGTAAATAAATGTTTTATGATATAATAAATTAAAGATAATATGGATGAAAAAGTGTCTAAATGATCTAATGGTCAGTCAACATCGCGAAGCAGAACAATTAAAAATTTTGAGAATGTTTTACCTGTTAAGAGTAGTATAATTAAAGCAGAAAATGTCAGTGGCACCAGATCCTGAAACTGTGATGCAATTACATACGATGAAAATGATGATACAAATGATAAAAAAGATGTAGTCTTTTGTCGCATCTAAAACACCTATTTTACCACAAATAGCAGCACCAGCCACACTTACAATTATGTGATATTGTCAATACCAAAATTAGTGTGTATATAGATAAATATTTGAAGTTTTTTTAAAAATTTAAAGCCACTTTTATAAAAAAAGGGGTAGAAGTTAAGAGTTGTTGAGGATTTTATTATTAGGTCTTGAATGAAATAATATACTCGTAGTATTTATAATTAAAGTAGAGCATTGGTGAAGAGGATACTTGAGACAGGTTCAAANCTTTAAAAATTTAAAGCCACTTTTATAAAAAAGAGGGTTAGAAGTTAGAGTTGTTGAGGATTTTATTATTAGGTCTTGAAGGAAATAATATACTCGTAGTATTTATAATTAAAGTAGAGCATTGGTGAAGAGGATACTTGAGACAGGTTCAAACAAGCTTAAGAAATGTCCCTCCTTTTGAAAAACAAATAATGCAGAAAAGATTTTTGAATCTAACTCAAGGGGCGAGGACATTGATCCAGAGTATAAGACAAAATTTATATCCTTATGAAGATATGCTCCATAGCTTATTAATACTGCTACTGAAAAGTTTTACAGATCTTTTAGATGCAATAGAGGCAGCCTTTGATTCCCACTATGTATCAAAGATTTTACTGAGTTAGTGGAAAACGTTAGAATTTTGGATCAGGATGTGTAGATGGTAAGATAGAAATGAGAAACTAGTATCAAAAAGAGGTAAAAATGGTTATTTCAAAAAGCAAACAATTATTTAGAGGTTGTTGTAGCAACATCAGCTGGTAGATCAGCAGATGATACCAAACTATGCTCTGTCAAAGTCACATTCAGGTAAATATTTGTTAAATACAAGAAGATATTATTTATGCAATAAATTGTGTCATATCAAAAGACATTATCCTAAGAATATCTAAAGAGCTCGAGATTGAATGATATACAAAAGCCAGAGCAACAAAGAGGTATGATGCCTATTATGATTAAGCTAGCACTAAAATGTAAAGAAAAAGCATCTGAAGGAAATGTGAGTTTAGTACCAACTTGAGTTTTTACTTTGACATTTCAAAAGGCTAGAGAATCGTCAGAAGTGGTGATACGTATTATAGTTATTTCAAATATTCCAGTTAGATTATTTTTTATTCTGGTGTATCACACTTTCATATCTACGTTGTTCTGTGATAAATTATATTTAAAACTTATTTGTTTTATTTTTAGAGTCAGTATTATGTTATTGTATAATGATTTTATGTTAGCTAATAATACTTATTACATGAACTTTGTGATTGGGCCCAAATTAATTAGTAAANCAAAGTAACAATGTGTTGTCTTCATAGATATATCTTCGTATCCTCTCTTTCCCTTTTACTAGGTTCTATAATATCATCTCCTCTAAGAGTGACTTTAAAGTATAATTGGTTATAAACAACCTTTAGCATTTAGCTGCCCCATTGGTAATGCTTATTCCAATATTGTAGAAATGCTCAGTTTTCAAAAGGAATGGTTTAAATTTCACCTTGAACATTAGAGTTTATGTTTCACGGATAACATTAACTTAATGTACAATTATGCATTCATACATATTCCTTGGTACTTTCATTTGGATTTTGTTATTATTATTATTATTTTTTGCTTTCTGAGATACTTAGCATGTAAAATGTGAATTAGCTTTTTACTAAGAACATCCACACCAAGAAAACCTCTTTAAAAATTAAATTTTTGGTGGGCTTATTTTTTTGTTACTCAACATGCCAGGCAACCCCAGATATGGCAGTCACACTGCTTGAACTTGCAAGAATATTTGCTACCAAAGTGCCTGGAAAGATAGATGCTGATGTGCTGCAATTACTGTGGAAAGTGAGTTCCTACTGTAATAATTATGTTCTACATGGGTTTTATAATTTCTCTTTTGTTCATATCTCTGTCTACTTATGTCTCCGAAATCTCTTAGATTTTTTGTTAACCATCGATTTATAAAGTAGTAACTAAGTTTCACCTTTTTATCCATCCTTTGATGAGCATTCTATTACACCGGTGCCTAACGACAATTTTGTCTTTAATTAAAAATAATTTAGTCTTTTATTATTAATATTATTGTTGTTGCTGTTGTTGTTGTTGTTAGTATAAATAGAGCTAATATGTGTAGGGTTAGGATTATACTGTGAGATTATCGTCTTGAGTCTTAGGGTTTAGATTTGTGAGAGATTTCCTTTCTCTCGTATTGTAGGATTTGGGAGAGATCGCCTACCTCTTTAGTTGTTGGTTGTTATGTTTCTTTATGTATTTCTATTGTGTTGTTTGGTGTTCGTGAAATAAAATATCCGTTTCCCTAATTTTTGTTTGAAAAATCGTATTGATTCTTGTTAAGTGGCATCACAACATTCGATCTGGGAAACAAGAAGGATAGCTGTGTACATAAGTGATCATGGAGTACAAGCTTCTCTATCTTGACGCATTCACTACCAAACCACAGCACCTCCGTCATTGTTGCGGTCATCACACTCTGTACTGCGCCTCAATATAGTCATGATAGGAACAAGTTGGAAGTCATCGAAGGATTACATATCAATACAACCACGATAAGAGCTCGCTAGGAAGGGGCAATAAAGCCACAGTAAGAGCTATCTGTGAAGCTGATGACGTGATTGCATACAACCTTTCTTTGATCAGAGTGAAACTTGTCCACTTTCATCGATCTCCGATGCTTTTCGTTCCCCTCCAATTGTACAAGATTGAGCGGTACAATAGTAGTAAGAGGTAGGCTCGATGTACAAATACGATTGAATTGGTACAGACACAATTTCAACTACTAGGAAAGCTAAAGCTATTAACGGGATTCCAGAGTATAGGGTTTCTTTGTTAAAAAATGTACTCGGAGAAATGACAATTAGGAAAGTGGATGCCTTGGAAGAGAGATTGTAAGAGTAAGACAACTTAAAGCTGGGATGGAGGAAAGGTTCTCAACAATAAATGAAAGATTTTTTATGGAAATTGTTTTGAGAGCCGATTCGAGAGGAAGCTTATTCAGATGTTATCCAAGACCTCGCCGACGGTTCAATCTGCAAGCGCTGACCAAGGGTTGACCAGAAAAGCTTGGCTAAATTAAAAGGGAAAGAGATCATACAAGAGAAATATGAGGAGAAAAAGCATCCACCTGTTGAGGAGTGTGTTAGAGATTTAAAATGGAGGGGCTTGGGCTGAAACATGGAGAAAGGGGACTAAACGGGGGGAGGAGAAGCTCATGGCGGTAGGGTTAGGTTTTGAGGGGAAAGCTTTAACATGGTTCTAGCAGAGGGAGGTTAGATACCTGATCCGCTTGTGGGAGAAATTTAGGGATTGCTTGTTGGAATATTTCTGAGCCATTTAGGAAGGAGACTTACTTGAGCAATTATCTGCTTTGACTCGGGAGGAGGCTGTTATAAAATTTAGAGAAAAATTCGAGTAATTGTAGAGGTGGCTAAGAGCGATTTCTGAAGCAGTATTCGAGGAGAATTTCATGAAGGGTCCAAAACATGATATACATTCAACACTTTGGGCGTTGAGACCGTGCGGGTGGTATAAATTATGGAACTGACGCAATTGGTTGAAAATTAAAGTGCAATTGAACATGCTAATAGGATACAAAAAACTCAAACAATGGAAGTTTAGCGGGAGGCTATATGCCACAACCAAAAGCGACATTCAAAAGCCTCGTAGAGACAGATATTCAGGAGAAGCTAGTAAAAGGGTTATGTTTTTGGTGTGACAAAATTTACTCAAGGGCGCCATTGCAAGGATTAGATATTACAGGTTATCACAATATGTGACGAAGAGGCAGGGGAGCTTGACCTAGCATCAGTTCTTTTATCCACCTTGAGGACAAGGTGCTTCTTTGGGAGGGGAGTATTGTTACGCCGTTGCGTAAGAGCAATTTTGTCTTTTATTAGCCTTGAGGGTAATTTAGTCTTTTATTATTATTATTATTATTTTGTTAGTATAAATAGGGCTAATTTGTTTGGCTATGCATGAAATTGTCGTATCGGTCTAAGGGTTAGAATTTGGGAGAGATTTCCTACCTCTCAAATTGTAAAATTTTGTAGAGATTGCCTACCACTCTAATTGTAGGTGCTTATCTTTTATCTTTATGTTTTGTATTGTGTTGTTTTGTGTTCGTAAAATAAAGTAATTTGCCATAGTTTTTGTGTGGAAAATCATGCCGATTTGTATCACATTCCTATGCTGATTTTTTGCTCCATGTCATTTAGTAGCTTATCTCTTTGCATTGCAATTTTTAATTCTTGAAGGTAATGACTTCATGCTTTTGCCTTTGCTAATGCTTTTTTTAGGACTGTTCTAAATGAGTGTACTGCACATTGGAAGTTATTATGTCTTTGTTTAAACAAGTTTGTATAGTAGAGCCAAGTTTTTCTTTGTCATCATTATACGATGGATTGTCTCAGGAGATTGGAATTCAAACAATTATTAGGTAGCCTAATCTATTGTCACCTAAATTTTATGGGTTCAAATCATGGAAATAACCCTTCTGCAATAAAAGACTGTACCAACCCGATTTGACACTGCATTGACAGGAGGCCTCATACATTAGATTTACCACACAAGGTGTTCTATGCTAATTTTTTGTTTCATGTTGTTTTTTTTAGCTTTCTTTGCAGTATAATTTTTTAAGGGTGGGAGGTAATGAATCAAGTTCTACTCTTTTGCTACTGTGTTTTCCGTTAAGGATGTTAATTTTAGTAAATGGTTGTCGAAAGATTTGAGGAGCAACATTGGTTGTTGGATAAGATAAAATAGCATGTGGTATGGATCTTAGACATTAGCGGGATTGTTTTGAATACAGATGCCGTGTAAAATTTTTCCATAGCATGATTTTTGTACACTGTTTTTATAATTATTTCTTTATTTTTTAAATCCTTTCCCCTAAGTTATTTTTGGATGATTGGGGGGCAAATTGAATAATCCACTCAGTGAAAACATTTTGTATTATGCATGCTATTGCGGGGCAAATTATTGTTTACTAGTCTTGTAAAGATGTATTTCACTATTCTGCATAAAGGTTGAAGCTTATTCTTTATTTAATCTTTTGCAATATCTCGTGTTATAATTGTTGCATGTATAATATTCTGTGAAAATATATAGACATGCCTTGTTGGAGCTGGACCTGAGGGAAAGCACACTGCTCTAGANCATCATGCGTAAGTTTTCCATTATTCAAGTTCATAGCTTACTAATTATGATGGTTAGCACAGCTATATTATTTATAAGATCAATTAGAGTGCATATCACTAAATCCACATGCATAAGAGATAAATTTTAAAAAAAACATCTAAACAAAGGATGTTTGGTACGAGTAAATTGTGACACCATTTGGCATAACTAATGACTCTGAGCCTTCTATTTTGATGGCCTTCTGATTTTGTTAGACGGGATGATCCTTTGCATAAATTGCAATAAATTTTTTAGGCGGTTTGCTGAGAAAATCTACATAATCATCTTTAAGTGCTGCTTCATGAATTCTTCCATGATTTCTTAAGATTCAGTGAAATCATATATGACAATCCTAAGAAAATTAAGATCTTCAAGCATTATGTGTGGCCTACTCCAACCAACATGCATAACATTCATGGTTTTTGAAAGGTTAGCTACATCTACCGAAGATTTATCCATGGATTCGACACCACTATGCCTCTGAGCACCCGCTCCCTCAGAAAGGGTGAATTTTGTTGGACAAATACAATCTCTAATGCCCTTTCCAAAATTAAAGAATTTTTAATGAGTCCAAAAGATAATAAAATTACAATATGTAAATAAAATATTTGAGGTATCATATGATGTCTCTAGGGTTTTCATTAGAGATGAACTCAAATAGCAAGTCCATTTTAACACTTCAAGAAATAAAACAGTGCATCAATGATAATGTTATAGTCCAAACTATGTGTTGTTGTTGACATTACATCTTTATTTAATATCTAAAACAAATTCAATCATAATATAAAATGAGACCAAATTATTTAGCGGTATACTTCAATTCTAAAACACAACTCCAATGCTGAGAACAAAGCTGTAGATGTCCTGAATAGTATGTGCACACTAATAAAGATTAATTTTAAAGTCATAAAAAGTTAACTCTATTAAAAAGACTTCCCTTAAATTTACTAGTCATTGGTTTCTAATACACCCACTCCTAATTCTAACAAGATGCAATATGACTAATTAATTCGAGAAATGCATCTTCGTATATAGATTCCTCACTCTTAGATTCACTCATTGAAAAGGTGGCAATTTATTGATGCAAAGATCAGTATAAATACCCATTACAGGACTCACCGGTAAGGAAAGCAATAAAAACAGAATACAGTAGACAAGGAAAGGAATAATAACAAATATAAGAGGCAAATAATCTCTCTAATTAAGGAGAAACATAAACAGAGAATCCTATGATCCCTCATACAATTTATAACCTTCTAAATATAGAGTTATAACAAATATGGAATATAATCATAATTATTTTCGAGATCTTTCAACAGACACATAAATATACACTCCCTCAAATTCCCTAAAACCATGGGAAGTCCCTTAGTATATGCTTTGTCTTCAAGTTACCCTCATTGTGTAATTTATCTCCATCTTAGTAGTCATAAACCACTTTTCTAAAATGACATTTAATTCCATTCTATAAGATGCCTNCTTTGTTCCAAGAGCTAAATATCTTCCTCTAGGGCCTACTAGGTAACATTATTTTGTGACAACACATTTTCTCTTCATTAATTTATCTTTTTTTCCTGCTAAAATTTATTAAAATGTTCATGGCTCAAGAAGTATCATTTACTATTAGGTTTTGAGAAAACCTTTTATTATCCCCTTAACTTTTCTGCTGCCAGCTGTTGATAAGCTGAAAGTAGAAATCTTAACAGTACCCTCCCTGTCTTATGTGATAAATTATTCTATTCAGACATTTATATTTGAACTTACATGTTAATACCCTGGGAGAGTTTTACCGGCAGATTGACATATATCTTTCACTCAATAGGCAACAATTGAGAAAAAGGATTCATGCAGCCGACCTCAGTGGGATGAAGGCTTGTTGTTGTTGCTAGTGCTATTATATGTGTTTTTACAGGCTCTGGGGAATAAGTTTGACCAATGATGCTGGGAAATGTAGGGGAAACGGTTATTTGTTATTTTGCAGAAATGGTATTTATTGTTCCGAGGTAGAGAGGTTGGGCTTTGGGAGGAAACACATTGGTTTTTGAAACACAGCAGCACCTCATCATCCTTCTCAGACTCCGTTGCCAATGCTGATGTTTCATGAGCAGCTATGGAATGCAAACTCTCCCATCACCACTTCCGAGCGCCTGCATGCACGCTAAAATTTCCGTTCTCCTCTAAACACTGATTGCATGTGCTTGCAGTGAACACTTGCCCACCGCATTCATGCACCTCCAATTCAGACATAAAAGACCTCCAGGATCATTGAAATTGCTTTAACCTTTTTTGAACCATATGAAACATCTGCACGAGTAAAAAAATGAATTCTCAATATGCTTTAATGCAGATGGCAAGTAGTGAAAAGTAAGCTTTAGGAGCGAAACCTGATAGTGAGAAGCAGTTAAAAGAATTTTTTAATATTCATTCAACTATCAACAGATCAAATGCAAGGTGCAGATCCATTATTTATTGAAAGAGGGTTGCATGATATAATCAAATCTAATTTTGAAATCTAAACCCATCAAAATTTATAAAAATTCACAAGTCAGGCTAAACATTATTAATAGGATAATTTATTCTTATTTCAAACTAAAAAAATCTAAAAAATTTATTGAATAAAACTCTTAATCTAATATTTGTTGCTGCATCAATTATCTCGGACACAAAAGCAGTAATGATCCCTTGTTGAGAAGTATGTTGGCCATGGTGGGAGTAATGGAATTTATTAAAGTACATCCTTCAAGCTTTCATTGGAAACAATAAAGATACACACAAACAAAAGCAGAGGTAAGTAATCATTATATGTGAGATTATTAAGAACTGTCAAATATAGGATGCATGGGGCGACTTTATAGCAGTGCATGTATGACAAAAGTGTTAACACAAACTTAAAATCAAGAGTTGATATTGATGAAAGTAGTTGTTCTGCCAACTACGGATTATCTTGCTACGTTTTTTAGGCTCAAAAGCAACCATGATTTCTATAAGTAGTTCAGGCCTGACCTCAGTTTTGGTATATGCATCATCATTCTTTGTAGAAAATTTGGTTCATGCTTAGGGACAGATGCAATCACTTACTCATATTTGATAACTAATGTGTACATTATAAATTTAATAGGTCAACACAGAATATGGATTTAATTTTTGAATTTTTGGAAGTGACATTTGAATTGTTGGAGTTCACGTATTGATTTACAATACTAATAATTGGGTTCTATTAATCATCTTAATCCATATCTACATCATATTCAAAATTCGAAAGAATTTTTTTTGCGAAGTTGCTTTTGATCATCTTAAAACATTCCAATGTAATAATAATGATGACACCATAGTGGATGATCATAATTTGAAAATCCATATGCATGCTCTTATGTTTTTGATATATTCACTGCTAAGTTGGTTCATTTTTTATAATTCGCTTCTCTTGATTGTAATAATGTCATGATAACAGATAAAGAAAAGTTGAAAGGTTTGAAATCAAAGTTTAAGAAATTGTTATCACCAAAATTATTGTCCCTCATTACTAAGTTGAATTTGTGAAAAAGTAATGGCTACCAATGGTTTAAAATTGTGGGTGATGGAAAATGTTGAGATATGTGGATACAAACATGAATATGGGCAAATGCACTAGGCTGCGTGACGGTAGATGTGTGCAATCAAAGAGGCTCACTTTTGCAAGCGATTCAATGGTTGTGGGGTGACATGTTGGACCTAGTGTGACAAAATAGGGTGTATGTTGAAGGAGATGAGCTTTGATTGTGTTACCGAGGACACGAGATGGGTTTGTAGGAGTTAAGACCACATGATTGTTTGCACGTGAATCAATTAGTGTCCTTGTTTGTTTTTGCAAACAATATCAAAGTAATCTGAACATTGGAATTGACGAGCGAGAATCATTTGGTTTTGATACCTAGTGATGCGAACTGGAAGTAGGAAAGATAAGATTAAAGATTAATTCATCAATTAATTAACCAATTATAGCCTATGGATCCCCTGTTTAAAGAAATCAAATTTTACATGATAGAATTAAACCTAATTTTGATATCTAATCCTATCCAAATCCTAGATAATTTAATGCTCAAGTAAATTTTATCTATACTGAATTTATTCTGATTTCGTACAACAAAAGCAACAGCGACAAGCCTTTATCCTACTAAGTGGGGTCGGCTACATGAATCTTTTTTCTCCATTGCGTCCTATTGAGTGTCATATTTTCATTTAATTCTAATAGATATACCCCTGTCTTTCTTAACATAAGTCGAATCTAAAATCCTAATCTCCTGACTGGATCATTAGATGTTTGACATTTAATGTGACCAAACCGTCTGAGATGTCTCTCTCAAAATTTTTTCGCCACTGGAGCATAGATGTATTTATTTCGCATTTATCTCCAAGTGTAAAGCCGCTCATCCACCTAAGCATTCTCATCTCGAAAACACTTAACTTTGTTTTATGATTCTCTTTCATAGGCCAACATTCAACTCCATAGAGCATTGCAGGTCTCACCACTATTTTATAAAATTTTCCTTTCAATTTAAGCGAAACTTTTCTATTACACAATATGCCCGAAGCATTCCTCCACTTCAACCAACCAACTTGAATTCTACTAATAACATCCCCTTCTATATCACCATCACTTCGAACAATAGATCCGAGATATATAAAGCGTTCACACCTTTTAATAATTTGATCACTCATAGTTGCAACTCTATCACTAGAGCTACTACTACTAAAATTACATTCCATATGTTCTGTTTAAGTTCTACTCAAACGAAGGCCTTTAGACTCTAATGTAGACCTCCATAATTCAAATTTTTCTATTTTTTTTTTCTAGTCTTATCTACAAGAAGGATATTATCATCGAAAAGCTTACACAAAGGTATATCCTTCTGTAAAGGTCCAGTAACAGCATCCATAACTAAATCAAAAAGATATGGGCTTAATGCCAATCCTTGATGTAATCCAACTGAAATAGGAAAATATTTTGTCAATCCTCCTTCTGTTCGACACAAACAACAACTCTAGTATACATATCTTTAATGACTTAAATATAATTCTCTAGAGTTCCTCAAAGGATATCTCTTGGAACCTTATCGTATGTTTTTTCTTAATCAATAAAAATTATTTGTAGATCCTCCTTATTCTCTCTTTACTTCTCCATCAAACCTCTAAATAAATGCATTGCTTCCATAATAGACCTGCTGTTGACCTCATTTTTGTGAGGTCTTTTCTTCTCCTTAGAGCCTAGGTTCTAGCTCTAGAAATTCCTATGGACCATCTTAGAAAACTAGAATTGAGACNCCCGAGGTTACCGTTCGGTACGGTGTAAATCCTCCTGTCATTTAGGCTATTTGCATAGTCTGACATTGTGCAAATATAAGTCCTAAATCTTAAATAATTTGCAGGATTGAAATATCAAATAAACATCAGGTCCTAAATCTTAAATAATTTGCAGGATTGAAACATCAAATAATTATCTCTTCAAAGACAAGCCGAACAATAGGATAGTTGGGACATCTCCGGGGTTTCTCCTGGATCTGTGATATCCCTTACTTTCTTTCATTTGAATTCCTTAAATAATTGTTCCTATTTTGAGCCATTCCCATTTGATTTCATGTCCAATCGTGAAAACCTAAACTTTGAAATCTTGAAAACAAAACCACCTGAACTTAATCGAGAGTCTTCTTAAGTGATTTCAATCATTTAAGATGTAATTAACTATAGGGGCTTGCCCCTATAGNAGCTCGACTTAGCAGAGAGGCTATCCCAGGCTTCATTCTTTGACCTCCATGTCACAATAGAACCTAATTATTGCAAGCATACCAGCACTGAATTCAAATCTAGTATTACCTTTTCGCTAGAGATATGCTTCCACCATCACAAAAATTTGTTTGAATTTAGAACATCTTTGTAAAACTAAGAAAATACTATTGCATGTGTCAAATTTGCTCTACAAATCATACACCCTTATTTTGAGAATATAAACAAAGGCATTGGGGAAGGGACATATGCAAAACCACGAAACCAACTCAAAAGATCTAAACAAAACTTAAAACAGAAGCACACAAATCAGAAAACACATAATACGCAAAGAACACAAAGATTTAACGAGGAAAAACTCGAGTGCGGGAAAAAACCAAGGAGCCACGTCACACCAACAAATTAAATATAAAAAGGTGGAGAATTGTAGAAATCACACCACACTCAAGCCTCTCTAAAATTTTGAAAACTTCAAGAATTCTCCTCTCTTTCGCACAAGAGAAATTGAAATCCAACATGTCTACGTACACAAATCCTACTGGATGATTTTAAGCTTTGAACTTCCCGAACGCAGGTACTGGAACTACGATTGGGCATTGTGGTGTCCGCTCCTAGCGCTGGGGCTAAGGGGTGTATATACGTCAAGTCGGCTTGCAAGTTGACTAGAATACGGCTCATTAACGAGCTCGCAGTCGAGCTTGTTGACCCTTGAGTTCAAGCTCGAGCTTACAACCTAGCTCATATAATATATGAGCTCGATCTCAAGTTTCTCATGACTCAACTCGTAAACTCGTCAAGCAGCTCGATTAAATTGCATGTAGGCGTAACATTGCTACCTCTTGCAAGTCACTCGCGTTAGTCGCATGGCCAAAATCTGATGGTCTGATTGGAGGCCATTTTGATTCAATTCTTATTTTGAAACCGTAAACGCCTATTCCCAAATCACAATCTCGTATTCTTGTTTATGTCTCATAACCTCATTACACCCTCCTACTCCCCAAGAGCAGCACAACACAGCTCGATCAGATGTGAACTCACAATCCCCATTCCCCAATAATTTGCGTCCGCACAGCTCTCGTCTCCCCACCGCTTAGTGTCGACACGCAACACTCACATTCACTGCCCACCGACCATCACCGAGCTCCTAAATCAAACTAGCACATGCTTTTATGAAACATCACAGTTTGTTGGAGATGAATAAAAAAAACATAAATTTAGGTAAAATTTTATCTCTTTTTCTAGTTCTCTGTATTATTCATTTAACGAGGTAGTGGCTTAGAGGCATTCAAGAGGGTTTGGTTTGCCCTATGATGTTTATGTTGGCTTTGTGCTTAGGATGTCGAATGGCTTGTTGTTTGCTTTTCTTGATTAATTTAAGTGATAATTTGGTTCCTTAAAGAGTTGAAGTTAGGAAATATGATTTAAAAACAATGAATTGTATTTCATTTATAAGTTAGTTAGATTTAGTTTAATAATCAACAGTTTTTTTATCTTTTTTCATCTGAAAGATTTACATAAATAACACCTAATTTCCATGTATTTATATATTTTGAATATTTTGAAAATATATAACGATGGTGCTTGCGATCTACCAGAAACAAAGAATTTTATGATCTATTTGATCTTATTTTGGTTTTAATATATTTTATAGTTGAACAAATGATATATTCTACGATCTACTAGAGACCAAATATTTTATGATCTATTTGACTTTAATTTAGTTTTAATATATTTTGCATTTGGACGAATGATATATTTTANGTAAAATTCATCTATACTTTTCTTGATAAATATTAACTGGCAACGCAAACATACGAACCAGAAATAGATAAGATTAATAAGGATAACATGCCACAAGTATAGCACAGAAGCAACCACCAGATAAAACAAACTGAATTTAATTTTATTCTTCAAAAAAGCAATGCATTTTGCAACATTTTGTCC
>JXCR01143437.1:140069-169912 GCA_002079205.1 Phalaenopsis hybrid cultivar
CAAATAAAATATTTCGCAGACTAAAACGGATGCCACAAATTCTTTAGTCTAGGTGATTGAATTCCCATTACAAGTGATATATTTATTCGTCGGGATAAGTGTATTACCTGTAGTATTATATTCAATCATCTAAATTATTTAAAATGTGAGACCCGCTTGGTCTTACCTATTTTAAAATTAAAATGTTACATTTAAAAAATCAAAAAAGGTTATATTTATATCTAAATTATTTTCAAAAATCCCAAAATCATCACCTTTTCAAACTACGAAAGTGAAATTGAACAATAAAACGGCCGACACCTGCCGGACATAAATCCAAACTGATTATGAGAAATCTTTGTAATACATCTTAACCTATTTTCAATTACCTTCTCCCTTAATTTTAAAGCATGACATATCAACATTATTCCTTTATAATTTGCACACTCTCGTGCATCCTCTTTATTCTTAAAAATGGGGACCAAAATACTTTTCCTCCATTTCCCAGATATCTTTTTAGCTTTTAAGATAATATTAAAGAGTATAGTATGCCGGGAAACTCCCAAATCTCCTAAATATTTCTACATATCAATTGAAATATCATCATATTCTACTGGTTTTCCCCTATTTGTTTCCTTAAAACCTAATCAATTTCTTTTTTGCTATTGCGACAGTAAAAATGAAACATTTTATTATTATAAACGATATTAAGATCACTAAAGTAGATCGTATTTTCAGAGACTTCATTGAAAAGGTTATCAAAATATCTCACCCATCAATGTTAAATATCTTTTTCTAAGAAAAGTGTTTTTTGATTTTCATCTTTGATACACTTGAGTTAAATTTTTATTTTTCTTTTCTCTTTGTTTGATTAGTTTATACATATTTTTTTCACCATATTTAATATCAAATATATTATAAAGATTGCTAAAAAATAGAATTTTTAGCTTCACAGATTGTTCTCTTAGACTCCCTGCGGACCATTTTATATTTTTCTCATTATCTAAGCTTTTACATTTAAATCAATTTTTATAACATACTTTTTTATATTTTATCTTTTCTTGTACATTATCATTTCACTACCAACTATTTTTATTTATAGAAACTTTTCCTTTTGATTCTCCAAGTATATCTTTTGTCACTTGTTTAGTAGTGTTTGTTACTTTATTCCACATAGAATTTGCTTTTTCATGAACATCCCAAATCTTGAAAACTTAAAGTTTACCCATAAAAATAATTTTATTTGTGTTTTAGGTGCCCCCATCAAATTTTATGATATTGATTTATAGTATTTTTTATTTTACAACTCATATTAAAATTCAAAACAAATAATCAATGTTGAGTACTTAAATCATCACTTGGAATGACCTTACAGTCTATACATTTTTGACGATCTCTTCTTCTCAAAGAAAATAATCAATTTATATTTTATTAGATACATTCTTATAAGTAATAATATGTTTATCAATTTTCTTGAATAAAATATTTACAATGACAAAATCATACACGAAAGCAAAATTTAATATGACTACCTTCTTCATTAATCACTCCAAAATCATAGCTACCATGAATATTTATAAAATCTTTTATTACTCTATTTACATGTTTATTTAATTTTCTCCAATAAAAATTCTTTCTTCAAGAGGTATTATTTGTGTTAAATTTTCTAGGTCATTCTATAATTTTTCTTTAGAACCTATATCTAAATCTAATTGAGGAGCATAAACACTTATAATGTTAAAAATCTTAGTATCAACAATAAACTTAAGGATTATAATTCTATCTCCAATTCTATTAATTTTTACAACATTATCTTTCAAAATTTTATTTATAATTACACCTATACCATTTCTAGTACGACTCTTATCTGAATACTAAAGTTTAAAATCTTAGCTGTCAATCTTCTTAGCTTTTTCTTCAACCCATTTAGTTTATTGAATGCATAAGATATTTATCTTTCTATGAATCATAATTTCAACTAACTCCATTAATTTACTGGTGAAAGTAATGTGAGAACCCTTGCTTATTTGACATTACTTCTGGGCAACTGTGTAGACACTTCCACACTTTTTTCACTATATTCAGGTCATAAAGCGCGGCGTTTCCAGGGGATACTCTAGCATTTTTACAATAATCAAAAGTATTCATGCTATAATTTTTCGACAAATTTACTAGTTGTCGACTACTTAATGTGTCCCTCCACTTTTATTCTGATATCACACTAAATAAGATTTAAATCTTAATAAAATGAAACAAATAGTCAATCTAATTTCATGTGTTGCTCTAGCGATTCTTCATGAATGTCAGATTTAAATTCATACTTACATTACGTAAAATCTAGTTACCCTTATTTTATTAACCTGACACTTTCTGTATTAACCTGACTTTTACCATCTTAAATTTATTTGGCAGTGCGAAGCTGATTGAAATCTACCGGAACCGACACAATATTAGTGCTTCCAGTGGTCTAAATGATCCTGCAGTTGCTACTGGAATTTCTGATCTTGTATATGAATCTAAAGCACAACTTCCAGAGACCAGCTCTATTGATCCAGACCTGGCAATGGCTTGGGCTGCAAATCTAGGAAATGGAATGTGGGAAAGCAATGCGCCAGCAATGGATAGAGTAAGCTATTTTGATGTGTCGAGACCAATATTTTGCATTGCATGTGCTATATGCTAATTTCATTCAACTATTTTCCTGTCCTTTACCTGATATAGTTTAATATTTAATTTTTTGTTTATTTTCTAGTTCTTTGTGTTCAAATGAAATTACTTGTTTTTTTCTGCATCCAATTGTTTCATTGTAAACTTATGTGGTATCAGGTTAATGAATTTCTTGCTGGTGCTGGAACTGATGCTCCAGATGTTGAGGAAGAGAATATAACTTCACGGCCATCTGCCACTTATGATGATATGTGGGCAAAGACGCTTTTAGAAACTTACGAGGCAGAGGTGATTATTAGAATATTCTCACAACTATTACTAATGGATGATCATTCTTATGAGTTTCTGAAATGTTTTTCTTATTTTTCTTAGGAAGATGATGCCAAGTCATCTGGGTCATCTTCTCCTGAATCAACTGGCTCAATCGAATCTTCTATATCATCCCACTTTAGCGGTATGGGATACCCATCCTTGTTCAGTTCACGTCCATCAGGCTATGGGGTCTCACAACAATCGGTACTTATGTCAAATTTTATTTGCTATTCTATTTATGTTGTGTTGAACTTTCTTTTTGTATTTGAACTTTGGTATGTTCATGATCACAATGTTGGATTTACTTGTGTTTTCATATTTATGTTTGGAAGCTAATCAATAATAACCTTTTAGATATCTTTATTGAACTTGATCGAATGGATTAAGTAATCTTTTGTTTGAATTTTGTACGTAAATAACACTCTTCCTGATGATTATTTGAAAAAAATTGTGCTACAAATTGTGGAAAATGTTGAAGCTTAGTTTCGCTCTTCACCAACTGAACAACTGAAACTATTCATGATGGCCATGATTTTTGTAAGTTGGTTTGATTATCCATTTTGAGACTATTCGCATCCATGTAAGTTTGTCCTTACTGATATTGTGGATTTTCCAGTCAATTTTGAATAATGATTTAAATGCCTTTTTCTTCTGGACATCATCCAATTTTTTAGCTTGTAATATGTGGTACTAAGCCTCTTCTAGTTAAGGCTACAAACAAACTGAACCGAGTCAAGCAAGGTTGCGTTCAAGCCTGAGCTTGTTAAGAAAATGAGCTCCAACATCTTCAAGCTTAAAATTGAGCCTTGAGGTTGTGTTCAAGCTTGAGCTTGTTTATAAAATTTGAGTCGTGCTTAAATCAGGGTTTTTTCTTTTAATAGTCACTCTTAGTTCATTTGTCATTTTGATTGTTTTAGTTTAGTTCATGTTCTTTCATGTGATGATAATCTGGTTTTTATCGAGCAAATTAATGATTAGTAGTATCAAGCTACTGAATTTCTATCCAAATAATTTTTATTGAGCAAACTAAAATTAATACTATCATGCTATTTATTTTCTAACTAAATGAGACTTATCAAATAAACCAACGAGTCATATAATTAAGCTATTTATTTTCTAATCAAATGAGATTTATTGAGTTTCAAAATAAGCTACTTGTTGAACATACAAAAATAAAAAAAGTTTTTAATTGAATGAGCTGATAAATGAATAATTATAATAAATGAATAACTAAACAAACAAATGTTTCTATTGTTTTATGTATTATGAATTAAAAATTTAATTTAAATAAGTTTAAATTTGAGCTTTAATTGAGTTNTGAGCCTTGAGGTTGTGTTCAAGCTTGAGCTTGTTTACAAAATTTGAGTCGTGCTTAAATCAGGCTTTTTTTTTTTTTTAATAGTCACTCTTAGTTCATTTATCATTTTGATTGTTTGAGTTTAGTTCATGTTCTTTCATATGATGATAATCTGGTTTTTATCGAGCAACTTAACGATTAGTATTATCAAGCTACTTAATTTCTATCCAAATAATTTTTATTGAGCAAACTAAAATTAATACTATCATGCTTTTTATTTTCTAACTAAATGAGACTTATCAAATAAACTAAGGAGTCATATAATTAAGCTATTTATTTTCTAATCAAACGGATTTATTGAGTTTCAAAATAAGCTACTTGTTGAACATACAAAAATAAAAGAGTTTTTAATTGAATGAGCTGATGAATGAATAATTATAATAAATGAATAACTAAACAAACAAATCTTTCTATTGTTTTATGTATTATGAATTAAAAATTTAATTTAAATAAGTTTAAATTTGAGCTTTAATTGAGTTTATTCACATGTTTTAAGCTAAGCTTTAACTGATCTTATTCTTAAGGCATTAAAGCATGTTTATTCATGAACTTATTCATGAGTTTGAAATGAAACTATTTATCGGGCTTGCGAACATAGACGAATTGAACTAGTTGTTCAAGCTTATTCTTTTAGCAATCCATTATTTATCATAGTGTTCAAATTTGCTCAATCAGTTAACCAAATGAGCGTGAACAAACTCTTATGCAGCCAAGCTACGAGTAGCTTATCAAACACTCGTTTTGTTTGTAGCCCTACTTCTAGGTCCTTGAATTTAATGTTTTTATAGATTGAACACAGTTTCCACACCTTAATTAATGATTCAAAAGATTTACCAAATGCATGGTGCTCTCGGCAATGCAGAATCTTGGGAGGGGTTGTTGTAATCAGCCTTAAACTTTTATTTCCGGGGCAATTGTTTCCATTACGTCAACCTAGGACCTCTATGATACGTCAAAGGCAATTTGACCAATGCCCCAGTCCCATCCTTAATAATTGGTAGATCCTCTAGAGTCGAAGGGCTAACTGCTTGATTTTATTGACTCCTCAACAGTCCCGTGATGCAGTTTCAATTGCAAAGATTGATTCTATCAAAACTAGGTTTTCTATGGTTTTCACGTTTGAAAATAATATTGAAAGGCTTACACTTACCCTTAGATCCTCTAGATTGTTTACCGAACTGCACAAATACCTGCAGTATGCCAGTTTTGAATTCTGGAGCAAACCACCCTCAAATTCCTAGTCGGGATTACGGCTGACTTGAAGTTTCTTCTTTTATTTTTATATGACCATTCTTTTTGTATTACAGTTTATGTTCACCTTCACATATTAACTTGTTTTTCTGTCATATTCCATGCTATGTTTTTGTATACTCGATGAAAAATATTCCAACAAAGTTGTTTTAAGCCTTCTCAGGACAGTAGGTCAGCTGCCGCCGGTAGCAGGTTTAGCAATAATTCATTTGGAAGTTCAAACTATGAGGGGTCCGCATCTCCGGTAAGCCTTTCTCCTAGTTTGAGCTCCCGTGGCTGGCATTTACAATTTCTATGTATTTACAAAATTAACAGCTAACTCTACTTTTTACATTTATACCACCCAAATCTTTCATATCATATAAAAAATACCACTATTTTAACTTTTAAAAAGTGAAATGCACCTTTTCATGCATAGGCAGGGTGGATGCTTGTAAAAATTGAAGTTTAGGTGTTAGATATGTAAACACATAAATGTAAATCTTCTTATTATATAATATAACTGAAGACACGCTGTACATTGTGTTCAGATCAGGGAAGAACCTCCATCATATTCGTCGTCTGTTCTGCAGAGGTATGAATCATTTGAGAATCCATTAGCGGGGCAAAGCTTTGGCTCACGGAGCACTGATGAAAATGGTTCCAATAACCCACAATTTGGGAAAGCGTTGTATGACTTCACTGCAGGTGGAGATGACGAGGTATGCCTGCAATTATGTAAATTGTTTCTTCCAGTAAAAGCCACCATGGTTTGTCATAATTTGTCAATTTTCCCTTTATTCCTGCACAGTTTTTGCAAATCAGACAAGCTTTTTTTTCTTTCTTGCAGTTAAGTCTAGATGCTGGAGAAGAGTTTGAGATTGAGGATGAGGTTGATGGTTGGTACTATGTAAGTTCACATTGAAATCCTTAACATTCACAAAATAAAAAAAAAAAGTAAAATTCATGAACTCTGCTATTTCTTTTGTTAATATTTCCTTATCTTTGAATGACCATGTTGGTTTAGGTGAAGAAAAAACGACCAGGGAGAGATGGGAAACTAGCCGGACTTGTTCCAGTGCTCTATGTGAGTCTTTCTTAGTTTTAGCAGTCTCACAAGATTAAGCTTCTGTACATCTAAATGAAGAAAAAAGCCATGCCTTTTTAGTAAGATCACCATTAAAACCACACGAGTGCTTTTTGATGCTGTTTCAATTCTTTGATCGATTTTGTACACCATTCCTGTTTATCTTCTTTTTCTTCATTTAAATGCGTCGTCTCATCCAAGAAGTGATTTGGCTATTTGATGCTTGTTTGAGATTGTAAATGTATAGTAAATTTTTTTAGTTCTGTTTCTATTTTTAGCGCACATATATACATACATACATATACATATATACATACATACATATACATATATACATACATACATACATATATNTCATGTTTATTCATGAACTTATTCATGAGTTTGAAATGAAACTATTCATCGGGCTTCTTAACGAGCTTATTCATTACTTTTAATAATATTGTTTGCGAACATAGACAAATCGAATGAGTTGTTCAAGCTTATTCTTTTAGAAATCCATTATTTATCGAAGTGTTCAAATTTGTTCAATCAGCTAACCAAATGAGCGTGAACAAACTCTTATGCAGCCAAGCTACGAGTAGCTTATCAAACACTCGTTTTGTTTGTAGCCCTACTTCTAGGTCCTTGAATTTAATGTTTTTATAGATTGAACACAGTTTCCACACCTTAATTAATGATTCAAAAGATTTACCAAATGCATGGTGCTCTCGCCAATGCAGAATCTTGGGAGGGGTTGTTGAAATCAGCCAACTTTTATTTCCGGGGCAATTGTTTCCATTACGTGAATCTAGGACCTCTATGATACGTCAAAGGCAATTTGACCAATGCCCCAGGCCCATCCTTAATAATTGGTAGATCCTCTAGAGTCGAAGGGCTAACTGCTTGATTTTGTTGACTCCTCAACAGTCCCGTGATGCAGTTCCACTTGCAAAGATTGATTCTATCAAAACTAGGTTTTCTATGTTTTTCACGTTTGAAAATAATATTGAAAGGCTTACACTTACCCTTAGATCCTCTAGATTGTTTACCGAACTGCACAAATACCTGCAGTATGCCAGTTTTGAATTCTGGAGCAAACCACCTCATATTCCTTGTATGGATTACGGCTGACTTAAAGTTTTTTCTTTTATTTTTATATGACCATTCGTTTTGTATTACAGTTTATGTTCACCTTCACATATTAACTTGTTTTTCTGTCATATTCCATGCTATGTTTTTATATACTCGATGAAAAATATTCCAACAAAGTTGTTTTAAGCCTTCTCAGGACAGTAGGTCCGCTGCCACCGGTAGCAGGTTTAGCAATAATTCATTTGGAAGTTCAAACTATGAGGGGTCCGCATCTCCGGTAAGCCTTTCTCCTAGTTTGAGCTCCCGTGGCTGGCATTTACAATTTCTATGTATTTACAAAATTAACAGCTAACTCTACTTTTTACATTTATACCACCCAAATCTTTCATATCATATAAAAAATACCACTATTTTAACTTTTAAAAAGTGAAATGCACCTTTTCATGCATAGGCAGGGTGGATGCTTGNTAGGCCTTTTGTTTAATGTTAAGATTTTTTGACAAATTTTATGTTGGCTGTCGACTACCTAACACTACCTCCACTTTTCTCATCTGGCGGGCTTAGGACCTGGCAATGAATGTGTTAAATGAAAATATGACACAATAAGACGCAATAGAGAAAAATGATACTTGTAGCTGATCCTACTTAGTGGGATAAAAACTTGTTTTTGTTGTTGTTTGGACTGAACGAAAATAAATTAATTAAAAATTTTGGAATTTTTGGATTGTTTATGAATTTATAGCAATTGATTGAGTTTTTTCATTAATTTCTTAGCTGCACAAATTTCCAGCATCCAAATAAAGCTCCAGTAGGAGAGATACTCGGCGATTTTAGTTTAGTGGTTTTTTGTTTTTTCGGGGAAGACCTTATATTTGACATGTTGCACTTACGTGTTTGTGAAAAAAAAAAATGTTGATGGTTTTAACGTTTTACTTCAGAATGTCGCTGCCTCCAATAATAAAATTACGATTTTATTTTAAAATTGATGTAAAAATTTTCATTTCTCTTTACTGTTTTATATCAAAATTAAAAATCCACCGATTAATATTTTTCTATAATTTAATAAATAGGTGATATGATTAAATATTTAATTAAGACTTTTAATTCACTTGTAATAGTTTTGCTGTCCTATTTGCAAGAAAACAATTGAAGGTGTTTTAACTTTTTTATTTTATTTTTATATTTATTGTTATTCTTTAGGGTACTCGTTTGGTGGAGAAATAATTGCATACGGAAAGTGTACGCAGAGTTGCGTATATTTTAAGCTTTTCGGAGGGTACAGTTAGACTACACTTAGGTTATACCCCCCTTATAATTCTTTCTGTAACTTAAGTGTAGCCTGGCTGTACATTCCGAAATGTTTAAAATGTACGCAACTCTGCTTACGTTTTTTGCACGTAAATATTTATCCATTTGGTGGGAGTGTAGTCGGGAATAATCTGGCATAAACGGGCAAAATATTGCCGTTTATTTTTAGCTTAAAGTTATGATTGAAGCATGTTTGGTGATCATGCATTTGGTCCAATAGATGGATTTATGCTGTTTTTATCCTCCATATTTTTTTATCAAGACACATTGAATCATAGGATATCTCTCGATGGCTTTGAGAGTTGTGTTGTAATTTTATCAAACTAATAGACGTTTTTTTGAGACTTTATGAATAGTTGTAATGACGGTTATATTTTTGGACACTTATTTCAATAATCAGTCTGAGAGTTACTCTTGAGGTATTTAGTGTATTTTTGAGGCATCAAAGCACTCCGTCCAAAAGCACTGGTCAAGAACGCGATCTTATTTCAATGAGATGGCATGTTTGATGAGAAATTGAAGGATGTCTTTGCTCAAATGCAGCAGTTTGATGTCCCTGAGGATAAGGAAAAAATATTGCATTAACAGTTCGGATGAGTCCGAACTTCGATAAAATCATGCGGCGTATATAGTGTTGGATCCACTTTAAGAAAAATGTGTATTTTGTCAGGAGACCTGGCTCAACTAGCCCAAAAATCATGAAAAATACGGTGCACTAATCAAAATCCGGTACACTTTCGTTTTGTTCGTTTTAGAGCTAGGATTTTACTGTTGTCCGGAAGGTTTTCTTGTAGTTATATAGTGGAGTAAGACGATAGCCCTTTGTTTTTTGTGAACAGCAAGTCAAGTGAGAAAATTTGAGGATAAAATATGAAAATAACAACGTCAAGTTTGAAATGGAGGCGAGTTTAGCTGTTTGTTCGATTTCTTTTGTACTCTGAATCAATTATATTGTGTTAATTTTTTAGTGTTTTAGTGATGATTTTGTGGAGGTGTTGTGGAGTTATTATAGTGGTGATATTTTTAGTGTTATTTAATCTTATTGGTTTTTTTTCGTATTGTAAATATTATGATGTTATTGAGGTGGAATTGAGATTGCGTTTTGTTCATATTGTGGTGATTTTGTGGTGGGATTGTGGATGTATTATGATGATTTTATGGTGATATTAAGATATTATGTTGATTTTGTCCTATTTTTTTATGGTATTATAGTAGTTTGTAGTGTTATTGGAGTGATATTGTGGTGTTATTGAGGTGGATTTGAGAATGTGTTTTGTTCATATTATGGTGAGATTTGGGAGGTATTGTGATGATTTTGTGGTGGTATTAAGGTGATTGTGGTGATTTTGTCCTATTATTATGGCGGCATTGCAGTAGTTTGTGATGTTATTGAAGTGATATTGTGATGTTATTGATATGAAATTGAGGTTATTTTTTGTTCATATTATGGTGGGTTTGTGTTGGTATTGTGGAGATTTTGTGATGATTTCGTGGTGATATTAAGGTCATATTATGGTAATTTTGTCTTATTATTCTGATGGTATTGTAGTAGTTTGTAGTGTTATTGGAGTGATATTGTGGTGTTATTAATGTGGGATTGAGGTTGTGCTTTGTTCATATTGTGGTAGTTTTTTGGTGGAATTGTGGAGGTATAATAATGATTTTGTGTTGGTATTAAGGTGCTTTTGTGGTGGTATTGTCTTATTATTTTGGTGGTATTGCAGTAGTTTGTGGTGTTATTGAGGTTGTGCTTTTGTTCATATTACGGTGGTTTTGTGGTAGGATTGTGGAGGTATTGTAATGATTTTAACGTGGTATGAAGGTGATTTTGTGATAGTTTGTCATATTATTCTGGTGGCATTGCAATAGTTTGTGGTGTTATTTGAGTGATATTGTGGCGTTATTGAAGTGAGATTGAGATTGTGCTTTGTTCATATTGCGGTGGTTTTGTGGTGGGATTGTAGTTGTATTTTAATGATTTTGTGGTGGTATTTTCCAATTAATCTAGTGGTGGTATTTTCCAATTAATCTAGTGGTGGTATTGCAGTAGTTCGTGGTGTTATTGGAGTAATATTGTTGTTGTATTAAGGTTGTGCTTTGTTCATATTATGGTGGGTAGGTGGTGTTATTATGATGATATTGTGATGATTTTGTGGTAGTATTAAAGTAATTTTGTGGTGGTATTGTAGTAGTTTCTGGTGTTGTTAGTGGTATTGTGGTTGATTTTGTTCATATTATGGTGGTTAGTGTTAATGTGGTGTTTGTTATTGTTATTTTTTTTATTGTTTATATGTTCTTATAGTCTAATGATTTCCACACTTAACCATGTTTAAAATATTATATAATGTGCAGTTTTGCGAGAATATGAATGTTGGTAATGATCTAATTGCAGGCAGATTGCTTGACATTATTATACATAATTAAAAGGAAGCATATAATCTATATTGTGCTTATGCCATCGTGTTGGATTTATTATTCAAAAGGACCACAGTAGTTTTTAACAAAATTTGAGGAAAATTCAGTTGAATGACTTCTTATGTGGTAAAGCTGGTTTTAAAGAGTTGACGTTCACCAACACGATGAAGTTGAAAAAAACGTATGCAGGGACTGGTTGCGCAATAATGTTTCATTATGAAGTTGATGTTGAAGGCAATTGGACAGTTAACAAATTTATAGAAAGTCATAATCACTTCTTAGTGAAGCCTAGTACTAAGCATCTTCTGTGTTCCAGGCAAAAGATAATCAAAATCAATGCAGATGTACTTAGATTGATGACAAAATCAGGGATTAGAGCTACGAATGCATTCAACTTTTTTGCTACTAAAGTTGGGGGAGTGAAGAAATTTGGATATACTAAGAGAGATGCCTTTAATTTTATTAAAAAAGAAATAAGAGCTAAAATTAAAAATAGTGACACTAATTCTCTATTATAATTATTTATGGAGAGACAAGCTGAAGATAGTATATTTGTGTGGAACTTTCAAATTGATGAGTGTGATAGGTTGTTGAGCATTTTCTTTAGAGTGATGACACGTTTAGGCTTATTATGATTGCTTTAGGGATGTCATTATTTTTTAGGTAAGTTATAGACTAAATAAATATAACTTATGATGTGCTCTTTTTGTTGAGATGAACCATCATTGACAAAATGTCTCTTTGTAGAGAGTTTTTTGTTGGACAAGACAATTGATTCGTTCAACTGGTTATTCAAAACATTTATTCGTATAATGAATGATAAACATCCAATAATAATCTTTAGTGATCAAGAACAACAAAGATAAGAGCTATACAAGATTCTTTTCCACGTACACATCATCGATTATGCTTACAACATAACTACAAGAAACTTCTTGCAAAAGTTCATTGCGGTGTGGGTAATAATGCCGTCAACAATCTATTCTACAAATGGATAAGCAAATGCGACTCTGAAGAGGAGTTCAAACAATTTGGGTTGACATGATTGAGAAAGGGAATTTACAGGAGAATGTTTGACTAGATGATTTGTGCAAAATTAGATATAAGTGGTCAACAACATTTAATAAAGAAAAACTTGGAATGTGAATCTTATCAACTCAAAGAAGTGAGTTCAAAAATAATGTTTGACATGGTATTTTCAAGCCAATAAGTTTTACTAGTGATTGTGTTCTTGGACCTGAAAATGTCATAAAATCTTTGAAACGAAATGAGAAGGTGAAGGATTTCAAATGTCTCGGCTTGTAATTGCTCCTGTTGCTAACAGTAGTCCAGTGTTGAGGCAGAGAGCTTTATTTTACTAAAGGTAGTTTTGTTTAAGTTTGAGGAAGAGTTCTTACATGGGTATGCGGTTTTGTTGTAGATCTGCAAACAGTGTTACTGAATTTTACATTAAAAAATTGGAAAATAAGAGAACAAACAAACCTTGGATCGGTAAATTTGAGAAATCTAATTTTGAAATAAGGTGCAATTGCAAAAAAATTAAAATATTGGGGGTCTTTCTATGAGTTTTCAGCTTGAAAAATGTAACAAAGATACCCGATAAATATCTCATATTGTGATAGTTTGTTCATGCTAAAAGGGACAAATACCATGATTATGGATATATATATATATATATATATATATCTCAAAGAGGCACAAGTGAGGTGTGGCTCTTCAAGTGGCCTCGTTCTTCACATAAATTTTCATATCAAATTAACACCATAGCAAAAGGAAATGAAGAACTGAGCAATATATGTTAGAATCATTGAAAAAAATATCCCTTGATGTTGATAGCATATTAAGTGAGAAAGCAACTCAGCCGAAGCAAAAATCGAATAAAAAAAATTTAGCCCAGAAGGAATGCAATGTAAATTTGAAAGATCTAATGAAGATGCACCCAAAAGGAACATCAAATTCCATATTAAAAGAGTGTTGTGAGAAAAATAAGAGAGGCAAAAATATGTATTCTTATATTCAAGATCAATTTTATTATATGTATCATTAAGTTTCTCTAACTTAACCCTCTTTTGTGATATAGGAAAGGAAAAAGAACCTTCATCAAACCAAAAACCAGTTGTTTCCATGTAGGACACAATTTTTTTTTGGAATCTCGGATTATTTCATTCAAGCATATAACCAAAATTGATCATTAAAATTTTTCTAGTGTTATACTTCTTAAACATTTATTCATGATTAAGGCAATACACCATGTAGTGCTTTGCAACCCACACAAACGTATACCAGTATGATGATTGATTCCATTGAAGAGCATTTAACATAACACTAGTAAAATATGCAAAGGCGTACTTGTTATTTTGAACAAGTTTTTAAGTTATTCTGGTCAACTTCATAATAATTTTTTATAATCTTATATTTACCTGCATTGAAAGCTGAGAGATGCATGAATATGAGTATAACATTAAAGTTCACGTGCATCCGTTGTAGAATCAATATTTACAATAAAAATAAAATCAGTTTAAAACCATCACAGTATCATCCAATTTGTCTGAAATTAATTACCAAACAGACAATGCTCACAAACAAAGTTCATACGTGAATTTTTCACTAAATTTCGACATTTCTTCCCGCTAGCCCAATTTATCATTCCAATTAACTTTCTAAATGCCCACTAATATTCCATAAACTTACATAAGAACATGCCACAATCAACATTGTTCATTTGCGCAAGAGTGCCTTTAGCCATAACAACTAGCCATTTTGACGGATTGCGTCGGAAAGCTTAACTAAATCATTCTTTATCTCTATCAAATATAAATCACAAGAGGGAGCTTTATCTCAATGGACTGGTTCTCCTTTGTTGGGCATATCTATCAGTAAGGCAACATGGTTGGAGTTTTAAGCTTAATTCCTTCTTGCTCATCCTGAATACTCTTTGATTGACATCCCAACAATTCAGGATGTGCAGTGTTAGGTGATTGTCTTGTGCATATGAGGAAATATTGAAAATTTGGAATACATTTATATCTTTCAGTTTGTTTACTATTTCTTCAGATAGGTATGTTTGACCAAATCAATAGCAGATCTTACGACGGATAGTCGACATCTACAGTTGAACTTCCTTGGGTTCAAAAACCTACATACGAGGATAATGTAAAATATACAATATGTTAACACCAAATATGTTCATAATAACACCAGTTTAGTACCTAAACATGAATGTAAAAATAGAATACCACAAATACCATTTGCAGACCAATGCCACAATAATAATAACAAAATAACACCAAAATATATTCATAATAACATCACTTCAATACCACAATATCACCATGCAACCAAATTAGCATCCTAATAACACCGAATCAAAACCATGATACAACATAAATATCACCATAATAACACAAACTCAAAACTGGTGCACCAGATTGACACCTTAACTAAACCAAATCAAATCCAGCTATTAACATGGATATTACCCTAATAACACAGAGCCAACAATAGAATAACATCAAAATATGTGCATAATAATACCAAAACATGTCTAAACAAATTGTCACCCTAATAACACCATAACAACTCTGAATCAACAACAAAATAACACTATGTTACCACCAAATTTTTAATTTATTCAAACTATACTGAAATAATACCAACTCAAGAACAAAATACCACCAAGTTGGATTTACAATAACATCATTACCATCAGACCACCGAAGTTAAAAAAAAAATTACCACCATAATAACAACTCAAAACTGGAATACAACAGAGATAACATCATAATGACACGAAATTAACACCAATATACAATCAATTCATCATAAAAATATTTGCATGAAAACACCAACTCAACAATAGACTTGCACCATTTTATCAATAAGCAAATCAACATCAAATAAACATAATATAAACTCTAATAAACAAGCATAACAACATCCACTATACACCACTTAACAATTAGTATATCATAAGAATACTCCCACTAAAACTACAAATTAAAATCATAACACCATCAAATTACCCACACAAGAACACCATATTACGATCCAATAAGTACATAACATGACCCAAATTTCCTCCAGAATGCCACAACATTACCCTAATAAAACCATTTAACTTCAGGCATTTTGCTTTAATTATGGTGGTATTCTATTGGATTAGTTTTGCTTTTGATGTAGTATTATGTTGTTATTAGTTTGGTACTATGGTGTTATTGTGATACAAATAGGGTTGTGTTGTGGTGTTATTAGTGTGGTATTATGGTGTTATTATCGTATACATGTGGTTGTATAGTAGTGTTATTAGTGTGTATTGTGGAGTTACTAGTGTGACTGTGAGGTGGTGTTATTAGTGAGGTATTATGGTGTTATGTGATACAAATGTGGTTGTATTGTGATATTATTAATGTGGTTGTAATTTAGTCTTAATAGTGTGGTTGTATGGTGGTGTGATTAGTATAGTATTATGATGTTATTATGATATAAATGTCGTTGTATTGTGAAGTTATTAGTGTGGTGTTGTGGTAGTATTATGCTAGTTTAATGGTATTATTCTAATGTTTCGTACGTGATATGGTTAATATAGTAAAATACGTAAAGAATAAACTTTTGAATGCAACTAGAACCACAATTTGGATTTACCTGGATGCTCTATGTCGACTAGTTTGCTTTCTATTTTCATTAGGTTCTTTCATTGTTCTATGTTAGCTTGCTTCAAAATAGAAAGAAAAATACATCAGTGAATTCACACCCAAAAACCTAAATTCAGACACAAAAGTTGTTTCAGAAAAACTTACATGGCAAGAAAGAGGGATCGCGAATGCTTCTCATCCGACGACTAACTACTTCAAAGATTTCGAACGAGTGAAATCCTAGCTACCAATATCGCAAGTGAAAAGTACTCTGCAAAACCCTATTTTGTGGCGATAGAGGAAAGTTGAGGCTGAAGAGGTTTACGGGGTTTAGTTTTTGAAGCATTGGGTTGGTATTTAGACCGGGTCTCTCGCCATAATACACTTTTTTTTCTTTTTTTTTTAAGTGGGTGCGGGACTTTAGATATGACATGATTTTATTTGAGTCCGGACGTAAAGTTGCATCTAGACTGCTGATGCTATATTTTTTTGAGGATAAGGGGGTGGCTTTCATCATTTATAAATAATATTTGGTCTGAGCCAAGCTTAAATTAAGAAGAGAAGCTAATGATTTTAAATGTATTTCTACCTCTTACTATTCATTTACAAAGCGAGATATATATAGATGGAAACTTTAATCAGAAGTATTCTAGAGAGAATTTCTATTGCAGTAGTTATGGGAGTGATGGTCCATGTGTTGTCTTAAGAGGTGGATTATGCTTTCTTGTTTTGGTTAGTTACGGCTTGGGACCACTAGAGCATTAACTCCTTGTTGGCATCAATTTTTTGATGTCACACAAGTTGGATGCCCCTCTCAAAAGTTATGAGAGAATATAACATTCATATGTAGCCTCCAGTAACTCAAGGAATCCATAAAATCCTCTCAAGCACGTTTTTGGGAAAATCAAGGCTTGGGGCGATACACCCACGCAAAAGTTTGGGGTGCCCACTGACATTTAAGAGTCCAACATCAGATTTATAAAATGCTCATTTTTGGAGTTATGAGGCCGTATTTTAGTCATACATAGTCTCCCATGTCTTTAAGAGTGATAAAACTCTTTGCCCAATTTTTTTTTGTGAAAATCTTTGTCTTGCTGTTGGTATTTTGTGGTTTCTTGAAGCTCTTTGTGCTGCCTGAGTTGGAGATCTCCTGAGAAGGTAAGAAAGAAAAGCTTCTTCTTCCTCCTGATCTTCTTCCCCAAATCTCAACTTCCTTCATAAAATTTCTTCTACTTCTTCCTCTTCTTCTTCCTTCACCATCTTTTCAAGTGTTTGAAGGAGTTTCTTGGAAGACCTGCTTTTGGCGAAGAAGGAGAGCTTCATCTCTCTTAAGGAAGAAGGAGAGCATCATCCTAGTAAATTTGGAGCAAGGAGCAAGCAAAGAGAACGCTATCTCAACCATCACAGAGGAAAGAAAACTTCTAAACCCTCGTCTTTCTTTCTAGCAAGGCCCCTAGGTATGGTTATACAGATATTAGGGCTAGGTTCCATGATAAAGAAAGCCCCATAGGTTAGGAGCCTTATTCATTGACCCCCCCTATAAATCCAAGAGTGAAACCCACCTAATCTTAGCTTCCGAAACCTCAAATTCAATATGTGACAATCTCATATTTGCGTGGAAAATTTCATTCTTTGGATGGAAAGAAAGAAATCAGTTTAAATTCTAGAAACAGAAATTCTCGTGATTTTGTATTTCCCCAGACCTTGAAGGTTTCCCCTCATGAGAATCCTTCATGATGCATTAGGCAAATGTAGGCATCCGATCGGAGCTTCGTGCGGCGATCAACCGATAAATTTAGTTACCAAGCTACCCTAAGCTCCTCGTGAGATTGTTAGGACTAGTATGTTTCACATTGGATATAATTGGGTCTCGTAGGCTTGAAATTATTCACATTTATGTCTTGTGCATTGCCTGAATTTTAAAATGTGCATCAAAATACCCTGTATTGCATGTGCGTCAATCGGTCGTCTACATCATCGACTCGTGTTGACCTCATTTTTATGAGGTTTTTCTTTTTTGTTTCTCTAGAATGATCTAGCCTTAGGTTTTTCCTAGTCGGTCTCATATAGAACTAGTGTTTGGACCTAGACGAATTAGAAATGGAACCATTTTTGACTCTTTGTGGTTTCATATATTTGACCTTAAATCCTCAAACTTTAGTTGAGTTGATTGAGGCAAATCATTGAAGCTCAAGTTAAGTTCCTATAGATTTGAAATATTAAATCTTGTGATTGGTTCTTTTCTTGGAGCATTTCACTTGCTATCACTCATTTTTGGATAACTCTTCTTTTAACTTATGGAAAACTCATTTGATTATGAAGTCCCCTTAGGTTAAAATGAAGATTTTTCCTATAAAAATTTTGATTGAAATAATAAAATTACCAAATATTATAAGATTTTTAATAAAAAAACTAATTAAGGAATTATTAAATCATTTGAAACTAAGGTCAAAATCAATGATCTTTCAAAATCTATAAATAAATATTTTACAACATGAAAAAAACTAGTTTTTTTACAGCGATTTATAATATGCTTTAAAATACAAGAATTTGATACTGTTGCTAGAATATTTAAGTCCCCCGCAACAGCGCCAAAAACTTAACAACAGTTATAGATTTGATAAAAATGTGTATAAAATATTCAATAATTGTAAAGTCACACTTATCAATGCAAGTATACGTATCGCTCAAGTAATACATGGCTCTAATGGAGTCCTTAATATGAAGCCCACAGAGAGTAATACTAGAGGCTATGAACTAGGATTTAGAAAATCAATACTTAATCACAACAATATAGTTCAAATAACTTATTTGTCACTAGTAGGCAATTGAAAAAAATATGTAATTTTAACAAACTCTTAATTAACTAATTCTACGAATAAAGTTTTTAATGTGAAATTCAATATATAAGAAAGCATCCTTCTCCTTGTTTAGAAATTAAATTGAATGGATAAAGTGAGTTCAAATTGTATTGTGCCAAATAAGAGCATACCTTTTCTTTACCCATTGGTGTAGGCATAAAGAACATTGACTAATCCTATGCTTGGTTACTGAATCTGCGGTCAGGCTGGGAGGATACCCGCTCTCACTTCGGAGCTCCCACGTTCCCCTCGCTTGAGGGCTAATATCTACACTTTAGCACCCAAACGATAGGACTAGATTAAGGATTAAGTCTGTCACTCTAAAATCTTCAATTCTATGCCTGATAATTTTATTTCCCTATTTATTTGCACCCAACATTCAAGGACTTTGACCTCCCTAAGTTTTGGATGTAATCTTCACTTTAATTGTAAAACTCAACATATTTTAACAAATTAATTCGCCAGATTGAAAATAAATTAAGATCGAAGTGAAAAGATCATCACAACTTCTTTAACATTCTCATGGCTCAACTAGTTCAAATCATCATTTCACAAAATCTCAAGACAAAGAGAAAGATAGAGAAAACTACTCAGAACTCATGGAGAAGATACGACAAAACTTAGAACTTATATATAAAAGCTAAGTCATACAAACTTCAATAAGTAAATATAGCTTATCTCTAATTCCTCCACAGGCAAACTCCTCGAAGTTCCTCTGAATCTCTTTCTTTCTTTACATCAGACAGAATTCTTCTTCGAAGCGGCAAGGAGTAAGAAATCTCTCACTCACTTTCCCTTCACTCTTACAATCTCTCAAAGAATTCCTCACAATGCTAACCCTAAATTAAACTCTCTACACTCTACAAACAACAAAAACTCAGCGGACACCACCACGGGGAACCTTTCTAATCTCTAGGAACTCTCTTTAGCACTTCCTTTACTCCCTAGATTCTTTCCCTGGCTCTCCTTTTTTTTTCTAGCCCAAATGTTTCTCTTAAAGTTGTAGAAGAGTTTTCTAAGAGTTGCCTAAGCGTCTCTTCAAAAATCGTCCACATTCAATGCACTTGTTAAGAGAACCGCCGTCTCGCCGTCGGCAACCTCGATGGCGCCATCGACGGCCTTCTAAAATATTTGATTATGGACTCTCGGGAAAAACCCGTCGCGCCGCCGTTGGGCTCGCTGTCGGCGCCCTAGTTCAAATCTTCATATTTTGGTCCTTTTTGCACCAAATTCACTCCTTTTTGCATCTTTTTGCTCCAAATGACCATAATTCAACATACTTGCAACAAAATATCAAAAATACCCTTCTTTAAAGTGCAATATCATCAATATTAGTATAAAATAGGTTTGAAAATCTTCACATATTTTTCTTTGGTCAAAATTCCCCAAACTTAACTATTACTTATTCTCAAGTAATTTTAGTACTACATAAAAGTTATTATCTATTGTAGTAAAGTTTTAATTCAGAAATATTATAAGTTTGATTTAAGAAAATACCATAGTGAGATTTTCAGAAAAATCTCAAGTAATTAAATTAACTCTGTAGGTACAAGACTATCTAGTCATCAAGTTTAAGAGTTCTAGTTTTCTATTCATTTCAAGAATGACTATATGTTGTAATATCAAGTCACTTAGAATATTCAAATGATAGGAACTTCATGAGAACACTACTAGTAAAAGATGCTATTCCATAAATATAAGTTCAGGAATATATTTAGATTTTCCCTTTAGATAGATCCAAGTGAAGCCAATTTTTGATTAGGCATCTCCTCAAGCTTCTCCTCACTTATATATNGTCAACATTCTTGAAGAAAACACAACCACACTTGAGTTTAAAAGTAGAAATCACGCACACAAACAAGAAATCCAAATTAAAACCAAATGTAGTCACAAAGACAAACACTTATCTCAAATACTCTCCACAAAATGTCTTGAAGTTCCTTTGAATTCTCTTCCTTCACTCACAATACAAACTAAAAGTCAAAATAAAAAGAAAGGTGGCCAGTTGCGATTACTACGATGAATGATGGTTGTTGGATGTCGATTGGTCCCCTCATCGGTTAGCTTTGATAATCCATGTCTTCTTTAATAAAGATCCAAGGGGTGTCTTGGTGTCTCTTTAAAATGTATCTTCATTCAATGAATCATCTAGAAGTTACCTCCTTTCAAAAGCCAATTGAATGAATTTTTGTGTCCCTGAACTATTTCCCACATTTTTGCCAAGGGTTGCTTCAAACACCTCTTCAAAAATTTGTCAAAATTCTATGAATCATCAAATAACTACTTCTGGTGCTTAAGCGTGGGGTACCTGGCACTTAGCACATAAGCGCCATACTGGGCGCTTGGGCGTCTTATTTCATTTTTACACCTTCTTCATTTTTGCTCTAAATTTGATCTTTTTTCACTCCTTTTACCATTTTTCATCCATTCGATTGTACCTGAAAGAAAAACACACAAATATCTTTCATTAAAGCGCAATATTTAAAAATTAACTATAAAAATGTGTAAGAAAATACTCTATATTTTAGGTGTATCACATACTAGAGTAAGATCTAGAAATAGATGCTATGATATTCCTTCTACTTCAGCATCAACTTGAACTTCTAGACCTTCTACAACTAGTACTACTTCACTTGATACTATAACGGAACAATTATTAAATCAAAAATAAGATATCTTAACATTACATAATCAACAAAAGAGTTTAGAAGCCCATCTTTATCATAATGATGAGTATATGCATAGAAGAGTAGATTATGATATTCATTATCATAAGGTAATGGAGAAATTTTTAAGGGGTGACTACTTGGTATTATTCCCTACTTGCCCCAGATATACGCCTTATAAAAACTGATGATAGGGAGGAGGATGTTTGCTTTGACGATGAAGATGATGATGATGATGATGATGATGATGATGATGATGATGATGATGATGATGAAGGTGAGGATGATGTGTAGTGTTATCTATTTGTTTTATTATGTTTTGTTTTCTATTTTCATGTTTAGATTTCCTACAGTTAGTTTGTCATTGTATGTTTGTTAGAGTGTTTAAATTTACATTTGTGTAAACTATTAAGGTTAAGTTTATTGCGCTAAACTATTATACTATTTTTAGTGTTAGAGTGTTTAAATTTACATTTGTGTAAACTATTAAGGTTAAGTTTATTGCGCTAAACTATTATACTATTTTTAATGTTTATTTTCTTACTTCATTGTAAATGCTAGAATATTCTTTTTATTTTTAGACAGGTTAAGTTTATTGCGCTAAATTTTTTTTCTAAGCTAACACAATTTTGTAAAAATAATGAAATGTGGAAAGTTTTTAACTTTAAGAATAGGATGGAGGAGTTCAAAATCATTAAAGTCTATCCAGATATAGTAATCCTAATATGACATGAAAAGAAAAAGAAATGATTGAAAATATTCTAAAGAAAAAGAAAAATCAAAAGGAAAAAAAGAAGAGCAAGGATGAAAAAGTGTGAGGAGAAGCTTGAGGATATGCCTAAACAAAAATTGGCTCCACTTGAATCATCTTATGGAAAGGAACTTAATTACATTTCTATGTTAAGGCTTGAGGTATTAGTGTCCTTACTAATAAAGTCCTTATGAATTTCTTTTTAGTGTAATTCTTCTAAGCATTCAAAATATGATCAAATTACAATTATTCTTGAACTGAATAGAAAATCAGAACTCTTAGACTTGACTACTAGATATTCTTACATTGTAGTTTTAACCTGAGTTATTAAAAATTTTTCTAAAGTTTCATTACCACATTTATAAAACAAAAATTATAGAAATCTCTAATTTAAACTCACTTCCACAGGTTATAATTTTTACATAGTATACAGCAGTTACTTAAGAACAAGTAATGTTTAAGTTTGGGGGAATGATCCACCTTAAAATTACATATTTTTAGTGCATATTTTATGATCTTTTTATGAATATTTTTAGTGATATTGCACTTTAAATAAAAGTATTTTTGTATGTTTTTGGATTAAGGTACAAGGAATGGACATTTGGAGAAAATGAGGGAAAAATGAGCAAAACTGGTGCATATTTTATGGCGCCAGAGCGCCGCCCACTGGTGCATATTTTAGCACCACAGACACGAGCAGAGGTCGTTATAGCGCTAGTAACTTTCCTTCTAGAATATCCATTGAATTTGACCAAATTTTGAAGGGGTGTTTGAAGAAAGCCTTAGTTATTTTCATAGATCTATTAAAATGAATGAAGATTAGAAAAAAAAAGAGGACTTTTGGCCGCATTTGAAGGCTTTAGGAAGTCCCACTTTTGTTTTTTAGTGTATTTTGAGTTGTAAGAGTAACAGTTCGGAGATTTCTTCAAGGAGACTTTAGAATTTGTGTTTGGGAGAAGACATAAGATACTTTGTATTTGTGATTGAGTTTTTGTTTCTAAGACTTTGATTTCAATACAAACTTGGTATTTTTGTTTTATTCTCCATGAATTATGAGTAGTTCCCTTTTCTTTCTCCTAGCTCTTGGGAATTAATCTTATGGGATGAGAATGATTTAAAGATTTATTTTTACTTTTAAAAATTATGATGGAATTTTCACCGATTCTTCATTGACTATACAAATCGGCCACTTGTGAGGTTAAAATCTGTTGAGAAACATAATGACCTGGGAGGGCTATGATTTCACCAAATTAGTGAGTGTCACACTTCATTCTGTGCAGATTTGTTGTGATTACCTAAGGGGGAGTGCAAATAGAATAGGGAGATAAGTTTTGATGGGTGTAGAATTAATGTTTCTAGGGTGACACACTAGATTCTTTTTCAAAATTGGTTTAGAGTTTGGATCGTAAGGGTCCCAAGTAGGTCCAATAGAGAGGGCACAGTAGGTAATCTAGATGTGAGAGACCATAATCTACTCAGCACTACTACACAAGCTGATGAAAAACTCTAAATTAGTCAATGTTCTTTGCTAGCACCAAGAGGGGGTAAGGAATAAGAATGGTCCTATTTGTCATAATACATCATCAAATTTTTATTCATTCAAATCCTACATAGATTAATATCTCATTGTAAGGGAAAAAATCTTTACAGGTTATTCAAACTTGTTAGAATTATTTTTATTAAACTGTTAATTATAATTATTTCTATTTGCTTTAATTAAGACTTAACTGTTGTTATCATTTAATTTTCATTTAAAGCTGCACTTTAAATATAATTTGCTTTTGAGTTTAGCAAGCCAATTTAGATAGTTCAACAATCCATGTGGGATCGACATTGGAGTTTTTAAGGAAAATCCTATATTACTTGAAATGATACGTAAACTTGTGTAGTACCTTTAGTGCAAAGTTTTATTATTTATTTTCCATATCATTACACTAGTTGCTGAATTTAATTAAGGTCAAGTTTTTGGCAATATTTTGTTGATTAAAAATACACGTAATTGTGGGTCGAGTCAATGACAATGTAGTCCATGAGATTAAGTGCAAATAAATAGGGAAATATTCATTGATGATCGTAGAGTTGGAGATTTTATGTTAATTGACTAAAATCCTTAATTTAATGCAGGCTATTAGAAACTAAAGCAAGATGTTAGCCCTCAAACGAGGGGAATGTAGGAACTCTGGAGTGAGAGCCAGTATCTTTCTAGCCTAACCGTGAATTTAGGAACTAAGCACTGGATTAGCCAATGTTCTTTATCACTTGTAAAAACGATAAAGAATATAATTTCTCTTGTTTTGCACAATATAATTTCATTCAATTTGACAATTCACGGACTGTAATCTTATTGTAAGGGGAATGATACTTTCTTAAATTTTAATTCTTTGTCACAAAAACTAATTTAGTTTTTAGTAAATTTAGCTTTGAAGTTTAGAGATTAGTGTAATAAACATAGTTTTTTAGTGGCATTAAACAAATTTTGACTTATTTTTTTACTTAAGTTTTTTATGATTTAAATATTATGCTTTTGCATGTTTACCCTAACAAATTTTCACCTCTTTGTGGGATTGATACTTAGAACTCCATTGGAGCCCTTTATTACTTGAGCGATACATATACTTGTGTTTGCAACCTAGTGACGATTTGAAATTGAAAGTACACCTTAATTCATTAGGAGTTGCAGCTTTAAATAATTTAAAAGAGAAAACTTATTATATGGAAGTAATTTTATTGTGATTCCTCTAGATATTTTTGAGTATTGTTGTCTTGTGTGTTATGGTGTTGAAAAATATTTATAACGCACGAAAAATTACCGCATCAGGGCTCCATGGGTTGGGTTTAGGATTTTCATTTAGGGTTGGGCTTGGAGTAGGCCAATCATAATATTTCCTTTTATTTAATTAATTAATTAATTAATCAACTAATTAACAAATTGAAGGAATGTATGAAAATTAATCCTATAGTGGTTGAGTTGACCACGTAGACCCATATGAACATGGGGTTGAACTTATGGTCCATGAAGGTTCATCAAATGAATTGTGTCATAACCATGTGATGTAAGGTTTAATTGGTCAAATTTTTTCCAAATTAGGGTTTGAACAAATTGCTCTGATCATTCTAAGATGTCACTAAGATTTAGGTTGAAAAGGGCACATTAGGGTTTCAGTATGGTATTTAGGGTTTGGTGGGGTTGGGGAGACCCCTTGTTGGGTAGACTGCTCTCCCAAGGTGGATTTGGTAGTCATAGAGGTTGTCAAACTCCATAGGCAAATCCTTAGGGTTTAGGCTGATTTAGAGGTCTACGCTTAGTAAAAACCCTAAAACACCCTTACCATTAATTTATAGGGCATGTTCTTATTCTAAGGAGTCCCAAAATTCAAAGCTCTATTCTGAGGTCATTGGCAAAGTGGGGGCAAGTCCTCACAAAAGTGAGGTCAACACTTGTATGTAATTTCCTCAATTCAAAATTATGGATTTGATGTTTGAGTGAGAATTTAAATTATGGATGAAAGAGGGTGCTTAATTGTAGATATCAACTTTTTGGGTGACTTATATGTAATTACTTAAAATGAAAAATATGGAATGAGGTTTTATTATTACCTTTGATGTTTGAGTGAGAATTAGAAAATTAGATGAAATAGGGCACTTGATTTGTAGATGGCAATGTTTTCTGCAAATTATATATAGGTTACTCAACATAAATGGTTGTTTTGTGGGTTATGGTGGCTGTGTTGTGGATTGGGTGGTTGTAGTTTTGTGTCTTATCATGTGGTGGGTGTGGGATATGTGTGGAGGTGTGATTGGATGTTTGTGGTGTGGTAGTTATGGGTTGGGTGGTTGTGGTGTTGTGTCTTGTGGTGTGGTGGTTGTGGGATGTGTGCGAATGTGTAGTTGGGTGGTTACGGTGTGGTAGTTGTGGGTTGGGTGGTTGTTTTTTGCATTGTCATGGCTGTGTTGTGGCTTGTCGTGGTTGTTCTATGGGTTGTGGTGATTGTGTTGTGGGTTGTGTGGCTGTGTTGTGGGTTGTTCTGTGGGTTGTAGTTGTGGTGTTGTGTCTTATGGTGTGTTAGTTGTGGGATGTGTGTGGGGGTGTGGTTGAATGGTTGTTGTGTGGTGGTTGTGGGTTGTGGCGGCTATGTTGTAGGTTGTGGTGGCTATGTTGTGGGTTGTAGCGACTATGTTCTGGGTTGGGTGGTTGAAGTTATCAAAGATATGTGGTGGCTAAAGTAATTGTTGATTTGTTTCCTTAAAAACAACTTATACTTGAGAATGGGTTGGGCAGTGTGGTATGTTTGTAAATGAGGCAAAGTTTTAACCTGATAGGCTCCAAGGAATGAGAAAAATGTATTTATAAAAGTTATGATAAATGATTGTGGTTGGAGATGGTTGTGGTGCTTGTGGTTGTGTGTGGAGGTTGTGGTTGTGTTGTGGAGGTGTGGGTTGTGTTAAATATTAATGTTTTGGTTTAATGTTGTGTTGTGAAGGTTGGCTCATGTGTGGGATGTGGTTTGACAGAGACTTTATATATTCTCAAAAATACAAGAATTTGATACTGCTGCTAGAAGATTTAATTCCCCGGCAACGACGCCAAAAACTTGACAACAATTATAGATTTGATAAATATGTGTATAAAATATTCAATAATTGCAAAGTCACACTTATCAATGCAAGTATNATTGAATATCACCTTTCTTTCCCTAAATTTGAAACTCAAAGCATTCCTTTACCTTATAACTATTTCATAGCTTTTACATCATTGATTCCCAATCTTTTCTTCTCAAATTAATTTCTAAGATTTTTAATATTTCATAATATAGTTTTCCTTACTTTAAATAGTTAACTATTGTCTTATTCTCTTATACTAAGTATATTAATCTACAAAATTAATCTTCCTTACAAAAATATTCCTTTAAATCTATCATAATATTTAAATATCTACAAAATATAGTTATCTGAATTAAATTCACTACAAAAAATCATACTTACAAAAATATTCCTTTAAATCTACTATAATATTTAAATATCTATAAAATATAGTTATCTGAATTAAATTCACTACAAAAAATCATATTAAATAAAATTTTTGAAAATTTGAAATAGAGGACATCTAATAGTTAATCTTTTTCTTCCCTCCCCCAAACTTAATTTTTCAATATTGAAATTGAGAACATCTAATAGTTAATCTTTTTCTTCCCTCCTTCAAACTTAAAATTTTCAATATGAATGATACAGGTGTAAAGAAAATTCTAAATATAAATTATATCTCAGTACTTTAGGCATTTTCATTATTCTGAAATTTTTACAGTTCCTTCTTAAAATTTTAACTTTAACTGATCTATAATATTAGGAGCTTTCTATACATATAAATCGTTAGAGAATTTGCTGGGTAATGAAATTTAGAAATAAGTACAAAACTAAACATTATACAACCACAATATTTCGCTAACACATCCACAATACTAAACAAAAAACAATTACAAATATATTAAAATTACAGTATTAATCAAAATTCTATTATAACTACACATGCAAATTTCAATTGCCACACTAAACATTTATAACAATAATTAAAAATTATCCAATTGTAACATAGACATAAAAATGAAAGTACAAAGAAACAAACATCTATCTCTATTACAAAATCACAAAAATAAAAGTACAACAATTACTATCATATATCAAAATTCCATACTATATCCTTGTCTCCCTGATCAACAGATGAATTGGGCTGATACTGAGTATAACAGAGGCATTCAGGAAAAGTAACATCAGGCTCACCTCTGTAGTGCCGGGCCTGAGCTTTGTAGTAAGATATCTCAAAGTCAGAATGCCTTTGTAGGTACTCACTATCATAATCATGTCTACGTTCTAATATCCAAATTCTTTCATTTATTTGCTCTATGCTCTTCCACTGCAAGGTTAACTCATTCATTACATCATTCAGGGTAGGGGAGCTAGAGGAAGGAAGGTTATAACTAGTAGAGGGGATATCTCTATTAGTAGAAGGATCTTGACTCCTACTTCCCGATCTCCATTTTTCATAGGATTCATGTCTTCAAATTAGCTTTACTAATAGGTTTCATAGGGTAAACCCATTCTTCATCATCTCCAGCTTCAACTCCAGAAAGTCAGCAAAGTGCATAAATGAGGCCAAGATGTCCCAGACCTCCACTTGATTCACTCTTTGTCGTGGTCAATATATTCTTATAAATAATTCTCCCCACATTTATAGTTCAATTATTCTGAATACAGAAATTCAGAACAGCTCTATCTCTATTTACCTCACTATGGTGATAGGTAGGTAACAGAGTAGAGGAAATAAAATAGTGCCACGCTTTAGAAGTGTCATTCAACATGGAAGCAGAAAAATTTACCCTTTCTCGTTGCTTTATCTTCCATGTCCCTTTCCCATCAGCGAGAAATTCAGTGGGCCTTCCATTGTACTGAAGGTTTCATAATTGCAGCTATAGGAGTCTGAGACTTCATAAAATGAGTTAATGCGGGCGACACTAAACTCAACGGAAAAACCTCTTACTTGAACAATTCCGTCCTCAGAATAGAACACATTGGCATAAAATTCTCTCACAATATTCACAGCAGCCTTATTGGTGGTAGAACAGAAGTTTTCTCACCTCTTTTCGGCAATAACTCGTTAAACTTCTCCTCCCGGACTCTCAAAAACATGATCTTATATACATTTCTTCCTTTCAAATACTGAAGTAAATATCAACCGAGCCTTCACATTGACGAAAAGAGACTCGTCAAACTCAAGTCACATCTTTCGTCGAAGAGCCATGTCAATCAAATCAAAATTATGAAAAAAATTTTAAAATGCACTTCAAATACTCAAATAATGGCTTCCAAGAGTGACTCTAAGAGTTCAAATCTAAATTCCATTAATTTCTTCCAAATAATTTCTCCACATACTCAATTTTTTTGGATCTTCTCAATGTGGAAGAAATTCAAGGTAAAAATTAAATATTTTTAGTTTGGAGTGAAGCTCTTACCGAGAGATGATAAAATCCCGTGTCTAAATGCCTTGAAATAGCCCCAAATCCAAGATCTTCAAGACCTAGATCAAAATTTTTATTTTTTAAGAGGAAGGGGATGATGAATAGTGGCGGTTGACTGATCAAAATCGCAGTTAAAAGTATTTTTTTTCGGGATCTCACCGTCGGCGGGGTCTACATGGCCGTCAGTGAGCTCTATTGAATTAAATAGCTTAAGTCTTGGGAAAAATCCATCATCGGCGGTGTTGATGACGCCGTCGGTGAGATTTTCAAAATTGGTTCAATTTTCAGATTTTTGGGATTTTGATCAATTTCAAGCCTTGACGACATCCGTTCAATCATTCTAAACATAAATTTTAAGTGATTAAATGATGTACTAACCCAAATAAACATTCACAACACAAAACCTTACAATTATATATAAATTCCAAGAGTTACAGTACACATTACACGACACACATAAGTTTGGTATTTTCTCAACCTCAATACATCAATTCA
>JXCR01143437.1:171886-248812 GCA_002079205.1 Phalaenopsis hybrid cultivar
ACCGTCGGCGGCGTCGATGGCGCCGTCGGCTGCGGCGATGGCGCCGTCGGCGAGCCTTTAGAATTAATTGCCTGGACTCTCAGAAAAAACCCGCCGTCGCCGGCGTCGAGTTTGCCGTCGGCGCCTGAGGCAAAAATTTCACAATTTCGCTCTAGTCCGACTGCATTCCAATTTTTTATATGGATCCAATTTTTATGATGATTCAAGGGTAAATATGAGTAGTAGAGTTCAATACTACCAGAACTAACAATAATTTCAAATAAAAACACTATAATCGCAATAAAAATAAAGATAACTATGAGTTGCCTCCCATAAAGCACTTGGTTTAATGTCGTCAGCTCGACCTATTCAGGTATTACTCAGGTTGACGGGCCATTAAAACCTCTTAAAATTTGGTCTTTTACCCTTAAAATATGGCTTTAATCTGTGTCCATTTACTTTAAATCTATTCCCAGTCTTTTAATCTTCAATTTTAACAGCTCCGTAAGTATAAACTCAAGTCATAATAAAGGATCCTAACCAATGAGATTTCAATTTCTCAGGGAATAGCTTCATCCTTGTATTGTAAAGCAAAACTTCTTGTCTTGATTCAAAGTTCTTTTGGTTAATCTTTCGATCATGCCATAACTTAAGTTTTTCCTTATAAATTATGTCGTTATCATAAGATTCAATTCTTAATTCTTTTAATTCATTCATTTGTAACAATATCTTCTCACCAGCATCTTTCAAATTATAATTAAATTATTTAATCGCCCAATATGCTTTATGCTCCAATTATANCAGTAAAGATACTATTTCATAAATATAAGTTTAGGAATGTATTTAGGTTTTCCCTTTAGGTAGGTTCAAGTGAAGCCAATTTTTTATTAGGCATCTCCTCAAGTTTCTCCTCACTTATATATTTTTTTTCTTTTTCATTTGGATTTCTTTCAATCCTATCTATTTTTCTTTTCTTTTCAGGGATTGTTGTCAATCCTTTTTTTTTCTTTTTCAAGTGAAGATTACTATATATTGATAGCCTTTAAAAATTTTGAACTTCACTTTTCTTTCCCTAAATTTGAAACTTAAAGCATTCCTTTGTCTTATAAGTATTTCATAGCTTTTATATAATTGAGCCCCAATCTTTTCTTCTCAAATGAATTTCTAAGATTCTTAATATTTCATAATATAGTTTTCTTTACTTTAAATAGTTAATTATAGTCTTATTCACTTATACTAAATATCTTAATCTACAAAATTAATTTTCCTTACAAAAATATTCCTTTAAATCTGCCATAATATTTAAATATTTACAAAATATAGTTATCTGAATTAAATTTACTACAAAAAATCATACTAATAATTTTTGAAAATATTTAAATTGAGAACATATAATAGTTAATATTTTTCTTCTCTCCCCCAAACTTAATTTTTCAAAATGGAATGATACAGGTGGAAAGAAAGATTCTAAATATAAATCATACCTCGATACTTTGGGCATTTTCATCATTCTGGAATTTTCGCAGTTCCTTCTCAAAATTTTACGTCAACTGGTCTGTAATATTAGGAGCTTTCTATATATATAAATCATTAGAGAATTTGCTGGGTAATGAAATTTGGAAATAAGTACAAAACTAAACATTATACAAACACAATATTTCACTAACACATCACAATACTAAATAAAAACAACTACAAATACATCACAATGTAAAATAAAAATCACATCACATTACAATTTTATAAAGTACTAATCAAAGTCTATTATAACTACACATGCACATTTAAAACTACAACACTAAACATTTATGCAAACATAAAATAAAATAGACAATAAAATGAAAGTACATACANTCTAAACGCTGAAAACAAACTTCCTATGTTCAATCCCAACTATACTGAGATCTAAAAGCAAATTTAGAAAGTGGCCTAAACACATAAGTTTAAATCAAATCACAAACTTAGACATACAAGTGGCAAAGTAAATTTATTACTCTTCCGATTCTGTGCTTGTTTCTCCTCTGATATCACCCATCGATTGAACATGAACGAAGAGGTTATAGAATGGTCGGTATGGGAATTCTTTAGTAGAGTCATCTTCTATCAATCCCATCTTTCTCATCAATCGTTTCAAACTTCCTTTAATATGTCTAGGGTGATCAAAATGCTCTTTCATCCTCCAGTCTAGATGATAAAAAAAATCAGAGATAATATTAGTTGTATTCATAACATTTTGTGTCTCTTTCTCCAGTTTCTTGATTCTGCAAAGGATCACTAGTATCTTGTACGGAACTAAAGGCTGAATAGGAAGTGAATTATGAGACGATTGATCCACAATAATAGTCATATCATTCTCATCTTCATTGGTTGGGAACTTCTCAGTTGGGTCCAAAGGCTTCTAAGGTAGAACTAATTTTTCCCAATTCTCATAAGATACTTGGAACTGACTGCAAAGTAAGAAAATTATTGAAGGATGTCCAAGCCCATAAGTTGATCCATGAATGATCAGGCTAAGACAGGCATCACAATTATCGATCCAATATCGATCGACAGTTCCATTTGGATGCAATAATTCAGAATAACACTTTCCTTAGTAACTTTACTGATCCTCATCGTCGGTAATAGTTTTGCAGAAATGAAGAAGTGTCAGTGTTTAGAAACGGGGTTTAGAAGTGTCGCAGAAAAACTAACATACCTGTTTTCTCTCATTTTCCAGTTTTCAGTCTCATCCGTCAAATATTGGTAGATCTCATTCATTAGGTTTCTTGTCGGGACAAAGTTGGAATAATGCAGACATGAACATTCTCGATCATATATAATTCATTAATCCGTGCAAGAGTAAAAGTTATCCATCTACCTCGCACAAAGATGACTCCCTGGTTGATTCCATGCAAATTAGCATAAAACTCCTTCACCATAGGAACGGCTACGGTGGCTGTAGTGTAGCACAACACTTCCCATCGTCAACGCACAATCATCTCTTCAATTGCTGTCGAAGGATTGCTCAATCCTAGATTTACGAATCCTCTTTCTTTGATTAATCTCCCTTTTGTCAGCACTTTGTTGAAGATTCGCTGCACCTCAGAACTAATGAACTTTCTTTGGTTAAACACTCAAAATCTAAGGTTTTCGGTGGAATTGGACACCATAGGGATGAATTTGGTGGAGTTTCAATTTGTTTTTGGGGTAATACAAACTTAAGAACTGAATTTGGAAGTTTATATGGAGTAACTCCCGCCTAAAACCGCCAAAANTGGATTCATACGTCTTTAAATTAGCTTTCTTGATGGGTTTCATAGGGTAAACCCATTCTTCATCATCTTCAGCTTCAACTCCAGAAAGTTTGCATAGTGCAAAAATGAGGCCAGGATGTCCCAAACCTCCACTTGATTCACTCCTTGCTGTGGTCAAAATATTCTTATAAATAATTCTCCCCACATTTATAGTTTGATTATTCTGAATACAAAAATTCAGAATAGCTCTATCTCTTGTTACATCACTATGGTGATAGGTTGGTAACAAAGTAGAGGAAATAAAATAGTATCACGCTTTAGATGTGGCATTTAACATGTAAGCAGAAAATTTACACATTCTCACTGCTTTATCTTCAATATCCCTTTCCCATCAGTGAGAAAGTTAATTACATCGTTCAACGGGTCTTCCATTGTACTGAAGGATATGTAATTGCATATGTAGGAGTCTGGGACTTCATAAAATGAGTTAATGCGGGCGGCACTAAACTCAACAGAAAAGTCTTACTCGAATGGTTCCGTCCTCAGAATAGAACGCATTGGCATATAATTCTTTCACAATATTCACAACAGCCTTATTGGTGGTATAACAAAAATTTTCCCATGACATAAATAATGGCTTCTAAGAGTGACTCTAAGAGTTCAAAACTAAGTTCCATGAATTTATTCCAAATATTTTATCCACATTCTCAATTTTTTTGGATTTCCTCAATGTGGAAGAAATTCAAGGTGAAAATTAAATATTTTTTGGTTGGAGTGAAGCTCTTACTGAGAGATGATGAAATCTGGTGTCTGAAAGCCTTAAAATCACCCTAAATCCAAGATCTTTAAGCCCATGATCAAAAATTTTATTTTTTAGGATGAAGGGGATGATAAATAGTGGTGGTTGACTGGTCAAAATCGTGGTTAAAATTGTTTTTTTCAGTATCTCACCGTCGGCGGGGTATTTAGTGCCGTCGGCGAGCTCTATTGAATTAAATAGCCTACGGGAAAAATCTGCCATCAACGGTGTCGATGGCGCCGTCGGCGAGATTTTCAAAATTGGTTCAATTTCCAAATTTTTTCAATTTTGATTATTCTAGACATAAATTTTAAGTGATTAAATGATGTACTAACACATAAACATTCACAACACAAAACATCACAATTATATATAAAATCCAAGGGTTATAATACACATTGCACGACACACATAACTTTGGTATTTTCTCAACCTTAATACATTAATTCAGCGTCGCAATCCAAGCCACAACACTCTAACCGCTGAAAACAAACATTCTATACTCAATCTCAACTATACTGAGATCTAAAAGCAAAATTCAAAAGCGAATTAAACACATAAGTTCAAATCAAATCACACATATAGACATATAGGTAGTAAAGTAAATCTACTACTCCTCCGATTCAGTGCTAGTTTATCCCCTGATATCGCCCATCGATTGAACATGAACGAAGAGGTTATAGAAGGGTCGTTATGGGAATTCTTCAATAGAGTCCTCTTCTATCAATCTCATCTTTCTCATCAATCGTATCAAACTTCTTTCGATATGTCCAGAGTGATCAAAATGCTCTTTCATCCTCCAGTCTAGATGATAAAAAAAAATCAGAGATATTATTAATTACATTCATAACATTTTGTACCTCTTTCTCAAGTTTCTTGATTCTGCGAAAGATCACTAGTGTCTTGTCTGGAACTAAAGGCTAAATAGGAAGTGAATTCTGAGACGATTGATCCACAATAATAGTCATAAAATTTTCATCTTCATTGGTTGGGAACTTCTCAGTTGGGTCCAAAGGCTTCCAAGGTAGAAGTACCTTTTCCCAATTCTCATAAGATACTTAGAACTGACTGCAAAGTGAGGAAAATTGGTGGAAGGGTGTCTGAGCCATAAGTTGATCCATGAATGATCAGGCTAAAACAACTTAACAATTATCGATCCAATATCAATCGATAGTCTCATTTGAATACAGTAATTTAGAATAGCACTCTCTTTAGTAACTTTACTGATCCTCATCGTCGATAATAGTTTTGCATACATGAAGAAGTGCCAATATTTAGAAACGTGGTTTAGAAGTGTAGTAGAGAAACTAACATACCCATTTTCTCTCATTTCCCAGTCTTCAGTTTCGTCTGTCAAATATTGGTAGATTTCATTCATCAAATTTATTGTCAGAACGAAGTTGGAATAATGGCAGACATGAACATTCTCGATCATATATAACTCATTAATCTGCGCAGGAGTAAAAGTTATCCATCTGCCTCACACATAGACGACTTCCTGGTTGATTCCATGCAAATTAGCATAGAACTCCTTCACCACAGGAATGATTACAGCGGCTGTAGTGTAGCACAACACTTTCCATCGTCATCGCACAATCATCTCTTCAATTACTATCGATGGATTGTTCAATCATCGATTCATGAATCCTCTTTCCTTGATTAATCTCCTCTTTGTCAGCACTTTGTTGAAGATTCATTGCGTCTCAAAACTAATGAACTTTCTCCGATTGAATACTCAAAAGCTAAGGTTTTTAATGGAATTGGAAGCCATACGGATGAATTTGGTGGAGTTTCACTTCGTTTTTAGGGTAATAAGAATTTAAGAATCAAATTTGGAAGTTTATAGGGAGTAAATCTCACCTAAAACCGCCAAAAATCGTCATTTCAAACTTTGAAAACAGTCATCCCACTGTTCTCGCCGTCGGTGGCGTCGATGGAACCGTCGGCGAGCCTTTAGAATTAATTGTTTGGGCTCTCGGGAAAAACCCGCCGTCGGCGGCGTCGAGCTCACCGTCGGTGCCCAAGGCAAAAATTTCACAGTTTCGCTCTGGTCCGAATGCGTTCCAATTTTCTCTTTGGATCCAATTTTTATGATGATTCAAGGATAAATATGAGTAGTAGAGTTCAACACTACCACAAACTAACGATAATTTCAAACAAAAACACTATAATCACAATAAAAATAAGGATAACTATGGGTTGCCTCCCATAAAGCGCTTGGTTTAACATCGTCAGCCCGACCTATACAGATATTATTCAGGTTTACTGACCATTAAAACCTCTTTAAAATTTGGTCTTTTACCCTCAAAATACGGCTTTAATCTATGTCCATTTACATTAAATCTATCCCCAGTCTTTTGATCTTCAATTTCAACAGCTCTGTAAGTATAAACTCGAGTTATAGTAAAGGGTCCTAACTAAGGAGACTACAATTTCTGAGGGAATAACTTCAGCCTTGTATTGTAAAGTAAAATTTCTTGTCCTAATTCAAAGTTCTTCTGGTTAATCTTCTGGTTAATCTTCTGATTGTGCCATAACTTAAGTTTCTCTTTATAAACTCTATCGTTATCATAAGATTCATTTCTTAATCCTTCTAGTTCATTCATTTGTAATAATCTCTTCTCACTAGCATCTTTCAAATTATAATTGAATTCTTTAATCGCCCAATATGTTTTATGCTCCAATTCTAATAATTATAATTGAATTCTTTAATCGCCCAATATGCTTTATGCTCCAATTCTACTAGTAAGTGATAAGTCTTTCCAAAAATCAGCTTGTAAGGAGTCATTCCAATAAGAGTTTTATAAGTAGTCCTGTAAACCCATAATACAGTATCCAGTCTAGTAGACCAATCTACTCTACTAGGGTTTACAGTCTTCTTAAGTATTTGTTCCATAATGCGGTATCCAGTCTAGTAGACCAATCTACTCTACTAGGGTTTACAGTCTTCTCAAGTATTTGTTTTTCTCTTTATTAGAAACTTCAGCTACTCTACTGGTTTGAGGGTGATAAGCAGTAGAGATTCTATGAATAATATTAAATTTTTCTGCCAATCTCTGAATNATACTGGTAAGCGACAAGTCTTTCCAAAAATCAGTATGTAAGGAGTCATTCCAAAGAGTTTTATTGGTAGTCCTGTAAACCCATAATGCAATATCTAGTCTAGTAGACCAATCTACTATACTAGGGTTTACAGTTTTCTCAAGTATTTATTTAATCTCTCTATTAGAAACTTCAGCTAACCCACTAGTTTGAGGGTGATAGAAATAGAGATTCTATGAATAATATTAAAGTTTTTAGCCAATCTCTAAATGTATTTATTCCTAAAATGAGATCCTCCGTTAGTGATAATCACTCTCAGCATTCCGTATCTAGTGAAAATATTTTTCATTAAAAATCTTGAAACACTTTTAGCGTCACAACAAGGTAAAGCTTGTGATTCAATCCACTTTGAAATGTAGTCTACCGTAATTAATATGTATAAGTTCTCAAATGAAGGAATAAATGGTCTCATAAAATCTAATCCCCAAACATCAAAGATCTCAACTTCTAACATGAAATTCAGAGACATTTCATTTCTCTTAGATACATTGCCTACTTGTTAGCATCGATCACAAGTTTTTATGTATCTGTAAATATCTCTAAAGAGAGTGGGCCAATAGAATCCAACTTGTAAAATTTTATAAGCAGTTTTATCGATCCTAAAATGTCATCCAAATTCAGAATCATGACTTCTCATAATAAGATCCTTACATTGTTTATATAAATTAGGTTCATCCCAAAAATATGCTTTTGCGTCATGAATGAATTTTCTTTGCTGTTGCAATGTCAGCATATGTGGCAAAATATCACATACAATATAATTAACAATACCAGCATACCATGGTATTTTCCACTTATTAATATTATAAAGTTGTTCATCAGGAAAATTGTCTGTAATTTCATTGTCGGTATCAAATAATTCATGATATTCTAATCTTGACAAATGATCAACAATTTGATTATCAGTTCCCTTTCTATCAATAACCACAACAATTCTTGTATAAAAAATATCCATCTAATTAACCTTGGTTTGACATCCTTCTTTTGCATCATATATTTAATAACAGAGTGANGTAAGGAGAAAGACAGAGAAAACTACTCAGAACACATGGAGAAGATACGAAAAAATTTAGAACTTATATACAAAAGCAAAGTCATACAAACTTCAATAAGTAAATATCACTTATCTCTAATTCCTTCATAAGCAAACTCCTCAAAGTTCCTCTGAATCTCTTCCTTTCTTTACAACACACAAAATTCTTCTTCGAAGCAGCAATGAGGAAGAAATCTCTCACTTTCCCTCTACTTTTACAATCTCTCAAAGAATTCCTCGCAATATTAACCCTAAATTAAACTCTTTACACTCTACAAACAACAAAAACTTAGCAAACACCACCACGGGGTTCTCCTTTTTTTTTCGGCTCAAATGTTTCTCTTAAAGTTGTAGAAGAGTTTTCCAAAAATTGCCTAAGCGTTCCTTATAAAATCGTCCACATTCAATGCACCTGTTAAGAGAACCACCGTTCTCGCCGTCAGCGGCCTCGATGGCGCCATCGGCGGCCTTCTAGAATATTTGATTCTGGACTCTCGAGAAAAACCCGTCGTCGGCGCTCAAGTTCAAATCTTTATATTTTGGTCCTTTTTGCTCCAAATTCGCTCCTTTTTGTATCTTTTTGCTCCACCATAATTCAACATACCAACAACAAAATATCAAAAATACCCTTCTTTAAAGTGCAATATCATCAATACTAGTATAAAATATGTATGAAAATCTCAACATATTTTTCTTTGGTCATTTTTCAAAAGAAGAATCCATAAATTGAAAATATAAGGAAATAAAAGGAAATTTGAAAATTTTGAAAAAATATTTCAAAATGAAACAAAGTTCAAAATAAAATTTAAAAATATGAAAATAGGAATGAAAATTTCATAATGTCAAATTAATCAATATATCTTTGAATATATCTTTGAATATATCTTTACTTTAAAATTCACTCAACTCCACTTCATTCCAAGAAAAAAAAAGATTAAAAAAAATAATATAAAAAATAAATATGCAATTTACTCTTATAAAACATTTACAAAGTCTTTTTGAAGTACTATATAGTTCTTAATTTTCAATGTAAAATGATTTTGAAGAAAAGTTAGATAAATAAAATAAAAAGTCCAAAATATTTACTCGCTCACACTCTAACTTAGTTTCCTAAACTCGCACATAATCTTTTGAAGGCTTCTTATTGTTCACAAACAATATTCAAATTCTCCTGAATTTGGCCTTGAAACTCCTTGCCTTGTGTTTGATCCCGATATTTTGTATATGTAAGGATTTATGAAGTCAACACCACTACTTCAAGATTTTAATCCCCGACAACGGCGCCAAAAACTTGACCCCTGAATACTTAATGCTTATGCACAGTATAACAATAGTTCTAATGGTATTTTTCACTTATATTTTTTTATTNCAAAAACTTGATCCCAATATTTTGTATATGTAAGGATTTATGAAGTTGACACCACTACTTGAATATTTTAATCCTTGGCAATGTCGTCGAAAACTTGATCCCTGAATACTTAATGCTTATGCACAGTATAACAATAGTTCTAATGGTATTTTTCACTTATATTTCTTTATTTTATAACAAAACCAAAAACTTAATTCTGAACAAAAATAAAAATTTAACCTTTTAATTTATATATATTTATATTAGGATACTACGGAAGTATACGTATCGTTATCAAGTAACATAGGACTTTTTGATTAAGACCTGAATATCGAACCCACAGGGAAGATTATGCAANATTTTTCCTTTTTGTGTTGCTTCAATCTTTGAGGAAACGATGGTGGAGGTTTTTCCACAGTAATTTTCATTGGTGTGTTTATTCTCTTTATTTTACTTCAATCTTTGAGGAAACGGTGGTGGAGGTTTTTCCACAATAATTTTCATTGGTGTAAGTGGATATTCTAAATATGGGCATTGATGATCATTTCCATTTTTTGAATCCACTCTCTCTTTTTCAATTTCCATTTCTTTCTGCACTCTTGTTTCCAATTATTTTCCACTTCATAATTGTATCGCTTTTATCTGTTCTTTTCCTTGATCTTTAGGATTTAATTCCACAGTACTAGGAAAAGTTTCCAATGTTCAGTTATTAAGCACAGTAGTGATATGCCCTAATTGGTTTACAATATTCTTGATAGTAGTTCCTTGATTTTGTAACTGATTTACTTGAATTTGTAATTGATTTCCTTGATTATGCAATTGTTGACCTATGCTCAGTATCAGCTCTTCCATAGACAACTTCTTTTCCTTAAATTGAGTGTTACTGTTAAATCCTAGATGATAAAAAGGTATATAATTAATATTTCCTTGGTTGGATGAATTTCCCAATGGGTTTACTGGGTTGTTTGCCCATTGTTGATTTGTAGAAGAATTATTATTCCAATTAAAGTTTGGATGACTCTTACAACCTAGGTTATAATAGTTCGAATAAGGATTATTGGGTCTATTGTTAATAACATTTAGAGTCTCATAAGAAGGTTGAACATCCACAAATTGCCCAGATGAATTCTCTTCCATCATAGTAGGTGTTGGAGAATAATTCATTCCATAATGATCTAATTCCTTTAATATTGCAGCAATCTGCGAAGATAATATAGATATTGCATCAAAATCATGGATACTAGCTACTCTTTTGGGATTTATCTTTTCAGAGGGCCATTGAAAATTGTTGGTAGCCATCTCTTCTATTAACGAATAAGCCTCATCANATAGCATCACACATCAGTTCGAATGGTTTCTCCTAGTTAGGTGAAACTATAATAGGGGTTGTGATTAGTTTTTCTTTTAATAACTCAAAGACATTTAAATAGTTTTCAATAAATTCAAATTTCTTGTCATTTTCTAAAAGTTGGCATAGAGGTTTAATAATTTTTGAAAAATCTTTAATATAGTGTCTGCAAAAACCAACATGTCCAAGAAAACTTCTGACCCCTCTTACATTAGTAAGAGGTGTTAATTTACATATAACTTGAATTTTTGCACGGTCTACTTCCATACTATTTTATGAAATTTTATGCCCTAACACAATTCCTCCTGTAACCATAAATTGACATTTCTCTCAATTTAGAACTAAATTAGTTCTTTCGCATAACTCCAAAACTTTTTCAAGATAATTTATGTATGCGCCAAATGATGTTCCAAATACAGAGAAATCATCCATAAACACTTCTAATCCATCATCAATTAACTAAATGATGTTCCAAATACAAAGAAATCATCCATAAATACTTCCAATCCATCATCAATTAACTGACATCATACATCTCTAGAATGTTGTAGGTGCATTACATAATCCGAAAGGCATTCTTTGAAAAGCAAAAGTTCCAAAAAGACTAGTAAATATTGTCTTTTCTTGATCCTCAGGAGCAATAAGAATTTGATGGTAGCCGATATATCCATCTAAAAAATAAAAATATTTGTGCCAAGCAAGTCTATCCACTATCTGGTCTAAAAATGGTAAAGGGAAGCGATCTTTCCTAGTGGCAGTGTTTAATTTTCTATAATCAATACAAATATGCCACCCAGTAACTTGTCTGATAGGTATTAATTCATTACTCTCTTTCACTTCAACAGTCACTCCTCCTTTCTTAGGAACACAATGAATTGAAGTTACCCAAGCACTGTCTGAAATAGGATAAATAATTACAGTTTTCAACCATTTCAAAATTTCCTTCTTGACTACTTATTTCATCATTGGGTTTAATCTCTTTTGTGGATCAACTCTTGGTTTATATTATTCATCCAATTAAATTTTGTGCATACAGATCGAGGGACTGATTACTTTAATATCAGCTAAAGTTTAACCAAAAGCTTTCTTATATCTTTTTAATGTATCCAAAAATCTTTGCTCTTGCAAATTATTTAACTCTGAAGATATAATAACAAGTAATGTAGATGAGTTTCCCAAAAACACATACTTCAAGTGGTTAAGCAATATTTTCAACTCAAGTTCAGGTGGTTTTATAATTAACGGAACTAGATTCTTATAAGCATTTCCTGTAATATCCAACATCTCAAATCTTTCCTGAACATAATTTAATTCTTCATTTTCTATTTCGTCTGAAATAACTTCATATTTGTCTTCAAAATGTTCTTTATAATGTTTGTGCAATAGATGTTCACTAATTTCCATGCAAAAACATTCATTATCTCTTTCAACAGTAGGGTATTACAATGTTAAAAGTCACTTCTTGATTGTTAACTCTTATAGTTAATTCTCCCTTTTGAACATCTATCATAACTTTTCCAGTAGCTAAAAAAGGTATCCCTAAAATTATAGGTATTTCTTTATCTTCCTCCATATCCAAAACAATAAAATCCACAGGAAAGATAAATTTATCAACTTTTACTGACACATCTTCTATAACTCCCTTAGGATAATTAACTGAACGATCCACTAACTGAGGAGTTACAGAAGTAGGTGACACTTCTCCTAATCCAAATCTTTTGAAAATTGATAGAGACATAAGATTAATGCTGGCTCCCAAATCACATAAAGCTTCTTCCATAAAATTTTTCACCGATAACACACGGTATAGTGAAACTATCTGGATCTTTTAATTTTTTAGGAAGCTTTTTCTGAATAATTGCACTACACTTTGCTAAGTGCAACATTCTCATTATCAATGAACTTCCTTTTCTTGTTCAAAATAACTTTCATAAATTTCACATAATTATGCATTTGCTCTAAAGCTTCTATAAAGGGAATATTTAACGTTAATTTCTTAAGAATTTCTAAAAACTTGGAGAATTATTTATTCTTTTTGTCTTGCTTCAATCTTTGAGGAAACGGTGGTGGAGGTTTCTCCACAGTAATTTTCATTCGTGTAAGTGGATATTCTAAATTTCGGTATTGATGATCATTTTCTTTCTCTGTATCCACTTTCTCTTTTTTAGTTTCTTTCTGCACTCTTGTTTCCAATTCTTTTCCACTTCGTAATTGTATCACTTTTATTTGTTCTTTTCCTTGATCTTTAGGATTTTGGTTCCACAGTATTAGGAAAAGTTCCCAATGTTAGGTTACTAAGCGTAGTAGCGATATGCCTCAATTGGTTTTCAATATTCTAGATAGCAGTTCCTTGATTTTGTAACTGGTTTCCTTGATTTTGTAATTGATTTCCTTGATTCTGCAATTATTAACCCATGTTTAGTATCATCTTTTTCATAGACAACTTCTTTTCCTTAAATTGAGTGTTACTGTTAAATCCTGGAGGATAAGAAGGTCTACAATTAACATTGCCTTGGTTGGATGAATTTCTCAATGGGTTCACTGGGTTGTTCGCCTATTATTGATTTGTAGAAGAATTGTTATTCCAATTAAAATTAGGATGATTCTTCCAACCTGGGTTATAATAGTTTGAATAAGGATAATTGGGTCTATTGTTAATCGCATTTAAAGTCTCATACGAAGGTTGAACATCCACAAATTACCCAGATGAATTCTCTTCCATCATAGTAGGTGTTGGAGAATTTAAAGTCTCATATGAAGGTTGAACATCCACAAATTGCCCCAGATGAATTCTCTTCCATCATAGGAGGTGTTGGAGAATAATTCTCCCATAATGATCTAAATTCTTTGATATTGCAACAATCTGCGAAGCAAACATAGATATTGCATTAGAATCATGGATACTTTTGATATTGCAGCAATCTGCAAAGCTAACATAGATATTGCAGCAGAATCATGGATACTAGCTAACAGTAATTTGTGAAGCTAACATAGATATTGCATCAGAATCATGGATACTAGCTACTCTTTTAGTAGCAATCTGTGAAGCTAACGTAGATATTGCATCAGAATCATGGATACTAGCTACTCTTTTAGAAACATAGATATTGCATCAGAATCATGGATACTAACTACTCTTTTAGGATTTACCCGTTCAGACACAATGATCTAATTTCTTTGATATTGCAGCAATCTGCGAAGCTAACATAGATATTGCATCAGAATGATATTAGCTACTCTTTTACGATTTATCCTTTCAGAGGCTCATTGAAAATTGTTGGTAGCCATCTCTTCTATTAACGAATAAGCCTCATCAAAAGGTTTTGACATTAAAGAACCACCAGCCGCAACATCTATAATTGATCTAAGTGATCCTACTAATCCATTATAAAANCAGCCGCAACATCTATAATCGATCTAAGAGATCCCACGAATCCATTATAAAAAGTTTGAATTATCAACCAATCTGATAACAAATGATGAGGGCACTTCCTAAGAAGATCTTTAAATCTCTCCCAAGCTTCATATATGGACTCTCTATCAATCTGACAAAATGATGTTATGTCATTTCTAAGTTTAGCAGTTTTGAATGGAGAGATATATTTGGATAGAAATTTCTGTGAAAGTTCTCATCAAGTTCTAATAGATCCAGGTGCTAACAAATTTAACCACATCTTAGCCTTATCCCTAAGTGAAAAAGGAAAATGTCTAAGTCTAACAACATCGTTCGAAACTATGTCATATTTAAAGGTAGCACAAAATTTTAAAAAACTAGTGAAGTGTAAATTAGGATCTTCATTTGGTGTACCTTCAAATTGATTGTTTTGTACCATTCGGATAATAGCAGGTTTAAGCTCAAATAAATTAGCAACTACATCAGGATTTTGAATAGATAAGTGAATTTCATCTGCTGTAGGATTTGCATAATCTCGTAGAGGCCTCTGTTGATGTTCATTTTCTATTCCTTGATTTTTCACATTGTTTTCCATTGTTTCGGGATTTCTAGGTTCTTTTCTTAGTTTTCTAATTCTCCTAATAGTGCGTTCTAATTCCGAATTGTAGGGTATAAGATTTTCAGGTCCAAAGTTACGCATACAACTAAAATCAGTACACAGAAAAATAGTTAATTAAATATGAAAATAAGTTGCAATTCAAGTAAAAGTTTTTCTAATAAGTCTTAATTTGCTGGTTACTCTAATTGTGATTTTTTTTTACTCTTCGACAACGGCGCCAAAAACTTGACAGGAATTTGATACTGTTGCTAGTATATTTAAGTCTCCAACAACGACGCCAAAAACTTGACAACGAGTATAGATTTGATAAAAATGTGTATAAAATATTCAATAATTGCAAAGTCACACTTATCAACGCTGGTATCGCTCAAAATATAAGATAAATATGGACGAAATAAATATTCAATAATTGTAAAGTCACACTTATCAACGCAAGTATACGTATCGCTCAAGTAGATTAAATATTCAATAATTGTAAAGTCACACTTATCAACGCAAGTATATGTATCGCTCAAGTAATGGATTCGATAAAGATGGATGTATAAAATATTCAATAATTGTAAAGTTACACTTATCAACGCAAGTATACGTATCGCTCAAGTAATACAGGGCTCTAATGAAGTCCTGAATATCAATCCCACAGGGAGTAATACTAGAGGCTACAAACTAGGATTTAGAAAATCAACACTTAATCACAACAATACAGTTCAAATTGCTTATTTGTCAACTAATAAGCAATTGAAATAAATATGTAATTTTAACAAACTCTTAATTAACTAATTCATACTAATAAAGTTTCTAATTTGAAATTCAATATATAAGAAAGCATCCTTCTCCAAGAAATTAAAGTGAATGGATAAATTGAATTAGCTTAAATTGTATTGTGCCAAATAGGAGCATACCTATTCTTTACCCTTTGGTCCAGGCATAAAGAACATTGACTAATCTTATGCTTGGTTGCTGAATCTGCGGCTAGGCTGAGAGGATACCGACTCTCACTTTGGAGCTCCCACATTCCCCTCGCATGAGGACTAACATCTAAACTTCATAACCCAAACGATAGGACCGAATTGAGGATTTTAGTCTGTCACTCTAAAATCTCCAATTCTACGCCCGATAATNTAATTTTTTTTTAAATCAAATTCACTTGTAGTACATTGAGAACAAATAAAATTCCAGTTTTGAAAATATTTTTCATCCCCCCAAACTTAATATTTTAACAGATTAAACAGTTTAGCTTCAGATAATTATATAGGAAGGGAATGAAAATTAAAATAACATGCTAACAGGAATTTTAACATCCAAATTATACAAGTATGAAATTAAGACAGGAGTAAAATTAATTTTTGATCAAAATTTCTAATATTTTATTTTAGTTTAACATGTGGAGATTCAACAGACTTCTAAACAGTGGGTATAAAAGCAAACAACAAACTAACATGATAAAAGAAAAATGCAAGGCAACAGTTTCTGAATTTCAAGTTTAAGATCTAAGTTAGCAAGATTTTTTTACTTTATAATAGATATGAAATTAAGTTAAGTTCTAAACTAACGAAATAATAGTACTAAACACAAAACAACAACTACTACTCTAAAATTTAAAACTAAAACGAAATACTATCTAACACAATAATCACAACAATAACAGAACTTAAAAATTCAAAACACAATATAAAACATAGTCCAAAACAACACACAAATGCAAACGTAGCAAGCTCAGACCACATAGTTCACATCATATTACAACCATAAAATGATTCTCTCAGCTCTACTCTTCATCCTCAGAATCACTGCTGTACCATTTTTTTGCAGGTTCATAATCAGGATATTGAGGACATGGAGGAAATTGCACTCCTGGTTCACCTCTAATCAAGCTCTCCAAAGATGAGTGAAATTTCTCTTTATAATCACTCTTCCTTCTATTATAACTATTAGTATGATATGCAAAACGCTCTAAATTTTGTACCTTATCAGCGGATAAATTGATATTATCCATCATCTTCTGCAATAACTCATCCTGAGTCCTGGTATCACCTATAGATGTAGAAGCACGAAAGTAGATGGTCGCGATGAAGATGCAACAGATGTCTCTAATCCATAATTTAAGGAAAATCCTACTCTCCAGCCAAAAATCAAATGCTCAGAATAAGTCTTCACATTCATCTTCGTAATGGGCTTTAGAGGTAACAAAACTTCCTCCCAACTATCATACTTCACTCCAGCCTGCTCGCATAACGAAAATATCAAGGAAGCAAATCTCATACCTGCAGTAGTAGCAGCAATAGCTTGAATTGATGATAGTGTGATAGATTAAAGCCCCTATGTTGATGGGCTTTCCCTCCTGAATACAATAGTTCAACGTTGCTCTCTCTCTGGTCACTTCGCTAAGATGATTGGTCGGAAGCAGACGAGCAGAAATGAAATAGTGTCAGGCCTTCGAAGGTGCACATAAATTTGAAGTTAAAAAATTTACTCTTCTCTCTTTAATGATCTTCCAAAGTCCTCTCTCAATAGTCAAATATGAAATGATCTCATTTAACTCCGCTTCATTAAAACTATAATTTGCATAAAAACATAAAGTCTCAGGTGGTAAATGGTAAAACAAGTTGATTACCTATTGAGTAAAAGATACCAACTTTCCTCTAACCATAACTCAATTGTCTTCAGCCTCTGGGAGATTTACATAAAACTCCCTCACAACAGAAATCACTATGACGGCAGAGAAACAATAGAACTGTTCCCACTGTCGGCATACTATCAGGTCTTCTACCTCTCCACCTGGACTCTTGAAACATCTCTCTTGAATCAATTTTCGTGACTGCAGAGCGTCACTATATCGATCCTGAGATTTTGAACTGACAAACTTGCTCGAATCGAATGGGCTCTTTCCTCTTCTCCTTTTCATTCTTTATGCCATTCTACAAATTTGATAAATTCCAAAAATAACTTTAAAAATCAAGTTTAAATCACTAAACTAAACTCCAAAAGCACTAACTAAACTTCCTAAGCAATTTCCATAGATTTTTCTTCACTTTTCACTATGAATAGTAAATTTTCAAAATCTTCCAGAAGTGCTCAAAATATATGGTGAAAATCCAAAATTTTTGCATAGAAGTAAAACTCTTACCTTAATGAACTTGGATCTAGCAAATCTCACTCAATTCCACCAAAAAGTCTTCAAATTCCACTTGTCCTAACCCTTAAAATTGCGATTTTGAGTTGGGGAAGATGATATGAGGTGTTAAAAATGGTATTTTGGGGCTTAAAATTCACTTTTAACCATTCGCGAACCGATTTTTGTGAACCGGCGCTTAAGCGGGGGTAAGTGGCGTTTAGACGTCTGCCTCTCGGGTTGGCTCGCGCTTAAGCGCTAGATGTGGCGCTTAGACGCCAGTGCACAATTTTTGAAATTTTTAATTTGAAGTAAAATGCATTATTAGCCTAAGTAAACCACCCCTAAATGGTCTTATAGCACTTAAATGACTATTTTTACTTCCTATAACTCCCTTCTCTCTCAAAATTCTTCATAATATTAATTCAATTCAAAGGCTAAATCAACACAAAATTTTACACAAATAAATTTATATTAATTCACAAACAAGTACAAATACATTTAAACACTCAGTTCTCTCTCCAAAGAGTCTTGGATGAGAAAATTTTCCTAAGTACAAAACTCTTAACACACATTTACAATTAAACACATGAGTGACACAAACACTAAACACACGACAAACATTAACAAACTTAAAAACATGACTCCAAACACACAATTCCTAACACTTAACTTAATGCCACTCTTCATTAGAAGGAAACGAATTCTTATCTCTCAGTAGTCTCTCCAGGAATATAGAGTTGATAAAACGGATGGTGGTGACGAGCTCTAATACTATCATCTTTGATCCACTTCTTCTTAAAGAACATCGCCTTATCTGCTTCCTCTATATAACTAGTATGGCTAAATTGCATCTTAAGTTGCCGCCCAATATGTTTTAGATGAGCATGCAATTCAAGCACCTTCGTCTCTAATACAAATATAGTATTCTCCATCTTGTTGATCTTCTCAGATATCCCTTCAATACGAACAACTAAGAAATCGTTATACATCTCCTGTGCACTTTGACTAATGAACTTCTTCTTCATGGCCTCTTCCTTCTTCTTCAAATCCATCTCCCATGAAGACATTTTCTCTAAATCTCTCTCTTTCTTAGACTTTTAGTGCTAAAAATAATCCGGGGTGAAATTTTTTCACAAACCCCTTCTATTTATAGGCCTCATTCCCCCTCATAACTTCTAGGCACGACTAAAAACTGGCAAGACACGTTTATTCCAACTAAATTGCAGTTATACCTTCTAGAAATCAAAATTTGCACATGTAATTAAACTGACACGCTTAAGCGCCAGTGCATATTTTTGCTCCAGTCAACCTAACATCCAAATTCTTATTCTAACATGTATAGATAACTAAATAAAGTCTAAAAATTCTTACTAGCACATAATAAATTCAAAAATACCACCCCAAATTTCTTAATGAAACTCAAAACAACAATCAAAGAAAAAACACACTAATAACTATGGGTTGCCTCCCATAAAGCGCTTGGTTTTACGTCGTCAGCCCGACGTAACCAGTGCTCATTCTGGTTGACCCAACATCATTCCATCATTATATTTATGTTGATCCCCTATATAATAAGCTTTCAGTCTTTGTTCATTCACTTTAAAGATTTTCTCAGAATTAGGATCTTCAATATCCAAAAATCCATAAGGATAAACTTTTATCACAACAAATGGGCCCATCCACCTGGACTTAAGTTTGCTTGGAAATAATCTTAACCTTGCATTATATAACAAAACTTGTTGCCCTGACTGAAACTTTTTAGTAAGAATCTTTCGATCATGCTACATTTTCATCTTTTCTTTATAAATCTTAGCACTCTCATAAAATTCATTTCTTATCTCGTCAAGCTCATTTAATTGTAACAATTTTTTGTCACCAACATCTTTTAAATTATAATTGAACTCTTTAATAGCCTAATATGCTTTATGCTCAATTTCAACTAGTAAGTGACAAGCTTTCCCAAATATTAGCCTATATGGGGACATTCATATAGGAGTTCTATATAAGTCCTATAAGCCCACAAAGCATAGTCAAGTTTGACTGACCAATCCTTTTTTGTTGGATTCATATATTTTTCCATAATTCTTTTAATTTTTTGATTGGATAGTTCAGCTAAACCACTTGTCTGAGGATGATAAGCAGTAGCAATCCTATGATTTATATGATATGTATTTAATAACTTTTCCACAATGAAATTTCTGAAATGACTTCCCCCATCAGTAATGATAACTCTCGGCATCTCAAATCTATAAAATATGTTTGTTTTAAAAAAATTTTGCAACTCTTTGAGCATCACATTGAGGTAAAGCAACAGCTCTTTCCATTTGGATACATAGTCCACTGCTAACATAATATATAAATTTTTGAAAGATGGTATAAATGGTCCCATGAAACTTAATCCCCAAACATCAAATATTTTAACTTCTAGCATATAATTGTGGGGCATCTCATTTCTTCTAGAAATATTGTCTACTCTTTGACATCTATCACAAGTTTTGATATAAGCATTTAACATCTCTAAAAGTATTGCCTACTCTTTGACATCTATCACAAGTTTTGATATAAGCATTAACATCTCTAAAAATTTTGTAGGCCATAAAATCCAAATTTAAAATTTTGTATGTTGTTTTATCAACACCAAAATGTCCCCCAAAATCAGAATTATGACATTTTTGGATAATTTCCTATTTTATGAGCACCAAAATATCCCCCAAAATTAGAATTATGACATTTTTAGATAATTTCATAAGTTTCTTCTAATGGTACACTCCAAAATTAGAATTATGACATTTTTGGATAATCTCATAAGTTTCTTCTAATGGTACACATCTTCAACACCAAAATGTCCCACAAAATTAGAATTATGACATTTTTGGATAATCTCATAAGTTTCTTCTAATGGTACACATCTTCAGATAGATCATTTCCTTGTTTTTATAAATATGGGTCATCCCAAAAATAAGTCTTAGCTTCAGAAATAAAATTCCTCATTTGTTGGTATGTCATTCCATAGGATTTAAGATCACTGACAATATAATTCACAATGTCGGCATACTACGGAACACGCCACTCATTTACAGTGAACAATTTTTCATATGGAAATTATTCATTAATTTCTTTTTCAAAACAGAGTGGTTTTTCTAATTCAAGCCTGAATAAATGATCAGTAATTTGATTTTCAAATTCCTTCTAATCTACTATTTCAAAATCAAATTATTGTAAAAGAAGAATCCATCTTATAAGTCTCGGTTTAGTATCATTCTTTTTCATTAAGTACTGTAGCAGAATGATCCGTATGCACTATACAATGAGTTCCAATCAAATATGATCTAAATTTATCAAAGGTAGCAGGATGCTCCGTATGCATTATACAATGAGTTCCAATCAAATATGATCTAAATTTATCAAAGGCATATACTATTGATAATAACNCTCCATCCAACACTTAATTACTTATCATTATAAGAATAAAGATAAAGAAAACTACTCAAAATCCATGGAGAAAAACAAAACCACACTTTAGTTTAAAAGTAGAAATCATTGTCAAATCAACAACAAGTCTCAATTAAAACCAAAAATAGTCTAAAACAAAAGATAAAAACTTATCTCTCATGTCCTCCACCAAACTCTTGAAGTTCCTTTGAATCTCTTATCTTTTACAATGCTCTCAATATAAAACTAGAAATAAAAAAAGGATAAATATGTGGTGCCTGAAAATCTCTCCAACTAACTCCTCAATTTTAGAACTTTCAAAACTTTCACAGTACTTTCAGGACCTCCACAACTTTTCGCACCTTTTTAGGACCTCTTTCAAAGTCCCAATCTTCCTTCTTTTATAATTCTCCAAAAGATGTCTTGGTATCTCTTCAAAATATTTCTTGATTTGATGTATTTCCTTAAGAAATGCATCCTTTTGCAATAATTTTCGTCCATGGTGGTTGTAACCACCTATTAAGCCAATAAGTGCCTCAAAAACCTCTTCAAAATTCATAGAAACCAAATTTACTCATCCAATAACTGCAAGTTGTGCTTAAGCATGGGACCTCTAGCAATTAGGCACGACCTTCTCTGTTTACCCAGCGCTTAAGCACCAGATCTGACGCTTAGGCGCCAAAACACTTTTGCGCATTTTTCACCTATTTGCACCAAATTTGATCCTTTTTCACTCCTTTAAGCATTTTTCACCTTTTTACCTGTACCTGAAAGATACAGAAATACCTTCTATTAAAGTGGAATATCTCAAAAATAGGTATAAAAAAGTGTCTAAAAATACTTTAAATNTATTTTAAGAGGAAAAATAAAGAAAACTACTCAGAATCCATGGAGAAAATAAAATCACACTTGAGTTTAAAAGAAGAAATCATTGTCAAATCAACAATAAGTCTCGATTAAAACCAAAAGTAGTCTAAAACAAAAAGATAAAAACTTATCTCACTCCTCCCATTTCAATTAAAACCAAAAGTAGTCTAAAACAAAAGATAAAAACTTATCTCAAGTCCTCCACCAATCAAAAGTAGTCTAAAATAAAAGATAAAAACTTATCTCAAGTCCTCCACCAAACTCTTGAAGTCCCTTTAAATCTCTTCTCCTTTATAATTACTCAAAACAAAATAACAAAAAGGATAAAGTAAATAAAAAGTTGTTCCTGAAAATCTCTCCAAACTAACACCCCAGAAAAGAACTTTCCAAACTTGCCAATATTTTCATGACTCTTTTTTAAGTCATCTCTTCTTTCTTTTATAGTTTTCTAAGTGGTGCCTTGGGATCTCTTCAAAATGTGTCTTGATTTGATGTATTTGTCCAAGAGATGCACCCTTTCATGATAATTTTCATCCATGGTGGTTACAACCACCTATTAAGCCAATGGGTATCTAAAAAATCTCTTCAAAATTCGTAAGAACTGATTTTACCTGTCTAGTGAAGCGCAGGGTCTCGGCGCTTAGGCACGACCTTCTCTGTTTAACTGGCGCGTAAGCGCCGGATCTGGCGCTTAGGCGCCAAAACTTTTTTGCACAAATTTTCAGTTTTTTGCTCCAAATTTGATCCTTTTTCACTCCTTTAAGCATTTTTTTCCATTTTTACTTGTATCATTAAAGCGCAAAATCTCAAAAATAGGTATAAAATGTGTCTAAAAATACTATATATTTTAGGTGTATCAAAATCCCCCAAACTTAAAAAGTTACTTGTCCTCAAGTGACACTTCAATCTTTAAAAACCAAATATGTATGATATGTATATGAGCTAAAATTTAGATTTAGAAATATAGTAGTCCAATTTAGAAGAAATAATTAGTAAATGAGACCAACTTAGCACTTCAATCTTTAAAAATTAAATAAGTATGATATGTATATGAGTTTCTTTAGGAGTTACTATTTAGATTTAGAAATATAGTAGTCCAATTTAGAAAAAAAATATTAGGAAATTAGACCAACTTAAAGTTTGAAGATTTTTTAATATTAAGAACTATGAAAATATGAGTTCCTATCTAATTCATAAATATTATAAGTTTTCTAAATTTAGATTTTAGTTCTTTTATTTTCTCAACTTAAAAGTTTTTATTAAAAAAAATTTTGCTTACTATATTATATCTATAAGCTTAAGATTTTATCAAGTCTTATACTTTAAAAAGATCAAATGTAAAACCAATTTTTGATTAGGCACAAATTCTCAAGCTTCTCCTCCCTTACATTTCTTTTCTTTTTCTTTGCTTTTTCTTTTTCTTCTTCTTTTTATTTTTCTTTTTCTTTTTCTCCTTTTTTTCTTTTTCTTTTTCAGGTAAGGATTACTGTATCTGGATAGACCTTTAATGATTTTGAATTCCACTTCTCCTTTACTAAAGTAAAGTTTTGATATAATAATTTTACATATAGATATAATAATATTTTTGAAAATCATTTTAATAAAAGAAATTTAAGTATTAAAAATAAAAGTCTAAATNTATTAGCTCAGATATCCTATAACATACATTCTATATCATTCATCATCTTTACCTTTTGTAGGGTATTTTATTGATTTTGAAATGTTAAAAGTAGTAGTTTGATCATTAACGCACATTGTTAATTCCCCTTTCTGTACATCTATCATTACTCTTCTTGTGGCTAGGAAAGTTCTCCCTAAAATGATAGATATCTCTTTATCTTCCTCCATATCTAGCACAATGAAATTAATAGGAAAGATGAATTGATCCACTTTCACCAGGACATCTTCTATAACTCCTTTAGGATATGTTATTGAATGATTTACTAACTACAGAGTTACAGTAGTAGGGGTTACTTCTCCTAAACCTAATCTTTTAAATATTGATAATGGCATAAGGTTAATGCTTGCACCTAAATCACATAAAGCNCTATCTAAATAAGTAAAATTACATACATGTTTCAAGTCCAAAACATGAAAACACATCACATCACAATTCTCACATAAACATAAAAGTAAAAACCACATCACAAAGCTCAAACCAACACATAGATGCAAATGTAGCAAGCCCGGACTACATAGTTCATATCATATTACAATCATAAAATAAGTCTCTTACTCTACTCTTCATCCTCTAAATCACCGCTATCTTAAACTTTTGCAGGCTCATAATCAGAGTATCTTGGATATGGAGGAAATTGCACTCCTTGGTTACCCCTAATGAGACTCTCCAAAGATGAGTGGAATTTCTCTTTATAATCATTTTTTCTCCTATTATACTTAGCAGTATGCTCTGCAAAATGCTCTAAATTTAGTACCCTAATATTATCCATCATCCTTTGCAATAATTGATCTTGGGTCTTAGTAAGCTCACCTCTAGATGTATAAGCACGTGAGGTAGATGGTCTAGATGAAGAAGCAGCAGAGGTAGAAGCAGCAGACGTCTCCATTCCATAGTTTCTAGAAAATCTTCCTCTCCAGCTAAAAATTGAATGCTTAGAATAAGTCTTCACATTTACCTTAGTGATGGGCTTTAGAGGTAACAACACTTCCTCCCAGCTATCATATTTAACTCCAGCCTACCCACAAAAAGAAAAGATTAAGGAAGCAAATCCCAGACTTGTAGTAGTAACGACAGTGGCAGAACTGATGATAGTCTTACAAATCAAAGCTCTTATGTTGATGAGCTTTCCTTCCTTGATACAATAAGTTAACGTAGCTCTCTCTCTCTCTCTTTGTTCACTTCAGTGAGAAGATTTGTTGGTAGCAGACGAGCAGAAATAGAATAATGTCAAGCCTTTGAAGGTGCACATAACTTTAAAGTTGGGAAGTTGACTCTCCTCTCATTAGGGATCTTCCAAAGTCCTCTCCCAATAGTTAAGTAAGAAATAATCTCATCTAATTCCACTTCAGTCAGACTACAATTTGCATAAAAACATAACATATCAGGTGGTAGATGATAAATTAAGTCAATTACCTCCAGTGAAAAAGGTACCAACTTTCCTCGAACCATGACTCTATTGTCTACAGCCTCAAGGAGGTTTGCATAGAACTCCCTAACAATAAAAATAACTGCCACAGCACAGAAACAACAGAATCATTCCTACTGTCGGCGAACAATCAAATCCTTTACGTCTTCACCAAGATTCCTAAAACACTGCTTCTGAATTAGTTTTCATGATTGCAACACATCACTGTATCGATCCTGAGCCTTAGNGTTCTGTTGTCAAAGTCTCTCAGGAAATGGAGTGGTGGTTTTTCTAAATAGATATTTCAGCAGAGAAATAAGTCTTTCAGAAACCTTTGGAGCGTCCTCTTTTGATTCTTCAATTTCTTCTCTCTCTACTTCAATCTCTTTTTGAATCCTACCTTCCAACTCTCTTCCGCTTCTAAGTTGTAAAACTTTAACTTGATCTTTATTTTGGTTTTTTGGATTTGATTCATTTTACTAGGAAGTGTTCTTTGGGATCTATTACTTAATGAACTTGCAATTTGCCCAAGTTGAGTCTCAATATTTCTAATTGTAGCTTCTTGATTTTGTAATTGATTACCCATTTGTAACACCACTTCTTCTATAGATAACTTCTTATCCTTAAATTGTGTATTACTGTTGATACCTGGAGGATAAGTAGATCTATAATTATTATTCCCTTGGTTGTTCCAGTTTCCCAATGAGTTTACTTGATTGTTCCCCTATTGCTGATTATTACCACTCGAATTGTTATTCCAATTAAAGTTGGGATGGTTCTTCCAACCTCGGTTATAATAATTGGAATATGGGTTATTTTGCTTATTATTTATGGCATACAAAGTTTCTAATGATGCTTGAGAATCTATCATTTGGCCTAATAAATTCTCTTCAATCATGGAAATTGGTTGAGAAAAATTCATTCCAAATTGGTCTAACTTCCTTGAAATTGCAGCAACTTGATTTGCTAACATAGTAAATGCATCAGTTTTATGAATATTGGCTACTTTATTTGGATTTACCCTCTCAGAAGGCCATTAAAAATTATTGGTGGCCATTTCTTCAATTAAAGCATAAGCGTCATGAAATGGTTTTGACATCAATGAACCACCAGCGCGAATCAATAATAGATCTAAGAGAACCAATTAATCCATTGTAAAAAGTTTGAATTATTAACCCATCTGGTATAGCATGGTGTGGACACTTTCTTAAGAGTTCTTTAAATCGTTCCCATGCTTCATAGTATAGCATGGTGTGGACACTTTCTTAAGAGTTCTTTAAATCTTTCCCATGCTTCATAAATATAGTATGGTGTGGACACTTTCTTAAGAGTTCTTTAAATCTTTCTCATGCTTCATAAATAGATTCCCTTGATTAAAAGATGTAATACCATTTCTAAGTTTTGCAGTTTTTGATGGTGGAAAATATTTAGCAAGGAATTTTTATGTTAAATCACCCAAAGTTGTTAAATCACCCAAAGTTTTGATATTTTGTATATGTAAGGATTTATGAAGTCGACAACACTACTTGAAGATTTTAATCCCCGGTAACGGCGCCAAAAACTTGATCCCTAAATACTTAATGCTTATGCACAGTATAGTAATAATTTTGATGATATTTTTCACTTACATTTCTTTATTTTGCAACAAAACCAAAAATTTTATTTTGAAGAAAAATAAGAATTTAACTTTTTAATTTATATATATATATATTTGGATANCGAATTTTTGAATTTCTCTAAATGTGCTCAAAATACGTAGTGAACATCCAAAATTTTTGCATAGAAGTAAAGTTCTTACCTCAAGAAACTTGGATCTATCAAAATTCATTTGATTCCATCAAGAAATCTTCACTTTAGATGTGCCCTAGCTTTCCAAAATCACAATTTTGAGAGGTTGAAGGTGACAGGAGGCATAAAAAAGGTTATTTCCAGGCCAAAATTTCACTTTTAACCGTCTGCGAACCAATTTAAGTGCGGGTAAGTGGAGCTTAGGCATCTGCCTCTCGAGTTGTCTCGCACTTACGTGCGATTTGTGGCACTTAGACGCCAGTGCATGATTTTCAAAATATTCAAATTAAAGTAAAATGTATTATTTGCCTAACTAAACCACCCTTAAATGGTCTCATAGCACTTACATGTCTATTTTCAACTTCCTATAACTCCCCTCTTTCTCAAAAAATCTCTATAATAACTATTTCAATTTGAGGCTAAAAATAACACAAATTTTCACACAAGAAAACTTTTATTAATTCTCAAACAAGCAAAAATACTTTTAAACACTTAATTCTCACTCCAAATAGTCTTGGATGAGAAAATTTTCCTAAATACAAATACATAACAATCATTACACATAAAGAAGTCATAAATACTAAAAACAAGACTTAAACACTAAACCACTTGAAAACAACAACTTCTAACACACAAATTCTAACACTAAATTTAATTCCAATCTTCATTCAAAGGAGCAAATTCCTGTCTTTCATTAGTCTCTCCATGAATATAGAGTTGATAAAACGGACGGTGGTGACGAGCTCTGATAATATCTTCTTTAATCCACTTCTGCTTTATGAACATCGCCTTATCCGCTTCCTCTATATAACATGTGTGGATAAATTGCATCTTCAATTTCCATCCAATATGCTCTAGATGTGCCTGCAACTCAAGTACTTTGGTCTCCAATAAAGCCATTATTTTTTTCATTTTATTGATCTTCTCTTATATCCCTTCAATACTAATGGCTAAGAAACTGTTATACATCTATTGTGCACTTTGACTAATGAACATTTTCCTCATGTTTTCTTCCTTTCTCTTAAAATCCTTCTACCATGAAGACATTCTCTAAATCTCACTTTCTCTCAGAATTTTGGGGCTAGAAATGACCTGGGGTGAAGTTCCTTCACAAAATCCTTCTATTTATAGGTCTAAATCCTTCCAATAACTCCTATACACATTTCGAAACTGCCTAGGCACATTTTTACAAGCTAATTGGTGGTTAAACCTTCTAGGATATTAATTTTGCACAAGTTTTAAACTGCCACGCTTAAGCGCCCGTGCACATTTTTACACTAGTCAACTTGACATCCAAATTCTTATTCTAACATGTCTAGGTCACTAAATAAAGTCTTAAAAATTTTACTAACACATAATAGTTTCAAAAATACAACACCAATTTTCTTAATCACACATAAAAAAACAATCAAAATAAAACACACTAATAACTATGGGTTGTCTCCCACAAAGTGCTTGGTTTTACATCGTCAGCCCGACGTAACCAGTGCTTATTCTGGTTAACCCAACATCATTTCATCATTAAGTTTATGTTGATCCCCTATAAAATTAGATTTTAGGCAATGTCCATTAACTTTAAATATTTTCTCAGACTTAGGATCTTTAATATCCACAGCTCCATAAGGATAAACTTTTATCACAACAAATGGGCTCAGCCACCTAGACTTAAGTTTGCCTGGAAATAATTTTAACCTTTCATAATATAGCAAAACTTGTTGCCCTGGCTAAAAATTTTTAGTAAGAGTCCTTCGATCATGCCACATATTCATCTTTCCTTTATAAATCTTGACACTCTCATAAGATTCATTCCTTGTCTCTTCAAGCTCAATTATTTGAAATAACATTTTCTCACTAGCATCTTTCAAATTATAATTAAACTCTTTAATCACCCAATATGCTTTATGCTCAAGTTCAACTAGTAAGTGACAAGCTTTCCCAAATATTAGCTTATATGGGGACATTCCTATAGGAGTTCTGTATGCAGTCTTATAAGCCCACAAAGCATAGTCAAGTTTGACTAACCAATCCATTTTTTTTGGATTCACAGATTTTTCCATAATTCTTATAATTTCTCGATTGGATAATCCAGCCAAACCACTTGTCTGAGGATGATAAGCAGTAGCAATCCTATGATTTTTATGGTATTTCTTTAATAACCTCTCCATTATGGCATTTCTGAAATGAATTCCCTCATCAGTAATGATAACTTTTGGCATCCCAAATCTACAAAATATGTTGCCAAAGAGATTGCTTGTAAATTTGGTCTTACATACAAAAGTATGATTAGAAAATTTATTTAAGTATAATCATGTTGTGTCGGATGTAAATTTGGTCTTACATCTTTCCTTTATAAATCTTGACACTCTCATAAGATTCATTCCTTGTCTCTTCAAGCTCAATTATTTGAAATAACATTTTCTCACTAGCATCTTTCAAATTATAATTGAACTCTTTAATCACCCAATATGCTTTATGCTCAAGTTCAACTTGTCTTTCCCAAATATTAGCTTATATGGGGACATTCCTATAGGAGTTCTGTATGCAGTCTTATAAGCCCACAAAGCATAGTCAAGTTACCAACCAATCCATTTTTTTTGGATTCACAGATTTTTCCATAATTCTTATAATTTCTCGATTGGATAATCCAGCCAAACCACTTGTCTGAGGATGATAAGCAGTAGCAATCCTATGATTTTTATGGTATTTCTTTAATAACCTCTCCATTATGGCATTTCTGAAATGAATTCCCTCATCAGTAANCATAAGCAGTAGCAATCCTATGATTTTTATGTTATTTCTGTAATAACCTCTCCATTATGGCATTTCTGAAATGAATTCCCCCATCAGTAATGATAACTTTTGGCATCCCAAATCTACAAAATATGTTGCCAAAGATATTGCATGTAAATTTGGTCTTACATACAAAAGTATCATTAGAAAATTTATTTCAGTATAATCATGTTGTGTCGGATGTACTGAGTTATATATCCCTTTAATGAATTTACATCATTTATTTACCTTCCTATAAATTAAATGTAAATAGTATTACAAACATAAACAACTGGATCAATAATAAGATACTCAAATTTGTTAAATACAACTATTTTTTATCAATTGTACTGAGCTACTTAACGACCTTTATAAAATTTGGTACAACTTTGGTACAACTAATACAACATAGTTCTACTAAAGAGATCACACGTTAATTTGGTCTTGCATACAAAAGTATCATTATAAAATTTATCTAAGTACAACCATGATGAATCATTTGCACCTTTATTGAACTTTAGAGCACTACAAACATTATGAATTATACAAAATAAAAGAATAAAAGAATGATAGTACACAAATTTACAGTCTAAATGAATAATTTTACATATCAAGCTATTTGATTGTATTATATTATATCTTATAAACAAACAAAATAAAATAATTAATGATCCAAATTTATAGTATAAATGAATGGTATTACATATGAAGCTATTTAATTATATCATAGCATATCCTGTAAACAAAATTTAACCTGAATATGGGTATTTTTTGAGCCCAACCCTCTGGTCCCTCAATCTTTTAAATGTTTGAAAATGAAGGCATCTATATATTTACAAATGTACATTCCAAAATCAATAATGTTATTTTGGTGTGGGATGTCAACCTCATGCAAGGATCATTATGCGACGGAGAGTCGAAACCATCACCAACAACTTTATTCAGCAGTCTGATCTGTCAAGTTAATAATAATAGGAAATTAAAACTTCTTTAATATGAGAATTTTAATTAAATCATAGTTACTGACTTACCACTTGGGACGTCATTGCAAAGTGCATCGAATTAAGCAATGAATTAAAAAATAACAATATTTTAACCAGAAATCCAACCAATTATGTCTATTTTTATTTTTTTGTAATGGAGAGAATAACATATTTACAATTTGCTAATACAACCTTATTTATGTGCTGTCAAAATGCTTTACTTTCTTTTTCATAGTTTCCTAATTTTTCATAACACTATAAGGAAATAAGATCCAAATAAATTAGAATCTATTTTTTGAAATAAGCAAATTCGTACAGCTGAGATGTGAATTTGATATTTATCAAATGCATACTGGAAACATAAATAAATGGTTCATACATACCAAAAAGAATTTTACTATCCTCTCTCAACATTATTACAATGCATCCAAATGAGCATCACTCAAATATTGGTTTTTTCAACACTTCATCCATATCCTTCCTGCTCAAATAGACATTGTCTCTTAAAAAAACGTATCATCTCTGCATTTAAGGTAAGAGATTGATAAATATTTTTCAGAATCACTAGACTATAAAATTTAAATTTAAATGTATGAGCAAAACATATTATCATTAGAGATTGACAAAGCATTCAGAACATCAATCAATTAAGTTATCCCAATGTGGTGGAATTAGATCTTTGACATGGAATTGAACTTATAATTGAGTCGATTTTGTCTAATTAATATTTTAAATTGTTAATACTTTTCAAAATTAATAAGATCTTAACTTATGCTACATAAAACATCAATATCTAATTCTCATAAAACATGCCTTATCCAAATCTTCTTCAGGATATGCCACTAATTTTTTCTTGACTTGTTTTTCAGCAGCTATTATTCTGTCTCTCTTCAACAACATGTTGCAATGATACTTTTTTCTTGGGTTGTTCTTTGATAGTGTTTTATGTCTATAGGTTAATACAAAATTTACTTATATTGAAGTTCATAATAATTAATAATTTTAAAGTGAAGTATTTAGTACCTCTTCCTTTCCTTCTTCCAAGCCCACTTTCTCTCTTAACTTTCCTAAACTTTTGTTCTTGGTTTCTATCACAATAATGAAGCAATTAATAAAAAATCAGAAAAAATAGAGGATTTAAGTAAAGTATTAATGTAAGTAGATCACACCTTATTAATATTTTGCTCATCAACTGGAGCTTCTTTCTCTCCCAACATTCTTATTTATGTACTGGACGCTCTATCAATGGAGTCCTCACGAAAAATTTCCTCATGTCTTCTCTATGCTTTACAACACTTTCAATGATTTTATGTTCCCCATTCTTTTTTCTAGCCTCCTTCTCCTCCACTTAAAGTTGAGTTAGCTCAGAGGGGGGAATGATTTCTCCTTATTCTGCTCCTCCACTTGATGTTGAGTTGGCTTAGAGGGAAATTGTTTCTCCCTTATTCTTTGTCATCAATTGGTGTTGGGTTGTTTTAGGTGATGGAATGACTGCTCCCTTATTCTTCTCCTCCAAATGATGTTGGATTGTCTTAGATTGGAAAATGAATTCTCTCTTATTCTTCTCCTCCAATTGATGTTGAGTTGGCTCACTTGTGAGAATGTTTTCTCCCTTATTGTCTTCTTCTTCCCCAATTTTAGTTTGGGANGGCTGAACCTGCTATCCATGGATTTTAGGATTGTTGTGGATGGAAGTTGTTTACGGTTTGCTAGGTTGCTCTATAGGGAAATATTATAGTCATGATTTTAGGATTATCTGAAAAGTTTCTAAACAAAACTCTGCCAATATGAATTAATNCTATTTAGTACCTCTTCCTTTCCTTCTTCCAAGCCCACTTTCTCTCTTAACTTTCCTAAACTTGTTCTTGGTGTCTATCACAATAATGAAGCAGTTAATAAAAAATCAGAAAAAATAGAGGATTTAAGTAAAGTATTAATGTAAGTAGATCACACCTTATTAATATTTTGCTCATCAACTGGAGCTTCTTTCTCTCCCAACATTCTTATTTATGTACTGGACGCTCTATGAATGGAGTCCTCACGAAAAATTTCCTCATGTCTTCTCTATGCTTTACAACACTTTTAATGATTTTATGTTCCCCATTCTTTTTTCTAGCCTCCTTCTCCTCCACTTAAAGTTGAGTTGCCTTAGAGGGGGGAATGATTTCTCCTTATTCTGCTTCTCCGCTTGATGTTGAGTTGGCTTAGAGGGAAATTGTTTCTCCCTTATTCTTTGTCATCAATTGGTGTTGGGTTGTTTTAGGTGATGGAATGACTGCTCCCTTATTCTTCTCCTCCAAATTATGTTGGATTGGCTTAGATTGGTAAATGAATTCTCTCTTACTCTTCTCCTCCAATTAATGTTGAGTTGGCTCACTTGTGAGAATGTTTTCTCCCTTATTGTCTTCTTCTTCCCCAATTTTAGTTTGGGANAATAAAGACCTAAATATAGAACCCACAAGGAAAAATATGCAATATGCACTTCTTAGAAAATTTTTCTAATTTAAAAAAAAATAATTACTTAAATTAAAATTTAAATATTTTTGGTATTTTTGATATTTTAACAAAATTGTAAAAAGATAACTAAAGTTTTTGTAGAAGAAAAGCACTTAATATGAAAATATCTTTCTTCTTATCAATAAGTATAGAAATTATGTTGTGGAAATACGCAAATTGTGTTGTGCTAAATAGGAGCAATAATATTCTTTACCCTTATTAGAGATGCTATAAAAAACATTGGCTAATTTAAAGTTTGAATAGTTCTGAAGACCGGCGCTAGGCAAGGAAGATACTAGCTCTCACTCTAGAGTTCCCTCAATTCCCTCCACCTGAGAACTAACATTCTCGTATCAGAACCTAAAATAATAAACCAAGTTGGGGGCTTTAACCTGACACTTTAAAGTCTTCTAACTCTACACCCATCAATGAATATTTCCCTATTTATTTGCACTCAACATATGAACCACGCAATTCATCCAACTCATTCGATTCTTTCTAATTGTTGACTGAGACAATACCAGTCCGGTTCTTACATGTTCTCACAATAAATTTTACCTTTCTAATTTTTAACTGAGACAATACTAGCCCGGTTCTTACATGTTCTCACAACAAATTTTAACATCTAGATTGGCCAAATCAAGAAGTAAATGAAGTGCATGGATTTAAATCATCACAACTTCTTCCAACATAAAAGATCAATAGACTCCACAACTTCCATAAAAAAATTAGTTACTTATTATTTTAAGAAGAAACATAAAGAAAACTACTCAGAATCCATGAAGAAAATAAGACCACACTTTAGTTTAAAAGAAGAAATCATTGTCAAACCAACAATAAGTCTCGATTAAAACAAAAAGTAATTTAAAATAAAAAGATAAAAACTTATCCTAACTCCTCCACCAAACTCTTGAAGTTCTTTTGAATCTCTTCTCTTTTACAATCACTCAAAACAAAATAACAAAAAAGATAAAGTAAATAAAAAGTGGTTTCCTGAAAAATCTCTCCCGAACTAACTCTCTAGAAAAGAACTTTCAAAACTTGCCAATATTTTCAGGACTCTTTTCTAAATCCTCTCTTCTTTCTTTTATAGTTTTCCAAGTGGTGCCTTGGGATCTCTTCAAAATGTGTCTTGATTTGATGTATTTGCCCAAGAGATGTATCATTTCATGATAATTTTCATCCATGGTGGTTACAACCACCTATTAAGCCAATGGGTGCCTCAAAAACCTCTTCAAACTTTGTAAAAACCGATTTTACTCATTTAGTAACTGCCACTGGTGCTTAAGTGTGGGGTCTCAGCCCTTAGGTGCGGCCTTCTATGTTTAACCGACGCTTAAGCGCCGGATTTGACGCTTAGGCGCCAAAACTCTTTTGCACAATTTTTCACCTTTTTGCTCCAAATTTGATCCTTTTTCCTCTCTTTAAGCATTTTTTTATTTTTTACCTTATATGTAAGAAAAACACAAAAATACCTTCCATTAAAACGTAATATCTAAAAAATAGGCATAAAAATGTGTCTAAAAATACTATATATTTTTGGTGTATCAGTGCTTACCAATCTCACCTTAAATTTACTTCAAATCAAAACTAAACTTAAGTCACCTTTGAACTCATTTTTTAGCTCATTTGAACCCATCAATTTCACATGTATTTTGCTAACTTTTAAGCTACATTCTTTGCTGAATTTTCCCAACCATTTCAGCCTTATATTAAGCCCATTTTGGAGCTTACTACAAGTTACATCATTAGCCATCCAAGCCACTTTGGAAGCTTCATCTAAAGAGACCAATAATGTAACCTCCAAAACACTTGTCATCCTTTCATTGGCTCCTCCTAAAACCTCCCTAATGGATTTCTAACTATCCTAACAGCTCACTTGAGCACATTCAAGCTAACTCAAGCCAATTCCATAGCTTCTAAAGCAAGCTAGCTCCACCTTCTCCAAATGGCTTATCCAAATTAAAAGCTCACCAAAGTTGACCTCCACATGGTTTACCCTTATTAATTAGCAAGGTTTGGCCCTTGCCACCTCACCAAGCCCTGACCGATGGATTGAGCCAATTAACTTGTTGGCCCTATCCCTTACCTGCGCCTATAAATAGGCTCAAATTGTCGGCTAAATTTACACCACTACATTCCTTGGTGAAGCCCTTCTAATTTCACCACCGATGTCATCCTTAAAGTATCACTTCTTCATTGTCTCATCACCTCAAATGCATATTTCCATAGTTCGCTCAGTTTTTGAGAAGTTGGCCAAGATAGAACATTGCTTCATTGTTGGATTATTAAAGTGAAGGGATGTGACATGTCACAGCAGATGATGACTAAGATTTTAAGGAAAGACAAGCCCGCTAGACAGTTTCAAAAATAAAAAGGAGCACCACCATCCAAATTTTCCACCAAGCTATACCTGAGAGACCCCATAGCTACTGTTGTCACCATCACCAATATCATTACCACTTCCTCTTGAAGCCTTAGAAACATAGACCAGTCAAGTCTCATCTCAAACCAAGAGTACCACCTACTACCATTTATGAGGAACCCCCTAGGGCAAGTAATAACAAGAATTCATTTACCATTGTATCTGGTTTGCACGCTAGGGAACACACTCCCTCTCAACATGCAGATGTCATCGACGAGACATCCCATCTCAAAGCATTAGGATCATTTTAAATCATTTCCTTTTTTTTTCATGTGAGGATTAATATATTTGGATAGCCTTTAATAATTTTTAACTTTACTATCCTCTTCTTGAAGTTAAAAACTTCTTACCTTCCTTCACTTTATAAATTCATATTAGCTTTGAAGTTTTTTCATAAAGTCTCATTCTTTTCTTCTTATATGAAACTCAAAGATTCTTAATACATCAAAAATACAATTTCCTTTAACTTAAATAAAAAAAACCATAGTCATGCTCTTCATACTAAATATCTTAACTCTAGAATTTACTTTCACTATTAAAGATTTTTGCTTAAGTTTACTATAATATTTAAAAACAAAAATATAGTTATCTAAAGTTAGCCTATAATACCAAAGTTCATGTGAAATTAATTTTTAAAAATATAACTAATTCAAGATAAATAAAATTTAGTTTACTTCTCTTAAAGAAAAATTTATTTCCCCTAAACTTAGACTTTTTAATAAGTAAAGCATTCAGTACAAAAATGTAGGTGGAAAAAAAGCAGTAAATGTATAAAAATAAGACTAACCTTTAGAGAGTTATGAACATGAATCTTGGCTCTGACACATTGCAGGTATCAATTTTAAAACTACAGGATTTAAAACATTAAATGAAATATGATATATCAATATGATTTGCTAAGAGAAGGTGAATTAAATACATAATCAGTAAATTAAAGAAACAAAAAATACTGAAATAAAAATCAACAATTTACATCTACACATAAACAAGTTTAATAATATCACTTACAATACACATCAATGTCCAAATCATAACAACAACAATAAAACAATTTAAACTACAAGGAATGAAAACAGATAATAACCCAACAACTCATCCATCATTATTTTCCTCCTCCTCTTCTTCCTCTTCTCATTCAGAATCTTCAAAGTTATCTTGTACAAAAGGCGTAAAACTATGGCATGAAGGAAATTCTACAATATGGTCACCCCTTAAATTTCTAACCATAGCCTCTTGTTTGCAATATGAAGTGATGAATCAGAAACCACAAATGAAGAATACTCACAATGAAACTTGTTCCGCAATTAAAATAGCGCATTAATCCTTTCTCGAGTAAAATCAACATTATTTCCTCTAACATATACGTGCTCATCTGAACTCACTCGAAGATTTGCATAAAATTCACAAATGACTGGAACAACTACTGCTGCAGTGAAGAAGCAGAAAGTCTCCCAATTCTGAGCTATGATTAACCTTTCAATAGAACCTCTCGGGATTGAAAACACAAGCTCCTGAATTGGTTTCCTTGTAACAATCTGAGTATTGTAAGTATATTGAGCTTTCAAGTTAACAAATTGTCTAAAATCAAAACCTCCCAAAATCTTTCCTTTTTTCAATGTTGGAGCCATGGTAATTTCTAAATAAATTTACATAAAATCCAAATAAATGCACAATATCATAAATCGAACTCCAAAAATAGAAATAATTGGTAAGAAACTTCTCACCATGGATTCTCTTTAAACTTCTTAAAAAAACTATCAAATTTATGAATTTCCATAATGTAGGAAAGATCCATGGTGAAAATTATAAATTTCTAGGTTAAAATGAAGCTCTTACCAAGGGAAGAAATCCAAAATTTTTGAGGCTTTAAATCTCCTCAAATCCAAGAAATAACAAGCCCTAAGTTGAGTTTCGACCTTAGTTTAGCTGTAGGAGATGACCCAAGCAGTAAAAATGGGGTTTTACTATTGATTTCGTGGTTTTAAGGTGATCTGTGCTTTTTTGGGAAACTGGGGCCTCTAGCGCCAAATCTGGTGCCAACACAAAAAAATTTTAGATTTCACTTTTTTTTTTAAATTTGTTATATAACAAACCACACCAACCTCTAATTAACCTAAATTAACATTAATATTCATAATTAAATAATCCTCTAACAATATATTTTTACAAACAACACAAAACCCATATTTATATAAAAAATCCACCAATTTACAATTAAACACTTTTCAAACCACAACATCAAATTCAGCGTCAAAATCACATCATACAAACTAATGCTGAAGACTAATTCTCAATCAACTAACATTAGACACTAATAAATTTCAACAGTGAAAATAAATCAAATCTAACACAAACACGTAACACACAAATGCTCTCATAATTATGAATTTTGTACTTTAGAGGGTCTACACATCTTCATCACTTTCATGATCTTGAATATTTTTCATGGATTTGTAGTGTACGTATAAGTTGTAAGAAGAATTGTGAGGAAATTTTTCTGTTGAATCTTCTTCAACCCAAGAATTTTTCTTAAGCATACACACCCTACCTTCTTCTATGCGCCCGATATGTTTGAATTATTCCTTCATCCTCTAATCCAAATGATCAAACAAATCAAAAACGTTTTCAATTGAATTTATCATATTTTGTACCTTTTTCTCCAACTTCTTGATCCTTTTCAGAATATCATGTGAATTATAATAAAAGTGATATTGAATAAGAGATGAATTTTGAGACGATTGATCTTTAAGATGTTCATATTTTTGTCCTCCTCAATTCCTATGCAGTTACAACAAATCTCTGCGTCCATGGACTTCCAAAGAAGAACACTTTTTCCCAACTTTCACAAGGTACTTGTGACTGGCTACATAGTAGGAATATGGTAGATGGATGTCCCATCCCATAAGTCAATCCGTTTATAATCAAACCCAGAACAGCTTTTACAATTAAAGCATGTCAAAACAATTTTAGGGGGGGGGGGTGAGGAGTTGATGGTTATCAGGATGGATACCCTAACACCCGTTTTAATTCAACTTAATAAATAATTTGGAAAAAAAATAGTATTTTAGATTTTGGAAAATACAAGACCGGACCAATATCATATCCCCAGTAGCTTAAATAAATGAGCCAAATACCACAAGTAATGTGTACAGCCCGAAGGATAAACACACCACTTAATGGTAAGACTCGATTAAATAAACTAAAGATTGTATGACATCCGTTAAGTCTGCGAAACCATTTTTAATATAAGCCGATAAGTTCCCCTATTTAATATGAAGAATTAAATAGGGTTTCTTTTAAACTGGGTTCAAAAATGCTTCTTATAAGGGCAAGCACCCATAGTTAATTAAATCCTAGACAACCGAAGTCACCTAAGAAAAACTCTCGATAAAAATCAGGGGATATTATATTCAAGGAGTTCAAAGGAATAGGACTTTTCAAGGAGATCGGACAAAGAGGTGTGAAAGGGGAATGACTCAAACTTGGGACATTTTATTTTAGAAATCAAAGAGAGAGAGGATAGGTGATGTCATAGATCTGGAGGAGAAACTTGGTGACTTCCCAAAACTATCCTACTATTTAGATTTAGTTTTGGAGATTAGAATTATTGAATATTTCATCCTGCCAATTTTATTAATAAGGGCTTACATTTGTGTGAGACGCTTGCACAAATAGCCTGAAAGATATGAGGATTTAGGTCACGGCGAACGACAACATCAGAATCCTAAGACGAGTTAGGGCTTATATTGTGTAGCAGAATCATACCAAGGCCTAAAGATAAGTTTAGGATTTATGTTTCATAAGCAAACAACCTTGAAGTCCAATGGATTGTTGTTTAATTTTAAGAGAAGATATGTTGTTGTAGATCGTTGTTGTATAACATTGCCCACAGGAAAGCTCCAAGCTCCTCAATGAAGTAGCAGACTTTAGTTTTAGAAATGTCAATTGAGGAGATGAGAAAAAATATCATGTTTTAGAAGTCATGTTTCCTAAGGTTATGATTATTTAAATATTATAAGGCATATTAAAGTTGATTAGAGCGACACCGGTTAGGATCCAACGGTTCATTCATTCCGGTACAACTATTTTCTTTCAGATTCACTTTGTCCAAATGAATTTATTAAACTAAACTGAATGAGTTCCATACTTTCATTTAGACTGTAGGAAATCTCGTTAGCAACCTCAGGTTACCTTCTCCAAGGAATTCCTGATCATCCGATAGAGACATTTTAATTTAGTTGCAATTTTGGTTTTTTTGTGATGTTTGTGATTAAATTCTGAGTAGTCTTATATTTTGAATGTTATGGTAGTGAATTTTATCTTGTTTGATTTTTAAATTCTTATTTTGGTTTCAGTTCTGTGACTATCTGATCTCCGGTAACTGCTTATATGCAACAATATAACAATAATTTTGATTACATTTTTCACTTATATTTCCTTATTTTGCAACTAAACCAAAAACTTGATCTTGAAGAAAAATAAGAATTTAACTTTCAATTTATATATTTTAGGATACTACGCAAGTATACATATTGTTATCAAGTAATATAGGACTTTTTTATTAAGACCTGAATATCAAACCCACAGGGAAGATATGTGACAGTGACTTTTTATATGCTTAAAATATAAGATAAATATGGACGTAATAAATATTCAATAATTATAAAGTCACACTTATCAACAATAAGATAAATATGGATGTAATAAATATTCAATAATTGTAAAGTCACACTTATCAACGCAAGCGTATCACTCAAGTAATATAGGGCTCTAATGGAGTCTTAGATATCAATCCCACAGGGAGTAATAACATCGCTCAAGTAATATAAGGCTCTAATGGAGTCCTAGATATCGATCCCAGAGGGAGTGGTTAGAAATGTAGACTAAGATTTTAGAAAAGCAATACTTTAATCACAACAATACAGTTCAATTTGATTATCTGTCACTAATAGGCAATTGAAATAAATATATAATTTTAATAGCTATTAAATAACTAATGATATCAAGGAGGGTTTAATTGTGATATTCAATATATAAGAAAGCATCCTTCTCTTTGTCAAGAAATTATATTGAATGGATAGAGTGAATTAGTTTAATTTAAATTGTGTCAAATAGGAGCATACTTATTCTTTACCCTTTGGTCTAGGCATAAAGAACATTGACTAATCCTACGCTTATTTACTAAATCTGCGGTTAGACTGGGAGGATACCGGCTCTCACTTTGGAGCTCCCATGTTCCCCTCTCCTGAGGGCTAACATCTACACTTCAGCACCCAAACAATAGGACCGAATTGGGGTTTTTAGTCTGTCACTATAAATTCTCCAATTCTACGCCTGATAATATTATTTCCCTATTTATTTGCACCCAACTTCCAAGGGCTTTGACCTCCCNGGACTCAGAGGAAATTAATTAAAATTTAAAAAAAATTTTGGTAATTAAAACATATTTTATATTTAATTAAATTACTAAAAATCAATAAATAATTATAAAATTAAATTAAAATTTAATTCAGAAAATCATGCTATGTTGTCTATTTGTTTCTCTAACTTAAGAGAACCTCTAATAATTCGTCCATAAAAGAAAAATAAAACCTTACTTTGATTGATTAAATAAATTAATATTGAAAATCCTATTTTCTAAGTTAAAATAATTTATTAAATTAAAATTAAAAAACCCACATTTTCTCCTCTTATGTTTTAATTGTTCCATGGATAGGGTGCTCTAAAATTTTCAAAGTCACTTGAATTATGTTTAATTAGTTATGAAGTGGAGAGCCCCAAGGGCAAGATGGTCATTTTAGATTTTGGCATCTTAATTAAAATTTAGGATTAATCAAAGGGAAGAATAGGTAATTTTGATTTTAACGAGTACTCTTGGATGATTGAAACACAATGGGTTAAAAGGTAGAACCAGTTTGCCAGCTTTTCATGATAAGTGTAAAATTATAATTTTCTAAATTATCATGATTTGGAAGTTAATCAAAATCAAATGATTCTAAAGTTGACGGGCTTAAGTTGGGAGGATGAAAATTCACTTATTTCAAGCTACAATTGGATGATATGATCTTTCAATAAGGATATTTATCACTTCAATTAAACTTTTCATGAATGCCATTTTCTCCCATTGAAATTGTTAAGGGCTTGGTAGTGATATAGGCTTGATATTTATACTTATTTGATGGGGTTTAGAAAGATAACATGATTGATGGTAAACACCTCAAAACACTGCAAGCCAAACTTTAGTAGTGGCTAAAAATCTTTAATGACTTAAAATTGCCTTAAGGGAATTCACCTACATAACTCTTAAGTGAAATCTCAGTTGATTAAATGAGTATTCTGCTCTTTGGACGATTAAAATATCAAAGTTCACTGAGTAGCAGGGCAACCTTTTAACTTGACCTTGGAAGATTAATGGAACAATGTGATAAGTTTAAATGAACTCGAAATGTTTCAAGAGATCTTTAAAGTAGTTTAGAGTCATTCCCTAAACACTTTGGAATCTCTTTGACATTTTGAAGGACAAATTGAACTTGTTATATTTTGTTCTAAAATCATCCACTAAGATCTTTTGGGACTCAATAAGTCATAGTTTAAAGTATGTTAGATACACCTTCATCTAGTGTTGTGATTTATTTAAATTTCTACAAAATTATATACGTGTTGCAAAAGGTAATCTTTCACTGAGATTGCCAAAAAGAAGACAAGTACGCTTTTATAGTGTTATTTAATTTCTGTCATTTTAATTTCTACAATTTACTTTTACTGCAAAATATTATAACTGCTTGGGTGTGCACCTTACTTTATTTGCAAAAATCAAAATCATTTTTAAAAAATTAATCAACATTCTCAAAAAACCTAAAACAAATTGTTTCAAAGGTAAGCATAAATCCTTTGAAAAGTCACTAAATATAAAACGTCCTTTTGAATTTACAGAAGTCCCTTGGAGGAGGAAACCCATGTTTGCTAACGAGATCTCTACAGTTTAAATGGGTTTCACAACTCATTTAAGCTAAGTAAATTCAAAAGAAAATATTGATACTAGAATGAGGGAACCATTGGATTCTAGTTGGTATCGTTCTTATCAACTTTAACTCCACTGTCGGCGTTATTTCGGGGTTGGAGGGGAGTTGCCCGTAAGAAGTTGTCGGTCACCGGAATCAAAATCCCATCGCCCGCTTCGCAAGGACGTTGAAGTATGAAATCAAACTGACCCCATATTTTTCATAGTTTAAAATGAAAGAGCACTGTACCTCAAATCCTGTATCTATCCCGAAGTATAAACACAAGACTTGAGGATGAGGCTCGATCAAATAAACTAAGGAAAGTATGACGTCAGTTTGGTCTGCGAAACCTTTATATTTGCCGACAAATTCCCCTATTTAATATAAAGGATTAAATAGGGTTTACATTAAGCTAGGTTTGGACATGTTTTCTACAAGGGCAAGCCCCTATAGTTAATTACATCTTAAATGACCAAAGCCACCTTAGAAGACTCTCGATGAAAATCAAGAAATATTATCTTCAAGAAATTTCAAAGGGTCGGACTCTTCAACGAAATCAAACGTAGAGGTTTGAAAGGGGATTGGTTCAAATTTGGAACATTTTATTGTAGAATTCAAAGGAAGAAGAACTAGGAGATGTCATGGATCCAGAGGAGAACCCCAGTGACTTCCCAAGCTATCCTAATGTTTAGCTTCAGTTTTGAGGAGAAATATTTAGGTATTTCATCCTGCCAATTTTATTAGTTAGGGCTTACATTCGTGTGAAAAGATCACACAAATAGCCTGGAAGATATGAGGATTTAGGTCTTGACAAACGACAACCTCGAAATTGTAAGACGAGTTAGGGCTTATATTATATATCAGGGCAATACAAAGGCCTAAAGATAAGGTGAGGATTTACGTTGCATAAGCAAGCAACCTTGAAGTCCTGGTTTAAGTCTAAGGAAGGAAGATTGGTTTAGCTGAGGAAGACAGGTTTTGCTGTTGAAGATGAGTTAGGGCTTATATTGTATAGCAGGGCTACACAAAGGCCTAAAGATAAGGTGAGGATTTATGTTGCATAAGCAAGCAACCTTGAAGTCCTATGTATTTATTGTTTAAGTCTAAGGAAGGAAGATTGGTTTAGCTGGGGAAGACAGGTTTTTCTATTGAAGAACTGTTTAAGTCTAAGGAAGGAAGATTGGTTTAGCTGGGGAAGAAAGGTTTTGCTGTTGAAGATATCTAAGGAAGGAAGATTGGTTTAGCTGGGGAAGATAGGTTTTGCTATTGAAGATGGTCGTGCTGCCCACCATGCTAGCTCCAAGCTCTGTGAGGATTTATGTTGCATAAGCAAGCAACCTCAAAGTCCTATGGCTTTGTTGTTTAAGTCTGCAAAGTCCTAAAGATAAGATGAGGATTTACGTTGCATAAGCAAGCAACCTTGAAGTCCTATGGCTTTGTTGTTTAAGTCTAGGGAAGATTGGTTTAGCTGGGGAAGACAGGTTTTGCTGTTGAAGATGGTACTGATACCCACCATGCTAGCTCCTTGCATGACGAGTTTATGTTTTCTAGTGTGTCAAGTTATAATGTCAAATCAAGTGGCTCTATGGTTGAAGTTCTTTAAATTTTATGAGGGCATTTTAAAGTTGATTAGAGCGACACCGGTTAAGATCCTACGGTTCCCTCTTTCCGGCACCATTATTTTCTATTGGATTCACTTAGTCCAAATGAACTTACTAAACTCAACTCAATGAGTTCCATAATTTCATTTAAACCGTGGGAAGCCTCGTTAGCAACCGTAGGTTACCTCCTTGAGAGATTCCGGATCATCCGATAGAGACATCTTAATTCAGTTGAAGTTGTGGTTTTGTGTGATGTTTGTGATTAAATTTTGAGTTGTTTTATATTTTTAATGTTATAGCGGTGAGTTTTATCTTAGTTGATTTTAATTTTGGTTTCCGGTTATGGTTATGGTTAATATGCAAGTTTATGTAGGTAAATGCAAGCATAAAACATGTAAGGAAAAGGTAGAAGAAAGACAGTACTATAAACTGTAAAAACGTACCTGACGAGTCTTCTCATTCCACCACCTAAAACTTAAAAATGCATGTTAGGGCAGTTATGAAGAGCAGGAAAAGTAGAGTTCTGATAATTTTCCTAACCCTATGTCATATCTTGGCGAGTCCTTAGAATTTTAATTAAGGATGATGTTGCTAAGTAAAATATATTAAGTTTGGTAGATCTCCAAGGTGTCCAACAGATCTGGAGAAAGAAGCAGGTCTATGCTACTCTCTCGCTGTCTGGTGGAAAATCCCGAGTTCTTTTTAAACTTATTATGTTGCTTAATAATTTATTCTGTAAATACCCTTAATGCTCAGTGAATATTGATGTCTCAATTATCCTTAAGAATAGGTTGATTATCATTTATCATTTAATTTGAAATTTATGTGAGTGAATTCCCTTAAAGGGGAAGTTAGTGTAATTTGAACCCTTAGCCAAATTTTTAATCCTAATTGGGCTTAGTGTCGTTTCAAGGATGTTTGATTTAATTATGTTTATTTCTCTAATCCTCATTTAGTCAATTTTGATTTAGTGGTGTTTTAAGGATGTTTGATATAATTATGTTTATTTCTCTAATCCTCATTTAGTCAATTTTGATTTGGCATAAGTCACCACTAAGCCTTTAAGACACAGGTGAGTGTCTTAATTAGTTTTGAAAATGTTAAGCTTTAAGTGGTTATGATTCATGATTTAGATTTTATTTGAAAATCAAGATAGAGGTATTAAATTGATTAATTATTGACTTCAAAATTCATACCCCTAAGTCCAAGATCATTTAATTTTAATAAACTTTCAAATTTTAATAATTTAGAAATTTATTAACTTATCTTTTTAATGAGGAAAGTGAAATTGGTTAATTAATACCCCTTGCATTTCAAACATCAAATAAATTGATTAAGATCAGAGGTTATCCATTTTTCTCCTTTCCTTGTGTTTCAAGCATCAAATAAATTGATTAAGATTAGAGGTTACCCATTTTCCCTCCTTGAATTAAGCCTNAAACCTCGAGGTCCTATGGATTTGTTGTTTAGGTCTAAGGAAGGAAGAATGGTTTCGTTGGGGAAGACAGGTTTTGCTGTTGAAGATGGCCGTACTGCCCATCAAGCTAGCTCCAAGCTCCTGTCGCGATGAGTTTGAGTTATCTAGTGTGTCAAGTTATACTATCAAATCAGGTGGCCTTATGGTTGAAGTTCTTTAAATTTTATGAGGGCATATTAAAGTTGATTAGAGCGACACCGGTTAGAATCATACGGTTCCCTCGTTCCGGCATCACTACTTTCTATTGGATTCACTTAGTCCAAATGAACTTATCAAGCCCAACTTAATGAGTTCCATAATTTCATTTAATCCGTGGGAAGCCTCGTTAGCAACCGTAGGTTACCTCCTCCGAGGGATTCCCGATCATCCGATAGAGACATCTTAATTTAGTTAAAGTTATGGTTTTGTGTAATGTTTGTGATTAAATTTTGAGTTGTTTTATATTTTGAATGTTATGGCGGTGAATTTTATCTTGGTTGATTTTAGTTTGATTTTGGTTATGGTTATAGTTAACATGCAAGTTTATGTAGGTAAATGCAAGCGTGAAACATGTAAGGAAATAACAGAAGAAAGACGGTACTATAAACTGTAAAAGCGTACCTGACGAGTCTTCTCGTTCCACCACCTAAACTTGAAAATGCATGNTTGATTTTTAATTTTGGTTTTGGTTATGGTTAACATACATCCAACTTTATGTAGGTAAATGCAAACATGAAACATGTAAGGAAAAAGGCAGAAGAAAGACGGTACTATAAACTGTAAAAGCGTACCTGGCGAGTCTTCTCGTTCCACCACCTGAAACTTGAAAATGCATGTGAGGGCATTTATGAAGAGCAGGAAAAGTAGAGTTCTGAGGGGTTTTCCTAACTCTATGTTGTATTTTGGTGAGTCCTTAAAAGTTTAATTAATGATGATTTTATTAAGCTAAAAATATTAAGTTTAATAGGCCTCTGAAGTATCCAACAAGTTAGGAGAGGGAAGCAGGTCCATGTCTCCCTCTCACCAACTAGTGAAAAGCCTCGAGTCCNCAGAGTTCTGAGGGGTTTTCCTAGCTCTATGCTCTATTTTGGTAAGTCCTTAAAAGTTTAATTAAGGATGATTCCATTAAGCGAAAAATATTAAGTTTAATAGGCCTATGAGGTATCCAACAAGCTAAGAGGGGGAAGCAGATCCATGACTCTCTCTCACCAACTAGTGAAAAGCCTCGAGTCCATTTAAACTCATTATGTTGCTTAATGGTTNCAAGTTAGAAGAGGGACGCAGATCCATGCCTCTGTCTCACCAACTAGTGAAAAGCCTCGAGTCCATTTAAACTCATTATATTGCTTAATGGTTCATTTGTGAATACCCTTAGTACTCAGTGAACATTGATGTCTCAATTATCCCTAAGAAAGGGGTAATTATCATATGTCATTCAATTTAAGAATTATGTGGGTGAAGACCCATGAAGGGGCAAGTTAGTGTAATTTGAACACTTAGCCAAATTTTAATCCTAATTGGGCTTAGTAGTGTTTCAAGGATGTTTGATTTTGTTTATTTCTCTAATCTTTGATTAATCAAGTTTTGATTTGGCCTAAGTCACCACTAAACCCTTAAGACCTAGGTGAGTGTCTTAATTAGTTTTGAAAAGGGTTAAACTTTAGGTGGTCATGATTCATAATTTGGATTTTGTTTGAAAATCAAGATAGGGGTATTAAATTGATTAGTTATTGACTTCAAAAGTCATACCCTTAAGTTTAGGATCATTTAATTTTAATAAGCTTCCAAATTTTAATAATTTAGAAATCTATTAATCTTAATTAAGAAAGTGAGATTGGTTTCTACCAATTAACCCCTTTGTATTTCAAGCATACAGTGAATTGATTAATATTAGAGGTTACCCATTCCCCTCCTTGAATTAAGCCTAATTGTTAATTAAGGCAAAATTTCCAAAATTACACATTTTCCCCTAAGGCTTTAACACGTCATAATTTGTCAAATTAAATTCAAATAACTTTGAAATTTTTATTAAACCTCATTCATGGGTCCATTGAGACNGAGACGAGTTAGAACTTATATTTTATAGCAGGGCTATGCAAAGGCCTAAAGATAAGGTGAGGATTTACGTTGCATAAGCAGGCGACCTTGAAATCCTATGGTTTTGTTGTTTAAGTCTAAGGAAGGAAGATTGGTTTAGCTTGGGAAGACAGGTTTTGCTGTTGAAGATGGTCGTGCTACCAACCATGCTAGCTCCAAGCTTCTTGCCGCGACAAGGTTGAGTTATCTAGTGTATCAAGTTATAATATCAAATCAGGTGGCTCTATGGTTGAAGCTCTTTAAATTTTATGAGGGCATATTAAAGTTTATTTTTGCCCACGGTTGCCTCGTTCTGGCACCACTATTTTCTTTTAGATTCACTTAGTCCAAATGAACTTACTAAACTCACATTAATGAGTTCCATAATTTCATTTAAACTGTGGGAAGCCTCGTTAACAACCATAGGTTACCTCCGCCGAGGGATTCCCGATCATCCGATAGAGACATCTTAGTTTAGTTGAAGTTGTGGTTTTGTATAATGTTAGTGATTAAATTTTGAGTTATTTTATATTTTTAATGTTGTGGAGGTGAATTTTATCTTAATGATTTTAGTTTTTATTTTGGTTATGATTAACATGCAAGTTTATGTAGGTAAATGCAAGTGTGAAACATGTAAGGAAAAGGCAGAAGAAAGATGGTACTATAAATTATAAAAGCGTACCTGGAGAGTCTTCTCGTTCCACCAATTGAAACTTAAAATGCATGTTAAGGCAGTTTATGAAAAGCAGGAAAGGTAAAATTTTGGTAATCCTATCTCATATCTTGGTGAGTTCTTAAAAGTTTAATTAAGGATGATTTCATTGAGAGAAGAATATTAAGTTTAATAAGCCACTGAGGTATCCAACAAGTTAGGAGGGGGAAGTAGGTCCATGCCTCCCTCTCACCAACTGGTGAAAAGCCTCANCTGACCAAGGTAAATTTGAATCCCTTGAAATTTTTACTGGAGATAAACATAGACTAGAAAACCCTTTGGACAAAATTTCATGATTTTTTGAATTCTCTGTGATTTATTAAAATTGTTTTAAGTTATGGGTTATTTAATAAAAATAAAATATTTTAGGTGGTGAAAATTAAGTTTTATATTTTTGAAAAATCTCCCTAAGGTCAGAGAACTTAAAGGAGCAAATTTTATATTTTTCTGATTTTTTTTATTTATTGGAATAATTTTAGTGAAAACTCATTTTTAGCTTTTAAAAAATTATTTTTAAGCTTTGAAATTCAATATCTTTATTTAGAAAATCAGGAAAAATTTAAAAATTATTTTTAATGCTTTGAAATCATATTTTTCTGATTTTTCTTTGATTTATTGAAATTATTTTAGTGTAAACTCATTTTTTAGCCTTTAAAAATTATTTTTAAGCTTTAAAATTCAAAAACTTATTTTTAGCCTTTTAAAAGTTATTTTTAAGCTTTAAAATTCAATATCTTTATTTAGGAAAAATATTCTAATTATTCGGGAAGCAATTTAGAACATTTTCATGAGTTTTATTATTTTTGTGATTTTTATGAATTTTTACTTGAAACAATTTAGAACATTTCCATGAGTTTCATTATTTTTGTGATTTTTATGAATTTTTTAATTATTTTAAATATTTAAAATAGGCTAAAAGTAATTTAGAACATTTTCATGAGTTTTACTATTTTTGTGATTTTTATGAATTCTTAATTATTTAAATATTTAAAATAGACTAAAAATCAAGTTTTTATTTTAAATATCATTTTTTTTAAAAAAATACCCCTGATCACAGAGAACTCAAAAAACTAAATTTCATAATTTTTTTAATTTATATTTTGATTTTTAAAATCATTTAAATGTTAAAAGTGGTATTTATCTTTCAAAATTAGCTTAAGTTGTCAAATGAACTCAAACTATTTTGAAATTTTTATGATGAGTTATCTGGATCATAAATCACAGTGGAGATAAAAAATCGAATCATTTAAATGTTTATATTTTCCAAAATTAATTATCTTAGTGATTTAGTGTTTGTAAAATTTAAGTGCATTTTAAATGACTTAACCCATGGAATTATTTCCAAAAGCTCCTCTAGTTATAGTGGACCTTCCAAAATTCATTTTAAATGCGACCCATGAAATTATTTCCAAAAGCTTCTCTAGTCATGGTGGACCTTTTAAAATTTTCTTAGAATTTTCTAATCAATATGATAATTTCCATGATTATTTTAAGTAAATAATGTGCAAAAACTTGAAATATATGGATCTCTATATAGGAACCTCCTCTGACTTTGGCAAAGTCAGAGGATGTTTCCCTTGATAGAGGCTACAACATTATAAAATTTCAAGCCAAGGTGATGTGTCACTATGCATGGAGAATCAAATGATTCTAAATAGTGTTTAATTAATTAAAAATATTTTATGCGTCAAATGAACTTGAAATTTATTCCACATTGTTCCCCTCTGTTCACTGAGCAAGAGAGTAGTTTTATTTTCTTTTTGTGGTTTTGTTACACAAAGTTATGTATTTTTGAAGTTTTGGGGATTAAATAAATAAGAAAATGCCCCTATTTTCCTACTTATCTATGTCAACCTCGTACGGGTCTAACAGGCCACGTGTCGCTGTGTGATTGGCGCCTCCAGCCAGCTCATTCCCGCCCATCTCGGACCGCGGTCTGTCCGACTCAATCAGAGCCACCCGATCAATACACGCTCAATCTGAGGGTCACGGGTCATCGTCCCAAATGCCGAAAACCGTCCATTTTAAAATGATAATATCTCACTCGATTCTTAACATAATTGAGTGATTTTTTTAAAATGATCGTATTGACTAGTAGAACACATCCATACGATTGATAAACCCTTTAATTGACTTTATATTCATGAATAATTAAAAGAAGCTCGATTTAGGGTTAACTTTAAATACCTTGGTCCAAGAGGGGTAGCCTCGATTTGATGCTTGTAGAAGCTTTATGTGGGTGCCAGAAGCCTAGGGATGGAGCCTCTGTTCATGGTAAAATGCCTAGACAAAAATTTGATCGAGGCCGATTTGGGGGTTTGGTCGAAGTCCACCTTAGGGTGGTCGGATGATGGGGATTTTATGGGGGATTGTCTTCTCTTGATGTTTGGATGGCGTGGGTGCAATTAATTTGAATTTGGTGGAGGTTTGGAGGATGTCCTATTTCTGCCTTGAAATTGAGCTCCAAAATTGAACTCAAGCAATGGATTTGAGTGACTAAGGAAGGTTTGGTTAAGCTCAAGTGGTCTTCAGGAAGCTCTTGAAGAAGCTTTACAGAGTCTCCCCAAAGAATTTCAAGCTCTCTTTTCTTTTACCATGGAGGGGGAGTTTAAATAAAATGGCCTAGGCTGGCTGCCAGGGCCAATTGAGGGGTGCATTTGGTTGCTTATGGTTTTGGCCATTTTCCAGCCTCCAAGGTGGCTGGCAGGCTAGGCATTGGTCACCTCTTGGCTCAGGGAAGTCAGGGGGTGGCTAATGATGATTATCTCCCAAGGGTAAGTGATGATGTTGGAGATATTTCAAGTTAGGATAAAAAAATGGGTAAAATCCTTTAATTTGGGGATCCATTGGTCCATAGCTTGCATGGTAATTTTAGGAGGGTTTAGGTTGGTCTTTAGGAAGGTTTTTGTGGCTGTGAAATCATTACTTTGGTGGCTTAGACATGGTTAAGTCAATTTTTGGTGAAAGGGTCCAAGTGAGTGTAAATGTCCAAAGCTTGAGTTTGGGCTAGGCTAGCCATGTAAATTTGCCTAATTAATTGTTGAACTTGGTGTAGATGATCATAAGGAATAACTTTGGTGAAGAATGGAAATGGTTTTGAGTTCAATTGAAGGGTCAATTTGAAGGATTTTTGATCCTTAATCATTTTGGTTATGTTGGGCTAGGTTTGGGTCTAGCTTGGGTTATCCTTGGGCTAAGTCAAAATTGATTGTTGTAAATGGTCAATAGGGACCTCATGAAGAGTTTTAAACATGAATTGGTTGCCAATTTGGAGGTTAAGGCAATCAATTGGGTGAAATTTGGGGACTTAGCTAATTTGGGGCTAAATTTGGGAATTTTGGATTTAGGTCAAAATCAAATGGATTTGAGACTTCACCAAGGCCACATCATGGTTGATTTTGATGTATAGGAATGTTATAAAGATTTTTTAGACATTAATTGAGGCCAATTGACTAGGCTATGGGTTCAATTTGGTGAGATTAGGTCATATGGTGAAAATTGGGTTTGACTCAAATCAAAATTGGGTTCAAATCATGAACCAATTGAGCTTGGATTTGGTTTAGTTTGGTCATATCAAAAGTGAATTTGAGTTTAGGATTAACCAATTGAGCTTGGATTTGGTTTAGTTTGGTCATATAAAAAGTTAATTTGAGTTTAGGATTGGAATAGGATTTGGTTTAGCTTGGCCATATCAAAAGTTAATTTGAGTTTAGGATTGGAATTGGGGTCATTAAGACCAAATTGATGGACATTTGTGTTGGATTTGGGTCTTTAAAGGGAAATTTGGGGATTTTGGTTAAAGATGGTCAAGTTGGCCAAATTGGGTCATGTGATAGTTGAGAAAAATAAAATTGAGAATATCTGGGATTTATTGGGATTTTCTGGGAATTTTTGGAATTTTTGGGATTTTGAGCTATGGAGGGGTATTTTGGTAATTTGGGGGTGTTTTAGGGGTAAAAGGCCAAGATGGGTATTTTGGTAGAGTTGAGGTACCAACCATCACCAATATGCCATGGACCAGTGGAAACCCCATTTTGGTTCCTCTGCATAGTAGTCTTAGCTAAACCATAGCCCTTGGGCTAGTAGGTTTAGGGGACCATCTACATGAGTTTCCCAAAAGATCAAGGGATGCAGGTTGTGAGTGATTGTGGGTGCAGATAAGTGTAGTGAGTGCCTTAGCTCCAGACCAACACTGAGGGTTGTGAGTGATTGTGGGTGCAGATAAGTGTAGTGAGTGCCTTAGCTCCAGACCAACACTAAGGTCAACCCTAAGGTCCAGCATACCTAAGGGTGACTCATCATGAGTTTCCCCCATAGTGACCCCACCTACTAAGTATTTAGAGGTTGGGAGCAATATGTGGAACTTGAAGTTGAGTGGAGAAGAGTTTGGAATTTATAATGGTGAGGGTTCCATGTCTAGTTTTCTAGGAATAGTCAACAGAAAAAGTCCTATGGCTAGACCCTAGGCTACTAAAGAAGAAAAAACTAAGCCTCAACCAAAAATGAGGTCAACAAATGGACCATAATAGGTGTGGTGTGTTGGGAAAGCACACCGCGCGTATTGGCATTGACCGACGAGATCAACAAAAGCAAATACAAACTCTTAAGTTAACAGACTCGAAAGTATGCGTAGAGTTGTGTGTGTGATTTGTTTCTGTTGGGGAATTAGCAGGTGATCGTGTGGTTGAAATCAAGGAGTAGGGACTCTCACTGGGGATCGGAGAGTAAATTTTGAGTTATGAAATTTCAGGTATTTATAAAGGATGGGAATCAGTATGTAAGTGCTGACCCCGAGGTGGGAATTGAAATTTGGGTATCAATTCCGAGATAAGAATCAGATGCCATAATCCATTTAAGGTAGTCTTAAAACTGATTTCAAAAGATGAGAATAGGGTGTCTTGAATTAATCGAAGGGCTTATTCCCTCAACCTCAAGAATATCGTTGAATTTGATTCAAAAGATTGCGATAGGAGGGGTTCCTAAAGCAACGCGGAATCAGATATAAAATCCTTAAGCTCTAGAATATCATAGGATTTGATTTAAAAGATTGCGAGAGGAGAGACTCTTAAAACAACGTGAAATCAGATATAAAATCCTCAACCTCTAGATTTGATTTGAAATATTACAATAGGATGAGAACCTAAAACAGCATGGAATCAGATGTATAATCCTCAACCTCTAGATTTTATTTGAAATATTACAATAGGAAGAGAACCTAAAGCAACACGGTATTGGATGTAAAATCCTCAACGTCTAGATTTGATTTGAAAGATTGAAATAGGATGAGCTCCTAAAGCAATGTGGTATCTGATGTAAAATCTTCAACCTCTAGATTTGATTTGAAAGATTGTGATAGGATGAGCTCCTAAAGCAACGCGGTATCGGATGTAGAGTCCTCAACCTCTAGAATTTGATTTGAAAGATTGCGATAGGATGAGAACCTAGAGCAACGCGGAATCAGATGTAGAATCCTCAACCTCTAAAATTTGATTTGAAAGATTGTAATAGGATGAGCTCCTAAAGCAACGTGGTATCGGATGTAAAATCCTTAACCTATGGAATTTGATTTTAAAGATTGCAATAGGATGAGAACATAAAGCAACACAGAATCAGATGTAGAATCCTCAACCTCTAGATTTGATTTGAAATATTGCAATAGGAAGAGAACCTAAAGCAACACGGCATCGGATGTGAAATCCTCAACCTCTGGAATTTGATTTGAAAGATTGCAATAATATGAGGTCCTAAAACAATGCGGAATCGGATGTAGAATCTTCAACCTCTAAAATTTGATTTGAAAGATTGCGATAGGATGAGAACCTAAAACAACGCGGAATCGGATGTAGAATCCTCAACCTCTAAAATTTGATTTGAAAGATTGCGATAGGATGAGAACCTAAAACAACGTGGAATCGGATGTAGAATCCTCAACCTCTAGAATTTAATTTGAAAGATTGCAATAGGATGAGCTCCTAGAGCAACGCAGTATCGGATGTAAAATCCTCAACCTCTGGAATTTGATTTGAAAGATTGTAATAGGATGAGCTTCTAAAGCAATGCGGTATCGGATGTAAAATCTTCAACCTCTAGATTTAATTTGAAAGATTGCGATAGGATGAGCTCCTAAAGCAACACGGAATCGGATGTAAAATCCTCAACCTCTAGATTTGATATGAAAAATTGCGATAGGATGGGCTCCTAAAGCAACGCGGAATCGGATGTAAAATCCTCAACCTCTAGAATATCAGTTTGAAAGATTGTGATAGGAGGGGCTCCTAAAGCAAGGCGGAATCAGATGTCAAATCCTCAACCTCTAGAATATCAGTTTGAAAGATTGCGATAGGAGGGGCTCCTAAAGCAACGCGGAATCGGATGTGAAATCCTCAACCTCTGGAATATTGTCTGAATCATTGCTAAGCAATGCAAAATCAGATGTAAAATCCTCATCCTCTAAAATATCATGTTTCAAATTCGTGGGAAACTAGTAGTGTTCGAGAAGATTAACGTTGGTTAGGAAAAATTGTGAAACTTTGTGAGATTTTGTGCAGAATGTGAAATTCCGCGGGGATATGAAGAAAACTGGTGCAGACTAAGGTAGTTGCGCTATGCAAATGAAGAGTAAGAAACCTTGAACTCGAGAAATTTATCATTTTCTTTTCTTTTTATTAGGATTTGGATCCAGTTTCAGACAAGCAAGACGTCTGAGCTTCTAAGAATGAGTCTTTGTCTCTGAAACATTGCAAGGTACAATACATCTTGAAGTATCGTCCACTGATAAATGACAAGTGTAGAAAATAGCCCATCCTTATGGTACCATCAGAACTATATTCTTTCAAGTATACATAACATATGTGTTATTTCTACGGATATCATGACTGAAGAGGCAGTAAGTTCGTAGCTTCATTTGTAGCAGTCATCATTTGATTTATTACAGATTCTGTAAAGGTTGTTGAAGTTTTCTTTGAGAAATCTTTCTAACGTTCTTTGAGTTGAAGTTGGAGTTGTATTTGTTGGACACTAAAGGATATGACTTCAGGTTTGAATTTCCATTAACTACTAATATCATTATCATGTCTTTAATTCTTTCTTTCTGAGCCTAAGCAGATTTCAAAATTTTGGTTGTATGATCAAAACATTTTTCTTTTTCCAAAGATATTTCTGAGTCAATTAATAACCGACCAAAAGACTTAAGATCGTTGAACTTTTTCTTGAATATAATATCAGAAGAATTATCCTTAAGAGAGAATTTTAAGTTTCATTAATCATGGGAAACTCAGACACCAATTTTTTATTATACATCCACCTCAAGCTTCTTCTCAGGGAGACTTTTCTTTCGTTTTGATTTTTTTCCATGTTTTGTTGAGAATTACTATATCTGGTAGAGCATGATTTAAAGATTTTAAATGTCTTAATTCAGACACCAATTTTTGATTTTATGCTCACCTCAAGCTTCTTCTTGGGGAATTTTAACACAACAATTTTTTTTGCTCCCTTTGTTTTTTAAGAATTACTATATCTGGTGGAACATATTTCTTTTAAGAATTTTGAATGTTCAAATTCCCCTGACTAATAATCCTCAAATGTTTCTTAAGTCAAATTCTGGGATATTATAACTCGTTTGAAAGTCAAGACCAGTCACGTGTCAGGAAATTAAAAGGCTCGTGATATCCCGAGTCAACTCTCGTATTTCAACCACACTATCTAATTTTGAAATTAACTTAGGACCTAGTCCGAATTCTTTAAAGTTGATGAATCAGATATTAGGGCATTAATTTCATTCTCCCCTGAAGTCATAGTCTTATCAAAACATCCAAATTTTCCTTTCGAGGTGATCAGTATTTTTTAAATATTGCACAATCTTGAACAACAACAAACCCTTTATTTTCATTAATTACGGTGGGAGGAATGGGATAGACTAACATTGATCATGCTAATTTCTCATTTAAACAAAAATAGTAATGCAATAGTAGCCAAGAGGCATTTCATTCATTGGCAGTTGCATAGGAATGGGTTGGAACAAACAAATTGACTAAAATCATATTGATAGAACCTCTTTCAGGTTTCTTTCAAATATTCTTTCGGGATTGTTATGTCCCCGTTCTTGAACTTCTCCTCAAGCAAGTCTTTGAAACTGCAACACTCTTCTATGGTGTGTCCAATGAATCTGTGGTACGGGCAATATCTCGGGTGTCCTTTCTTGTTGGCCTCATCGTGCTTCTTCGGCTTAGGTAACCAGAACTCGGGATTCTTGATCAGACTGTGGAACATCTTTTTTGTTGCTTCATCTTTAAAAGAATATATCCCATTTGATCGAGTGTTCATGATTGGAACTTGTCTTTCATATATCTGGTAAGGTCTTTGCTGAGATGATTGCTGAATATTCTGACGAGGATGTTTGAAGGTTTGTTGACGTTGTTCAGCTTGTATTTGAAATTGTCATTTTTCCCTGTTAACCACAACAACTGTCCCAAATTTCTTCTCGAATATCTTGGTTTTCCTAGACTTCTCGGCCTTCTCATGAGAATCCATATGCTTGACTTCTTCTTACAGATTGTTAGCTTTGTTGAGTAACTTCTCGAAAGACTTGATTGTGAGTCCCTTAAGCATAAAAGCTATCGGTCCATGGATGCTTTTGAGTAAAATCTCAATTGCATGTTGTTCCTGTAGTTGAGGCTCACACTTCATGCTAAGATTTCTCCACCTCAAAATATAATCTACTAGAGCCTCGTTAGGCTTTTGTTTTTCCATCATGAGATCTCCAGTAGAAATATGATGCTGCACTCCGACAAATCTTTTTACAAACAACAATTTTAACTCATCAAATGTCTTCACCAATTTGTTGAGCAACTCGGCATACCAATCGAAAGCAACTCCTGATAAGCTGCTGACAAACTGTTGACAGAGTAAAGCTTCGTTGTTTCTTGTATTGCCACAACTTGCTCGAAAATGTGCTATGTGCTATCTGGGATTCCCAGTCCCATCAAATAGCTTAAAGTTTGGTGACACAAAACCCTTGGGGTAGGGTACTGCATCGAACTCCTCAGGGTAAGGTCTACCTTTTAGAATCAATGCACCACCCTTAGATTGGGTTAAGACATCTCAAACTTGCTCGACCATTTGTTTAAATTCATTTTCTGGTATGACGCTTTGGATAGAGTATTTCTTTGGTTGTTCATCAGAGGTGAATTCTTTTCTTTCATCTGCAACATGAATGGTTTCTGGTTGGTTCATTTTTATGGAAGTGTCATCTGCGGTGATTGTGACTGTCTTTGCATTGCCAATCATGGTGGTTGTCAATTCTTCAAATTTCTTTTCAAGACGATTGATCTGTTCGTCCCTTTATTAGGTTGCCCCTTGCCTCTCATCTGTGGCGTTCTCCACACCAGAAGATGGAGCGTCGCGCGCAGATAACTCAGCCTGGGTCTCGACGACATTGATTTCTATTAATCTTTCGTTCATGTAATCTGACACATCCTAATTTTCATCATTCATATCTTTTCTTTGTTCTTCAGATAATCGTGCAATATTGGCTCGGAGTTTCTGCAACTTAGCGTTAATCGAGTTTCCTTTGATTACTTTTAGGTCAGTTGGGGAATTTTGAAGAATATGATTTCTTTTGTTGAGCACCGGTGTGGTTGTGTAGAAGTTAATTGAATCAACCAAAATCATATTTACGGAACCTTGTTCAGGTTCTTTCAAATACTCTTTAGGATCATTACATTTCCACTTTTGAAATTCTTCTCAAGCCAATCCTTGAAGACAAAGCAGTTTTCTATGGTGTGGCCGAGTAACTGGTGGTATGGACAATATTGAGGATGATCTTTCATATTGGATTCCTCTGGCTTTTTCGGCTTTGGTAGACTAAATCCTTGTTCCTTTACCAATTCATGGAACATCTTTGACACGACTTCCTCTTTGAAGGAATACACCACTTTCTATCATTCTGCCAAGGATATCCTCTTATTCCTTGCTCGGTATGATCTTCCCTGAGGCGGTTGTTGGCTAGACTGACTATACTGTTGTGCCTGTTGTTGGTGAGATTGTCGAGGCTGTTTGGCTTTCAAAATTTCCTGGCCGCACCTCCTTTCCTGTGCCTTTATCAGTTGTGCAGGCTTTGAATCAGACCCAATCTCGAATCCAGAAAGTAGTGGGGCATAAGCGTCAACTGACACTTCCTCATGTAGGAATTTCTTTTCCCTTACTTAGCAAAACAGTTGGCACGGTGACAATGTATCCGGTAGTAGGAGTAAAAATAGTTCTCGGAGTAATCTCAACGCTCCCAACTACAGACTTTTCAAGACTAGTAAGGCTCTTTTCAATCAACACCTTTGAAGGGGAGAATTCTTGGTAGACCTCAAGTTGAACTCTACAACAGGCTCCACAGACTTATCTGTTTCAAACTTCATCACTGTGACGACCACCTTCCTGAACTTAACTTTAATATCATCGAACCCTTGTCCAAACTTAATAACTGCCAGGTCAGGCAGTTCATCCCTATTGATAGCGAATTCCATTCCAGAGGCGAAAGAAAATATCAAGTTTGGCGAAGACATTGTTCTTGTCATTTGAAGAATTTTCAAAAGTCAACGATCTCCCGTGCCTTGCAGCTTCGACAGAAGTACTCAAATTGACGCACATGTCTTATAAACTGGGCATTCTTTATTATTTTATTTTTCAAATTTGTTATTCACTTGTGATTAAAGCATCAAAGAGTTGCAATTAGCAAATTGAATAAGCGTGAAGAGGTGCAACAACATGACTTGATTCACAGAAAAGCAAACTCAAACACGAAGGAGACGAAGAAATGCAAAGTTTTGGACCCAGTGCATGACCAACTTTACAACGCACAATGCCCAGGCGGAACCAGTTCACCGACACACCTATTGGGGGTCTAACCCCACATGAAAATTTAAAGAGTCCTTGATGGCCTTCTGAACCCCTCTGTTCAAAGATGGTTGAACAACTAGTCCTGAAGTCCAAGGAGTTAGTAGTACTTTCCCAAGACAGAAATGGGTAAAGTATGCCAATGGAAGAAAGGTAATTTGATCTAAGAGGAACATGGACATATTTCTGATGTGTGAATATAATATTTCTTGATTTGTATGGAGAGAAAAGCTTGTCCCCAGCAGAGTCACCAGAAGCTGTCGGCGTTATTTCGGGGTTGGAGGGGAGTTGCCCGTAAGAAGCTGTCGATCACCGGAATCAAAATCCCCTCGCCTGCTTCGGAAGGACGTTGAAGTATGAAATCAAATTGACCCCATATTTTTCATAGTTTAAAATGAAAGNATATTTACTGACAAGTTTCCCTATTTAATATAAAGGATTAAATAGGTTTATATTAAGCTAGGTCCGGACATGCTTCCTAAAAGAGCAAGCCCCTATTGTTAATTACATCTTAAATGACCAAAGCCACCTAAGAAGACTCTCGATAAAAATCANCTAAGGAAACTATGACGTCCGTTTGCTCTGCGAAACCTTTGTATTTGCCGACAAGTTCCTCTATTTAATATAAATGATTAAATATGATTTATATTAAGCTGGGTTCGGACATGCTTCCTATAAGGGCAAGCCCTATAGTTAATTACATCTTAAATGACCNTAAATAAACTAAGGAAAGTATGACGTTCATTTGGTCTGCGAAACCTTTGTATTTGCCAACAAGTTCCCCTATTTAATATAAAGGGTTAAATAGGGTTTATATCAAGATGGATTTGGACATGCTTCCTATAAGGGAAAACCCGATAGTTAATTACATCTTAAATGACCAGAGCCACCTAAGAAGACTCTCGATAAAAATCAATAAATATTATCTTCAAGGAATTTCAAAGGGTAGGACTCTTCAACGAAATCAGACATAGAGGTGTGAAAGGAGGATTGGTTCAAATTTGAAACATTTTATTGTAGAATCCAAAGGAGGAGGAACTAGGGGATGTAGTTCAAATTTGGAACAATTTATTGTAGAATCCAAAGGAGGAAGAACTAGGGGATGTCATGGATCAAGAGTTTCAAAGGGTAGGACTCTTCAATGAGATCGGACGTAGAGGTGTGAAAGGGGATTGGTTAGAATTTCAAAGGGTAGGACTTTTCAATGAGATCGGACGTAGAGGTGTGAAAGGGGATTGGTTCAACGAAGGTAGGACTCTTCAACGAAATCAGACGTAGAGGTGTGAAAGGGGATTGGTTCAAATTTGGAAGGCAGGACTCTTCAACGAAATCGGACATAGAGGTGTGCAAGGGGATTGGTTCAAATTTGGAACATGGTGGGACTCTTCAACGAAATCAGATGTAGAGGTGTGAAAGGGGATTGGTTCAAATTTGGAACATTAGAGTCCAAAGGAGGAAGAACTAGGGGATGTCATAGATCTAGAGGAGAACCTTGGTGACTTCCAACTCTTCAACAAAATTGGATGTAGAGGTGTGAAAGGGGATTGGTTCAAATTTGGAACATTTTATTGTAGAATCCGAAATCAGACATAGAGGTGTGAAAGGTGATTGGTTCAAATTTGGAACATTACGTTGTAGAATCCAAAGAAATCGGACATGGAGGTGTGCAAGGGGATTGGTTCAAATTTGGAACATTTTATTGTAGAATCCAAAGGAGACTTTTCAATGAGATCGGACAAAGAGGTGTGAAAGGGGATTGGTTCAAATTTGGAACATTTTGTTGTAGAGTCCAAAGGAGGAGGAACTAGGGGATGTCATGGATCCAGAGGAGAACCTCGATGACTTCCCAAGCTATCCTAATGCTAGGGATGTCATGGATCCAGAGGAGAATCTCAGTGACTTCCCAAGCTATCCTAATGTTTGGCTTCAAGGATGTCATGGATCCAGAGGAGAACCTCGGTGACTTCTCAAGCTATCCTAATGTTTGGCTTCCGTAGAGGTGTGGAAGGGGATTGGTTCAAATTTGGAACATTTTATTGTAGAATCCAAAGGAAGAAGAACTAGGGGCGTCATGGATCCAGAGGAGAACCTCAGTGACTTCTCAAGCTATCCTAATGTTTGGCTTCAGTTTTGGGGAGAAATATTTGGGTGTTTCATCCTACCAATTTTATTAGTTAGGGCTTACATTCGTGTGAAATGATCACCCAAATAGCCTGGAAGATGTAAGGATTTAGGTCGTGACAAACGACAACCTCGGAATCCTAAGACGAGTTAGGGCTTATATTGTATAACAGGGCTATGCAAAGGCCTAAAGATAAGGTGAGAATTTACGTTGCATATATGACTTTATTGTTTAAGTCTATTGAAGATTGGTTTAGCTGGGGAAGACAGGTTTTGTTGTTGAAGATGGTCGTGCTGCCCACCAGGCTAGCTCCAAGCTCCTTACTGCGACAAGTTTGAGTTATCTAGTGTGTCAAGTTATAATTTCAAATCAGTTGGCCCTATGGTTGAAGTTCTTTNTGGTTCCATGTCTAGTTTTCTAGGAATAGTCAACAGGAAGAGTCTTATGGCTAGACCCTAGGCTACTAAAGAGGAAAAACTAAACCTCAACAAAAAATGAGGTCCTATGGCTAGACCTTAGGCTACTAAAGAGGAAAAACTAAACCTCAACCAAAAATGAGGTCACTATGGCTAGACCTTAGGCTACTAAAGAGGAAAAACTGAACCTCAACCAAAAGTGAGGTCAAGTCATATGGCTAGACCTTAGGCTACTAAAGAGGAAAAACTGAACCTCAACCAAAAGTGAGGTCAACTATATATAAAGCCAAATAATTACAAACAATTATTTTGAACCCTCAACATATAATTCAACATCAAAATCACACCAACAAAAACTTGGCATTGTAAACTAAAAATCAAATACCAACATCAAACACATATAAATGTGACATCATTAACTAATAAAATCCAACAAAAAATATTAGAAAAAGTTCTCAAATCAGAATTTCGTATTTTAGAGCCACTAAACATCTTCATCTTCATCACATTCTTCTTCTTTAAGATCTCTCATAGATTAGTGGTGCACACATAAGTTATAGAAAGGATGGTTAGGAAATTCATCTCTTGATTCATCTTCGATCCAAATGTTTTCCTTATACATTCGTACCGTTGCCTCTTCAAAAAGTGCAGCATGATCAAATTGTTGTTTGACTCGCCAATCCAAATAGTCACATTGATTAGAAATGTTGTTAATCATGTTCATAATATTAACCATCTTTTTCTCCAACTTCTTAATCCTATTTAAAATAATACCTAAATTATCCTGAAGTTGTGTTGTAAAAATGGTTTTGAATTTTGAGACAATTGGTCCATAGAAACATTTCTATCATCCACTTCTTCATTATCCACACATTCAAAGTATAAAGTTGGGTCCATAGGTTTCCAAGGAAGAAGTGTCTTTTCCCAATTTTCATAAGGAACTTGTGCTTGACTGCAAAGCAAAAATATAGTAGAAAGCTGTTCTAGTCCATAAGAAGATTCACTTAGTATTAAGTCAAGAAATGATCAAGCAATTAAAGTCCCCACATCAATTGGTTTTCTAGTTTGAATATAATAATTTAAGATAGTGCTCTCATTCGTCACTTTGCTGAGTGCCGTTGTAAGGAGTAATTTGGTTGAAATGAGGAAATGCCAAAGCTTTGAGGCTTAATTTAACAATGAAAAAGGAAAACTTACATCATAATCATCTCTTGTTTTCCAAATTCCATCTTCATCGGTTAAGAATCTAAGACTTCATTTAGATTGTATCTTGTAGGAGTGAAGTTGACATAGTGACAAATTGGAACATTCTTATTCATGAACATATCATTGATTCTCAAAGGTAAAAAAGATACCCACCGACCACAAACAAAGAAAGCTCCCTGGTTAATCCCATGACGATTAACATAAAACTCCTTCACAACAGGAATGAATACGACAATAATTGTGTAGCGCAGTACTTCCCATTGCCTTTGCATGATTATCTCTTCCACACAACTACTAGGAGTATTGAAACCTCGATTAATAAAACCTCTTTCCTTGATCAATTTCTTTTTCACAAGTTTTTTATCGTGTAATTTATGTGCATCAAAACTAATGAACTTCTTCTAGTTGAAAATCCCATATTTGTAGCTCCTTTCGGAGTTGGAAGCCATTAAATTAAGAATAGTCGATCCTCTCCTCTCTACTAAATTGAATTCACTCTAAATGACAAGTTTTAAGTGTTATATAGAAGAAATTTGGGCAAAATCGTCAAATGGAAGCTTCCATGTGGTTTTTCTAACTACAACGCTTAGGCGCTAGATTTAGGTGTCGGGCATTCTGTTAGTTGGCGCTTAGGCACCGGTTTTCAATACCTAGGCACCAGTGAACAATTATGCACCACCTCGCCTAAGGTACAAATAAATCTCATTCCTTTTTTAAAATTCAATAATTAAAGTGTTTTATGTATTTTCTTAACATATAAGTTTCCAAAGCACATAGAATTCATCAAAATTACTTTCTTTACATAAAAAACAAACTTAAATTACTTATAAAGATAAATATGGTTTACCTCCCACAAAATGTTTGGTTTAACATCGTCAGCCTGATATATTCAGTCTTTACTCTGGGTGACTGATACACCTAAAATATATAGTTTTTATGTACACATTTTATACCTATTTTTTAGATATTGCTCTTTAATGAAAGGTATTTGTGTGTTTTTCTTTCAGATACAATGAAATGCATGAAAAAAGGTGAAAGGAGTGAAAAATGATCAAATTTGGAGCAAAAATGGAGAAGGTGTGAAAATGAACTGAGGCATCTAATCGCCCAGGACTTGCGCTTACGCGCCAGTTAAAGAGAGAGTCGTTCCTAAGCTACAAATGTTGTTACTTAATGATTCATTGAATTTGGATGAATTTTTGAAGAGGTGTTTGAATCAAACCTTGGTGAAAACATGGGAAATAGTTAATGTACACGAAAATTCATTCAACTGGCTTTTGAAAGGAGGCAAGTTCTAGAAGATTAATTGAATGGAGACACATTTTGAAGAGACACCAATGCACCTTTTGGAAAAATATAAAAGTAGACTTGGATTGAAGAAAAAGGAGATGTATCTAGAGCAAACCACCACACGCCGCCGTCGCTACCTACTTTGTTTTTTATTTTAAGTTGTAATTTGCATTGTAAGTGAAGGAAGAGATTCAAAGGAACTTGAAAATTTTGGTGGAGATGATTTGAGATATGTTTTTATCTTTGTGACTACATTTGATTTAATTTAGACTTCTTGTTTGTGTGCATGATTTCTACTTTCAAACTCAAGTGTAGTTGTGTTTTCTCCATGACTTCTGAGTAATTTTCTTTATCTTTTTTCCTTAAAATGATAAGTGATTAAGTATTGGATGGAAGTTGTGTGAAGTATTAGTATTTAATGTTGGAAGAAGTTGTAAAGATTTTAAACCTTGTACTTCATTTACTTCTTGAGTTGGCTAAATAAAATGTTAATACCTATTATGTGAACATGTAAGATCCGAGATGGTATTATCTCAGTCAACAAATGATATGAATCACATTTGATTTCATGGATGAGAATGTAATTCTTGGGGTTGAGTGCAAATAAATAGGGAAATAAACTTTGAAGGGTATAAAATTAGAGGACTTTGGAGTGACGGACTAAAGCCCCTAATTTGATTTATAGCTTTAGGTTTTGATACAAGATGTTAGCCCCCAGGTGGAGGGAGAAGAGGGAACTCTAGAGTGAAGTATCTTTCTTACCAAACCCATCTTTAAGACTATTCAAATTGTAAATTAGCCAATGTTCTTTATAGAATCTCTAGTAAGGGTAAAGAATATTATTGCTCCTTTTTGGCACAACACAATTAGAATATTTCCACAACAAAATTCCTATACTTGTTACTGATTTATGAGAAAGAAAAAAATATTTTATTTATATTGTCTTCATCTTACAAATATCTAGTTAACTCAATTAGTTTCTTACTTTATTTTCAATTATCAAAAATTACAAAAATAATTGAACTTTCATTCCTATTATAGTATCTAGAGTTTAAGTAAGAATATTTTGCTAAATAAAATCAGTTATCTAATTTCATTTGTTTTGTTAGTTGCATAATGTTAGTTGTCAATGTGGGTTCGATTTTTGGGGCTTAATCAAAAAATTCTATAATACTTGATAACGATAAGTATATTTGCATACTATCCCATATTTAAATATTATAACTTTATACTTGTTTGCTTCAAAGACAAGATTTTACATAGCTTTTGTTCGGGATTAAGTTTTTGGCGTCCTTACAAAGTAAGAATTATAATTAAGGAAATTAAGAATATAATGACATACATCACATTTGACATATATAAAGAGAATTAAGATCATGTTTTTGTCATCATTGTCAGGGACATTACAAAAATTTTGAAGAATTTTTTAGAAAATGAATTTCTTATTTTCTAAAGTCTTATTTAAACTTTATAGATTTATTATAGGAATATTGTAGTGTTGTTTTTATAATAAGTTCTTATTTGTATGTTTTTATTTTATTTTATTATATGTGTTTTGTAGTAATGTATGCGTAGTTCAGGTTCCAATAGACTAGTGTCCTATGATTCTGAATTAGAGAAAACTATTAGAAAAATTAAAAAATTAAAAAAATTACAAAAAAAATAAAAGGTTTCAAGAAATGACAAACCAAAATAATCAAAATGCTGAAGTTAATCAAGAATTTAGACCATTAAGAGATTATGCAAACCCTTCGGTGGATGAACTTCATTGTAGTATTCAAAAACCCGCTGTAGTGGCTAATTCATTTGAACATAAACCCGCTATTATCCATATGATATCAAATAATCAGTTTGGAGGAGCACCAACTGAAGATCCAAATTTACATCTAGCCAAATTTCTAGAATTATGTGCTATATTTAAATATGATGGTGTATTAGATGATGCTATAAGACTTAGAATTTTTCCTTTCTCACTGAGGGATAAGGCTAAGATATGGTTACTTTCATTAGTACCTGGATCTATCAGAACTTGGGGTGATTTAGTGCAAAAATTCCTTGCTAAATATTTTCCACGATAAAAAAATTGTGAAGTTTAGAAATGACATTACATCTTTTTGTTAGTTTAAAGGGGAATCTATTTATGAAGCATGGGAACAATTTAAATAACTACTAAGAAAGTGTTCACACCATGGTATACCAGATTGGTTAATAATTTGAACTTTTTATAATGGATTAGTTGGATCTCTTAGATCTATTATCGATGCTACTGCTTTTGGTTCATTGTTGTCAAAACCATTTCATGATGCTTATGCTTTAATTGAAGTGATGGCTAATAATAATTTTCAACGAACTTCTAAAAGGGTAAATACTTAGAAAGTAACCAATATTCATGAATCTGATGCATTTGTAATGTTAGCAAATCAAGTGGCTGCAATTTCATGAAAGTTAGACCAATTTGGAATGAATTTTTTTCAACCAATTGCAATGATTGAAGAGAATTCATTAGGCTAAAATATAGATTCTCAAGCATCATTAAAAAATTTGAATGCCATAAAAGCAAGCAGAATAACTCATATTCAAACTATTATAACCCAAGTGGGAAGAACCATCCAAACTTTAATTGGAATAATAATTCGGGTGGTAATAATCATTAATGGGGGAACAACCAAGTAAACCCATTGAAAAACTAAAACAATGACGCACTAAAAATATATGCTTTTTTAGACCCATATTTTATCCCATTTTTGGTGATATTACACTTTAAAGGAAGCTATTTTTGTTTTATTTTATTGCAGGCTGTTGATTTTTGGGACTTTAAGCAAAAAGGAAGCAAAAATGGGGGAATTTGGAGTCAAAATGGCTTTTTTGAGAAATACTCAGCACCCACGATGCCAGGCTGAACGCCAACGACTCAGACCTACAGAACAGAGGCCAAAATTTCCTCTGCGTTGACAGCGCCGACATCATCAGGAGCAGTGCAGACAGCGCCATTTGATAGAGAGGAAAGAATTAATTTACGAGCCACTTGCGCCGATGGCGCCAGAATGGGCCCCAACTACACTAATGTCGGTGCAAGATCGATTTCTTGAAGATTTGACAAATTTGGATGCTTTTTTGAAGAGTTTTTGGTTGCACCTATTGGAAAAATGATATTAGGCTCTATTTAGAGTGAAAATTGATCAGAAAAATCTCTCAGCCCCCCAACCACTTTGACTCCATTAGTCATTTATTTTTTTAAAGTTTTGAGTTTTGTGGTGAGTTTAAGTGTGAATTCTTTTATAAAAGTTGTTAAAGAGGGAGAGAAGTGAAAGATTTCTTCTTTCTTACATCTTCTAAGAGAGAATCGAGAGTATTGTAAAGTGAGAAAGAGTCCAAGAGAGGCTACAAGGGATTTGCTTTGAGAAAGAGTTTCAGATAAGTGTTGTTTGTTTATTTTTGTTGTATGAACTTTTATTTATATATGAAATTTGTGTTTTGTTGTATATTTCTCATGAAGTCTGAGTAGTTTCCTGTATCTCTCTTCCAACTCTGAGATATGATGAAATGAAGAGATAATTTGGATGTGCCAATTTTAAAATATAAAATAAATTGTGATGGTTTTTCAATTCCGTTCTTAATTTACTTTTCTATCTGGCGAATTGAACTATTAAAATATGTTGTGAAACATATGACCTGAGGAATGGAGTGTGATTTCTATAACAGAGTGAGAATCATAAATAATCCCATGGAGGAGTATTTCGTTAATGGAATTAGGTGCAAATAAATAGGGAAATATATATTATTGGGCATAGAACTGGAGATTTTAGGGTGAAAGACTAAAATCCCTAATTTGGTCTTACTGTTTAAGAACTAAAGCGAGTGTTAGCCTTCAGAGGAAGGGAAGTGGGAGCTCTGGGTTCTTAATCTATAATATCCTCCCAACTTAATCACAGATTTAGGGACTAAACCTGAGAGCCAATGATTCTCTATAATACTGAATTAGGGTAGAGAATTAAAATTGCTCCTATTTGACACAGTACAAATTTAAACTATTTATCTCATCTCATTTTACCAAAAACTCATTGTAGTGGGAAAGTTGTTTTTTCATATTAGATAACTTCATCATATAAACATAGTTTGGTCGTTACTGTTTAAACTTTACATTTCATTTTTGCTAGTAGTTAATAATTTAGTTATGATATTACATCAAATATTCGAAATTAGTGATAATAATTTTATTTTATTGATGTGAATTTCCTAGTTAATTTATCATTTCAAATTTAAACCTTTCTCATTAGATCAATATTTGGGGCTTAAAAAGAAAGTCTTGTATTACTTGAAAAAGATACGTATACTTGCGTAGAATTCCTACATAAATTGCATATATTTCTTATTTATAAAATAACGCATCAAGTTTTTGGCACCGTTGTAAAGCGCAGTCAACTTTATATATTTTGCACAACTATATCATCAGGATCAAGTTTTTGGTTCCGTTGTCGGGGAAGGTAACGGTAAATTAAATAGATTTGGTAAATTAGGAAATTTAGCGATAACCATAAAATATAAAATAAAAATTAAAAAAATTAAAAAAAAATAAATATATACTTAAGAGTATTTGTAAGAAATTTTTCTTTGTATATTATATTTGTTTATGCAAAATATTTGATCTGAAGGTTTAGTACCTTACAATTTAGAATTAGAACGTACTATTAGAAAAATTTGAAAACAACAAAAAAGAAATTAAAAATTTGAATGAGATGGTGAATAACATAGATAATCAAACAAATGAAAATCGACAAAGTCCAATAAAAGATTATGCTAATTCTACAGTAGATGAACTTCCTTTGACTATTCAAAATCCTGAGGTTGCTGCTAATTCATTTGAGCTTAAACCTGCTATTATCAAATTGGTACAAAATAGTTAGTTTGGAGGAACACCTACTGAAGATCTTAACTCACTTCTTGCTAGTTTTCTTGAAATATGTGCTACTTTTAAATATGATGGAGTGTCTAATGATGTTGTTAGGCTTAGAGTTTTTCCTTTTTCATTAAGAGATAAAGCTAAAGCTTGGTTAAATTGATTAGCACTTGGATCTATCAGAACTTGGGGAGAAATATCATAAAAAAATTTGGCTAAATTTTCTTCACTCTCTAAAACTGCTAAGCTTAGAAATGATATTACATCTTTTTATCAATTTGAAGGGGAATCAATATATGAAGCCTGGGAAAGATTTAGAGATCTCCTTACAAAAGTTCCACACCATGCTTTACCAATTTGGTTAATAATTCAAACTTCTTACAATGGATTACTTGGATCACTTAGATCTATTATAGGCAGCTGTAGGTGGATCACTAATGTCAAAACCTTTTGATAAAGCATACTCTTTAATAGAGGAAATGACTACTAACAAATTTTAATGGTCCTCTGAACGGGTTAATCCTAAGAGAGTAGTTAGTATTCATGATTCTGATGCAATGTATATTTTAACATCTCAAATTGCCGCTATATAAAAAAAGATTAATTAAATTAGAGTGAACTATTCTCAAATACCACTAGTATTAGATGAAAATTCACTAGGACAGATAATTGATACTCAATAATCTTATGAAACTTTGAATGATATAAATAATCAAAATAATAATCTCTATTCTAATTATTATAACCCTGGATGGAAAAATCACCATAATTTTAGTTGGAATAATTATAACAACTTGGTGAATTCCTCAGGAAATTCAAACAACTAAGGAAATCCTAATTATCGACCTTATTATCCTCCTGGATTTAACTCTAACCCTAACCCACAAGTTAAGTAAAAGAAGTTGATGATGAAAGAAGTAATGTTGAACATGGGAAATCAAATACAAAATCAAGGGGCTGCTATTAGAAATATTGAAAATCAATTAGGACATATTGCTAATGCACTTAGTAACAGACCTTCATGAACTCTTCCAAGTACTGTGGAAGTTAATCTAAAAGATCAAAATAAGGAGCAAATTAAAGATATTCAATTACGAAGTGGAAAAGAAGTAGAAACAAGAATCCAAAGAGAAATTGAGGTTGAGGAGGAGAAGGAAGAGATTGAAAGTGACCACAATGAAAATGAACTAATATAAGTTCTTTTAGAAAAACCACTACCTCCGTTTCCTTAATGATTGAAGCAGAAGAATAAAGATAAACAGTTTACAATATTTTTGGAAATCTTTAAAAAGTTAATGATAAATATTCCTTTCATTGAGGCTTTGGAACAAATGTCATGTTATGTGAAACCTATGAAGGATATACTAAACAAGGAAAGGAAGTTTTCAGATCATGAGATCGTTGCACTCAGTGAAGATTGTAGCACTATTATTCAGAAAAAAGCTTCCTGAAAAGTTAAAAGTTCCTGGTAGTTGTACTATACCTTGTGCTATTGGTTAAAAGTTTTTTGGAAAACCTTATATGATCTAGAAGCAAGTATCAATCTTATACCTCTATTAAGTTTTAAATGTTTTGATTTAGGAGAGATTTTTCCTACTACTATAATTTTTCAGTTAGCTGATCGATCAATAACTTATCCTAAAGGAGTTATAGAAGATGTATTAGTGAAAGTGGAAACAATTATTTTTCCTATAGACTTTATCGTTTTAGATATGGAAAAAGATAAAGAGACTCCAATTATTTTAGGGAGACCATTTCTAGCAATAGGGAGAGCTGTGATAGATGTGCAAAAAGGAGAATTAATAATGAGAGTTAATGATCAAGGAGAGCTGTGATAGATGTGTAAAAAGGAGAATTAATAATGAGAGTTAATGATCAAGAAGTAACATTTAATAATACAAAAGCTATGAAATATCCTGCAATAGAAAAAGACAATGAATGTTTTAGGATGGAAGTTACTAATTATCGCTATGAAATATTCTGTAATAAAAGATAATAAATGTTTTATGATGGAAGTTATTGATTATCTGAGTAATGAACAATTTAAAGAAGTGTTTGAAGAAAAAAATAAGGAAAGAAGTGTATTGTGAGAATAAGAATGAAATGAAAGAAGAGAATTTAGATTATGTTCAGGAAAAATTTGAAGCTTTAGACTTGTTGGAAAATGATAATAAAAATCTTATTCCTTCAAGTATTAATTCACCTAAACTTGAACTGAAAGTATTACCTGCCCATTTAAATTATGTGTTTGTAGGAGATTCATCTACATTGCCTATTATTGTATCTTTTGATTTAACTGAAATTCAAGAATAAAAATTTATAGAAATGTTATAATGATATTAAAAGACTTTTGTTTGGAATTTAGCATAAATTAAAGCAAATTAGTCCTTTAATTTGTTTGCATAGAATTCTACTAGATGAACAATATGAACCTAAAGCTAATCCTTAGAGGAGATTAAACCCAATAATGAAAGAAGTTGTTAAAAAGGAAATCTTAAAATTGTTAGACGCTAGAACTATATATCCTATTTCAGATAGTGCTTGGGTAAGTGTATTCCAAAGAAAAGAGGAGTGACCGTTGAAGTAAATGAGAAAAATGAAGACAATTTACTGGTTGGTGAATTTGTATAGACTATAGAAAATTAAACATGGCCACCAGGAACGATCACTTTCTTTTACCCTTTCTAGACCAAATATTGGATAGATTGGCTGGAAACAAATATTACTGCTTTCTAGATGGATATACTGGGTATCACCAAATTTTAATTTTTCCTGAGGATCAAGAGAAAACAACATTTAAAAGCCCTTATGGAACATTTGCTTTTTGTAGAATGCCTTTTTCACTATGTAACACACCTGCAAAATTTCAAAGATGTATGATGTCAATTTTTAGTAATTTAATTGAACATGGAATGGAAGTATTTATGGATGATTTTTTTTGTGTTCGGGACTTCATTTAAATTATGTTTAAATAATTTAGAAAAAAGTTCTGAAATTATAAGAAGAAATCAACCTAGTACTAAATTGAGAAAAATGTCAATTTATGGTTGCAGGAGGAATTGTACTTGGGCATAAAATTTTTGAAAATGGCATGAAAGTAGATCCTGTAAAAAATTAAGTTATTTAGAAATTACCACCTCCTACTATGGTTAGAGAGGTAACAAGTTTTCTAGGCTATGTTGGTTTCTACAGACGTTACATAAAAAAATTTTACAAAAATAACTAAATCATTATGCCAACTTTTAGAAAAAGATATAAAATTTGATTTTTATGAGGAATACATAAAAGCATTTGAATTATTGAAAGAAAAATTAATCAATGCACCTGTAATAGTTCCACCTGATTGGGAGAAACAATTTGAAATAATTTGCGATGCTAGTGATTATGCTTTTGGAGCTGTGTCAAGACAAAGACACAACAAAATTTTTAAAGTCATATATTATGCTAGTAAGACTCTAAATGATGCTCAAATTAATTACACTACTACTGAAAGAGAGTTATTAGCTATTGTCTATGGCTTTGATAAATTTAGGTCTTACTTAGTTGGAGCCAAATGTATAATGCATACAGATCATTCTTCTATCAAACACTTGATGGAAAAGAAGAATGGTAAATCAATATTAATTAGATGGGTATTTCTACTGCAAGAGTTTGATTTTATTGTAGTTGATAGAAAGGGAAATGATAATCAAATAGCTGATTATTTGTCTAGACTAGAAAATAAAATATTAACTAATTTATAAAATGAAATTTTAGAAAATTTTCCTGATGAAAAATTATATAATATTGATGAAATGAATATACCGTGGTATGCCAATATAATAAATTATATTGTGAGTGATATTCTACCACAAGATATTAAGAAACAACAATTAAAGAAATTTATATATGATTCAAAATTCTATTTTTGGGATGACCTATATTTATATAAACAATGTAAAGATCTAATTATTCGAAGGTGTGTGCCTTATAAAGAAACTCAACAAAGAATTGAAAGATGTCATGATTCTAAATTTGGAGGACATTTTGGAACAAATAAAACTGCACATAAAATTTTGCAAGCTGGATTTTATTAACCTCCTTTTTCTTAAAGATGTTAATGAATATATTAAAACATGTGATCAATGTCAGTGAGCAGGAAATATTTCTAAAAGAAATGAAATACATCTAAATTACAGATTGGAAGTTGAAATTTTTGAAGTGTGGGGATTAGATTTTATGGGACAATTTATGCCTTCATTTGGAAATTTATATATATTATTTTATGTTGATTATATGTCAAAATGGATTGAAGCTATTGCTGTACCTAAATGTGATGCTCAAAGTGTTTCAAAATTTTTAAATAAAAATATTTTTACGAGATATGGAATGCCGAGAGTAATTTTTATGGATGGAGGACCCATTTTAGGAATAACAGAATTGAGAAATTGATTAAAAAATATGATATTTTGCATAGATTCTCTACTGCTTATAATCCCTAAACAAGCGGTCTAGCAGAGATATCAAATCATGAAATAAAACAAATTTTAGGAAAAGCTATAAATCCCTAAAAATTGGATTGGTCTGCAAGATACTGCACTATGGGCATACAGAACTGCTTATAAGACTCCTATTGGAATGTCCCCAAATAAACTTATTTTTGGAAAAACATGCTACTTACTAGTAGAATTGGAGCATAAAGCATTTTGGGCTATTAAGAAATTTAATTTTAATATAAAAGATGCCGGAGAGAAAATATTATCGCAACTCAATGAACTAGAGGAGATTAAAAATAAAGCATATGATAATGCAAAAATCTATATAGCGAAAATGAAAATATGGCTTGATCAAAAGATTATAAAAAAGAAATTTGAACCTAGACATAAAGTTCTATTATATATTACTAGAATGACATTATTTCAAGAAAATTGAAATCTAGATGGTTATGACAATTTAAGGTGATTAAAGTCTATCATTATGGAACTGTTGTTAATAAAGATCCTAAAATTGAAAAGATATTTAAAGTTAATGGGCATTGATTGAAACATTATTATGAAGGGCACAAGCTACAATTTAAAGAAATTTTGATGTTGAGTCATCCTAATTAAATAATGGTACGTCAAGCTAATGACGCTAAACCAAGCGCTTTATGAGATGCAACCTATATATATATATATCTTACTATTTTATTTAATAACTGTTTTATATATTAGGAAATAATATTATTTTTGAATCCTACACAATATTATATATCATAAATTAAGACAAATATTGGTATTGGAAGAAAATTTGGAATTGAATTGAACCAAAAAAAGAAGCGCCGCAACATTGGACTTTGGCGTCGACGACGCCCTTCTACACAAGTCAAGCACTGACAGCTCCATTGGGAGCATTGACACCATCCCGAGCAGTTCTTGTAGTTCAGGATGAATTTGACAGAATTTAGCGGGATTGCACTTCAAAATAACCGCATAGAGGTGCTTTTAAAGTCCTGAAAACTGCCTTGGACGACCATAAACTTCCAAATTTTGAAATTTATGGCTTCTAATTCCAGAAATACTTCAAGGTATGGAGTTTTCAATAGAAGAAAGTTTATCAAATTAGACGCGCAAATATTATACGATAAAGTTATCACGAAGAAGAGACTTATCAAGGAGAGAGAGGTTTTGTCAATCATGGATTGAGTAATTGATACACCAAAAATATATGCATTTTTAGACCCATATTTTATACTCATTTTTGGTGATATTGCAATTTAAAGGAAGATATTTTTCATGTTTTATTGCAAGTTATTGATTTTTAGGACTTGGAGCAAAAAGGATGGAATTTGGAGCCAAAATAGAGTTTTTGAAGAATTGTTCAGTGCCGACGGTGCCAGACTAGGCGCCATTTGACAGAGAGCACGAATTTTATTTACAAACCACTGGCCCAGTGTCGGTGCAGGCCCTATTTCTAGAAGATTTGCTGAATTTGGACACTTTTTGAAGAGTTTTTGGATGCACCTAATGGAAAACCGACCTTAGGCTCTACTTAGAGCTGAAAATTATCATAAAAGACCCCCTTAGCCCTCCTTTATGCCCCTTTGCACCCTTCAACCACTTTCCACTCTATTCCACACTATTCCATATTCTATAAAGCCACTTAGAGTCCATTAGTCATTTATTTTCTTTACAGTTTTGAGTTTTTGTGGTGAGTTTAAGTGTGAATTCTTCTCTAGAAGTGTTGGAGAGGGGGAGAAGTGAGAGATTTCTTCTTCCTACATTTCCTAAGAGAGACTACAAGGGATTTGCTTTGAGAAAGAGTTTTAGATAAGTGTTGTTTGTTGATTATTGTTGTATGAAATTTCTTTTATATATGAAATTTGTGTTTTGTTAATCTTTCTCATAAATTCTGAGTAGTTTCATTTATCTTTCTCCCTACTCTGAGATATGGTGAAATGAAGAGATAATTTGGATGTGTCGATGTTAAAATAAAAAAAAAATTGTGATGGTTTTTCAACTCTATTCTTAATTTACTTTTCAATCTGACCAATTAAATTATTAAAATATGTTGTGAAACATATGTCCGGGAAATGTAGTATGAGTTCTACAATAGAGGGAGAATCACATTTAATTCTATGAAAGAGTATTCCGTTCATGGAATTAAGTCCAAATAAATAGGAAAATATACATTGTTGGGTGTAGAATTGGAGATTTTAGGGTGACAGACTAAAATTCCTAATTTGATCTTACTGTTTAAGAATTAAAGTAAGAGTTAGCTTTCAGGGAAAGGGAAATGAGAGCTCTGGAGTGAGAGCCAGTAGCCTCCTAGCATAGCCACAGATTTAGGGACTAAACCTGAGATTAGTCAATGATTTTCTATAACACTAAATCAGGGTAAAGAATTAAAATTGCTCCTATTTGGCACAATACATATTTAAATCATTTATCATCTCATTTCGCAAAAAACTCATTGTAGTGGGAAATATGCTTTTTCATTTTATAAAACTTCATCACATAAACGTAGTTTAGTAGTTACTGTTTTTACACTTTGCATTTAAATTTTGCTAGTAGTTAATAATTTAGTTCTAATAGTATCTCAAACATACAAAATTAGTGACAATAATTTCATTTTTATTTCTGTGAATTTCCTAGTTAATTTATCATTTCAAATTTAAACCTTCCTCATGGGATTGATATTTGGGACCTAAATAGAAAGTCTTGTATTACTTGAGAACAATACGTATACTTGCTGGTAGAATCCCAACATTAAGTGCTTAACGTTATTATTCTTAAAATACCACATCAAGTTTTTGGCATCGTTGTAAAGCAGAGTCCACTTTATAAATTTTACACAACTATATTTTTGGGGTTCAATTTTTTGGCATCGTTGCTGGGGAATGTAACGGTAAATTAAAAGATTTGATAAATTAGAAAATTTAGAGATAAAATATAAAAAATATATAAAAAATATATAAAATAAAAAATTTTA
>JXCR01143437.1:248858-286390 GCA_002079205.1 Phalaenopsis hybrid cultivar
TCAAAAATAAAATATATAACTATATATATTTAAGAGTATTTTTAAGAAAATTTTCTTTGTTTATTATATTTATTTATGCGAAATATTGGATCTAAAGGTTTAATACCTTACGATTCAGAATTAGAACTACTATTACAAAAATTCAAAAAAAAAAAAAGAAATTAAAAATTTAAACGAAATGGTGAATAACTTGGATAATCAAATAAATGAAAATTGACAAAGACCTTTAAGAGATTATGATAATCCTACAGCCAATGAACTTCACTTAACTATTCAAAATCCTGATGTTGCTACTAATTCATTTGAGCTTAATTCTGCTATTATCCAAATGGTACAAAAAAATCAGTTTGAAGGAACACCTACTGAAAATCCTAACTTAGATATTGCTAGTTTTCTTGAAATATGTGCTACTTTTAGATATGATGGAGTGTCTAATGATAATGTTAGGCTTAAACTTTTTCCTTTTTCATTAAGAGATAAAACTAAAGCTTGTTTAAATTCATTAGCACCTGGATCTATCAGAAATTCGGCTAAATTTTTGGCTAAATATTTTCCACCCTCGAAAACTTCTAAGCTTAAAAACGATATTACATCTTTTTGTCAGTTTCAAGGGGAATCGATAGATGAAGCCTGAGAAAGATTTAAGGATCTCCTTAGAAAATGTCCACACCATGCTTTACTAGATTGGTTAATAATTTAAACTTTTTATAATGGATTAGTAGAATCATTTAGATCTATTATAGATGCTGCTACAGGAGGATCACTAATGTCAAAACCTTTTGATAAAAGAAGAAATGACTGCTAACAATTTTCAGTGGCCCTCTAAACGGGTAAATCCTAAGAGAGTAGTTAGTATTCTTGACTCTGATACAATGTCTGTTTTAGCATCTCAAATTGCTCCTAGATCAAAAAAGATTGATCAAATTGGAGTGAAATATTCTTAAATGCCACCAGTATTAGAGGAAAATTCACTAGGGCGGATAATTGATACTCAATCATCTTATGAAACTTTAATTGCTATAAATAATCAAAATAAAAATTCGTATTCTAATTATTACAACCCTGGATGGAAAAATCACCCCAATTTTATTTAGAATAATTATAACAATTCAGTGAACCCCTCAAAAAGTTTAAACAACCAAAGAAATCCTATTTATCGACTTTTTTATGCTCCTGGATTTAATCCTAACCCAAAAGTTAAGGAAAAGAAGTTAACGATGGAAGAAGTAATGTTGAATATGAGAAATTAAATACAAAATCAAGGGGCTGCTATTAGAAATATTGAAAATTAATTAAGACATATTGCTACTGCGCTTAGCAACAGATTTTCAGGAAATCTTCCGAGTACAGTGGAAGTTAATCGAAAAGAAAAAAATAAGGAGCAAATTAAAGCTATTCAATTACGAAGTGGAAAAGAAGTTGAAACAAGAATCCAAGAGAAACTGAAGTTGACGGGGAGAAGGAAGAGATTGAAAGTGACCATAATGAAAATGAACAAATACAAGTTTCTTTAGAAAAACAACTACCTCTATTTCCTTAATGATTGAAGTAGAAGAATAAAGCCAAACAATTTGAAAAGTTAACGATAAACATTCCTTTCATTAAGGCTTTAAAACAAATGCCAAGTTATATGAAATTTATGAAAGATATAAGAAATAAGAAAAGGATGTTTGTAGATCATAAGACCGTTGCACTCAATGAAGAGTGTAGTGTATTATTCAGAAAAAGCTTCCTGAAAAGTGGAAAGATCCTGGTAGTTTTACTATACCTTGTGCAATTGGTGAAAAGTTTTTTGGAAAAGCCATACGTGATTTAGGAGTGAGTATCAATCTTATGGCTCTATCAATTTTCAAACGGTTAAATTTGGGAGAGATTTCCCGTACTACTGCAACTCCTCAGTTAGCTGATCGATCTATAATTTATCCTAAATGATTTTTAGAAGATGTATTAGTAAAAGTGGATAAATCTGTTTTCATGTAGACTTTATAGTATTTGATATGAAGGAAGATAAAGTGATTCCTATTATTTTGGGGAGACCATTTCCTGCAACAGGGGGAGCTGTGATAGATGTGCAAAAAGGAGAATTAATAAAAAGATTTAATGATCAAGAAGTGACATTTAATATTGCAAAAGCTATGAAATATCATGCAATAGAATAATATAATGAATGTTTTAGGATGCAAGTTACTCATTATCTGAGTAATGAGAAATTTAAGAAAGTGTTTGAAGAAAAATTAAGGAAAGAAGAATTTTTTGAGAATGAGAATGAAATAAAAGAAGATAAATTAGATTATATTCAGGACAAATTTGAAACTTTAGATTTGTTGGAAAATGATGATAAAATTCTTATTCCTTCAATTATTAAACCACCTGAACTTAAATTGAAAGTATTACATGCCCATTTAAAATATGGGTTTTTAGGAGATTCATTTACATTGCCTATTACTATATCTTTTAAATTAACTAAAATTTAAGAACAAAAATTAATACAAATGTTAAAAATATATAAAAAGGCTTTTGGATGGACTTTAGCAGATATTAAAGGAATTAGTCTCTCAATTTGTATGCAGAGAATTATATTAGATGAACAATATGAACCTCAAGCTAATCCTCATAAGAGATTAAACCCAATAATGAAAGAAGTTGTTAAAAAAGATCTTAAAATGGCTAGATGCTGGAATTATATATCCTATTTCAGACAGTACTTGGGTGAGTCCAATTCACTGTATTCCAAAGAAAAGAGGAGTGACCGTTGAAGTAAATGAGAAAAATGAATTAATTCCAATAAGACAAGTTATTGGTTGGCGAATTTGTAGACCAAATGTTGGATAGATTGGCAGGAAACAAATATTACTGCTTCTAGTTTTTATTACTTTTTTAATGTAATTGTAGTTAATTCTTTCTCACCATATTTTTTATATATATTATGTGTATTTTAATGTTTTAAGTCTTGTAGCTTTTCATATTAGCACCTGTAATATTTCATAGTTAAGTTTCATATCAGACCTTCAACAGGTAAGTCTTTTCTTTATATATTAAATGTTTTCTTTTTTTAAAGTTTTTCATGCAAATCTTTTAAAAATTTTAGTTTGGGGGGAAGAAAAATTTTGTATTAAAGAAAGAAAGTTAATTTTGTTTGTCCTCAATTAGCTATAATTTGAAAAATTTTAAATTTAACATGACATTTGGTTGAACCTAACTTTATATAACTATATTTGTGTTTCTAAATATATAGTAAACTTAGGTGAAAATTTTCAATAATAAAGGTTAATTTTAGAGATTAAGATATTTGGTATGAGAGAATAAGACTATGTTTTTCTATTATAAGTAAATAAATTTGTATTTTTGAAGTATTAAAAATCTTAGAGATTCATGTAAGAGGAAAAGAACAAAACTTGATGAAAAATCTTTGAAGCTAATATCAATTTATAAAGGGAAGGAATGTCAAAAGTTTTTAACTTTAAGAAGAGGATAGTGAAGTTCAAAATCATTAAAAGCTATCCAGATATAATAATCCTCACATACAAAAAAGAAAAATAAATAAAATAAAAAGGCTTGAAAATGATCCTGAAAGAAAAAAAAAGAGAGAAAAAGAAAAAAAATTGTAAGGAGAAGCTTGAAGAGATGCCTAATAAACTTAGCTACCTTCTCTAAACTTATTTTTAAGTATTAGCATATTTACTAATAAAGTTTCATGAAGTTCTTTTTCATATGGATATTCTAAGTGGCTTTAATATGACAATTTGCAATTTTCTTTGAAAAGAATAGATAATAAAAAATCTTAGACTTGACTGTTAGATATTCTTATACCTTTAGTATTAACTGGAGTTATTTTACATTTTTCTTAAGTTATGCTATTGTATTTAGTGTACTAAAATATGGAAATATAAAAGTTAAAATCTTTGCCATGAGTCATATTTTTATGTAGTAAAGGAGTTACTTGAGACAAGTAATATTTAATTTTGGGGGATTTTAATGCACCAAGAATATATGCATTTTTAGACCCATATTTTATACTCATTTTTGGTGATATTGCACTTTAAAGGAAGATATTTCTTATGTTTTATTGCAGGTTGTTGATTTTTAGGACTTGAAGCAAAAAGAGGCAAAAAGGATGGAATTTGGAGTTAAAATGACATTTTTGAAGAAATACTCAGCAACGACGGCGCCAAGCTGGACGCTGACAGTGCAGACCTACAGAACAGAGGCCAGAATTTCCTCAGCACCGACGACACCAAGAGCAGTGCCGATAGTGCCAATTGACAGAGAGCAATGAATTAATTTACAGGCCACTGGCATCGACGACACCATAATGGACGTCGACAACGCCAATGTCGGTGCAAGACTGATTTCTAGAAGATTTGATAAAATTGGACGCTTTTGAAGAGTTTTTGGAAGCACTTATTGGAAAACTGACATTAGGCTCTACATAGAGCAAAAATTGATCAGAAAAATCTATCTTCCGCCCCCAACCACTTTGAGTCCATTAGTCATTTATTTATTTAGAGTTTTAAGTTTTGTGGTGAGTTTAAGTGTGAATTCTTTTCTAAGAGTTGTTAGAGAGGGAGAGAAGTGAGATATTTCTTCTTCCTACATCTTCTAAGAGAGAATCAAGAGTATTGTAAAGAGAAAAAGAGTCCAAGAGAGTCTACAGGGGATTTGCTTTGAGAAATAGTTTGAGATAAGTGTTGTTTATTTATTATTGTTGTATGAACTTTCTTTTATATATGAAATTTGTGTTTAGTTGTATCTTTCTCATGAAGTCTGAGTAGTTTCCTTTATCTTTCTCAGTACTCTGAGATATAGTGAAATGAAGAGATAATTTGGATATGTCAATTTTAAAATATAAAATAAGTTGTTATGGTTTTTCAACTCCGTTCCTAATTTACTTTTCGATCTGGCCAATTGTAATGTTAAATTATGTTGTGAAACATATGATCCGGGAAATGGAGTCTGAGTTCTACAATAGAGTGAGAATCACATTTAATTCCATGAAGGAGTATTTTTTTCATGGAATTAAGTGCATATAAATAGGGGAATATACATTATTGGGCATAAAATTAGAGATTTTAGGGTGACGGACTAAAATCCCAATTTGGTCTTAGTGTTTAAGAACTAAAGCGAGCGTTAGCCTTCAGGGGAAGGGAAGTAGAAGCTTTGGAGTGAGAGCCATTGTCCTCCCAGCCTAACCATGGATTTAGGGACTAAACCTGAGATTAGTCAATGATTCTCTATAACACTGAATCAGGGTAGAGAAATAAAATTGCTCCTATTTGGCATAATAAAAATTTAAACCATTTATCTCATCTTATTTTACCAAAAACCCATTGTAGTGGGAAATATATTTTTTCATATTAGCTAACTTTATCACATAAACATTGTTTGGTACTTACTATTTAAACTTCTAATTTCAGTTTTGCTATCAGTTAGTAATTTAGTTCTGATAGTACATCAAATATTCAAAATTAGTGACACTAATTTTATTTTATTGTTGTGAATTTCCTAGTTAATTTATCATTTCAAATTTAAAACTTCCTCACGGGATTGATATTTTGGGCTTAAAGATAAAGTCTTGTATTACTTGAAAATAATACGTATACTTGCGTAGAATCTCTACATAAATTGTTTAAATTTCTTATTCATAAAATAACGCATCAAGTTTTTGGAACCATTGTAAAGCGGAGTCTACTTTATATATTTTGTACAACTACATCATCAGGATCAAACAACCAAGAGAATAATAATTATAGACCTACTTATCTTCCAGGTTTTAATAGTAATCCAAAATTTAAGGAAAAAAAGTTGTCTCTAGAAGAAGTGGTGTTACAAATGAGAAATCAGTTATAAAGTCAAGGAGCTACAATTAGAAATATTGAGAGTCAATTGAGATAAATAACAAATTCATTAAGTAATAGATTCCAAAGAACACTTCCTAGTAATACTAAAGTAAATTCAAAAGACCAGAATAAAGAGCAAGTAAAAGCTGTTCAACTTAGAAGCGGAAGAGAATTGAAAGGTAGAGTTCAAAAAGAGACTAAAGTAGAGAGAAAAGAAAATGAAGAGCCAAAAGAGGACACTCCGAAAGGTTTAGAGAGATCTATTTCTCCACTTAAAGTTGACATGGAAAACCATCACCTCTATCTCCTTAGAGGCTCCATCAACAAAAGTTGGATAAACAATTTTCAAAATTTATGGAAATTTTTAAGAAGCTTATGATTAATATTCCATTTGCTGAAGCCTTAGAACAAATGCCAAGCTATGTGAAGTTTATGAAGGATATTATTAATAGGAAAAGGAAGTTTGAAGATAACGAGACTGTTGCATTTAGTGAGGAGTCCAGTGCTATAATTTAAAAAAAGCTTCTTGAAAAGCTTAAAGATCCTGGGAGCTTCACAATTCCATGTGTGATAGGAGACATATTTTATGGGAAAGCTTTATGTGATTTAGGTGCAAGCATTAACCATATGCCATTATGAATATTTAGAAAATTAGGATTAGGAAAAATATCCCTTACTACTGTAACTCTGTAGTTAGCAGATCGTTAATAGCATATCCTGAAGGAGTTATAGAAGATTTCTTAGTGAAAGTGAATCAATTTATCTTTCCTGTTGATTTCATTGTGCTAGATGTGAAGGAAGATAAGGAGATACCTATCATTTTATTGAGACCTTTCCTAGCTATAGGAAGAGCAATGATAGATGTGCAAAAAGGGGAATTAACTATGCGCATCAACGATTAGACAATAACATTTAATATTTCCAAACCAATGAACCTACGAAAGGTAAAGATGATGAATGCTATAAAATGGATGTGATACAATATCTAAGTGATGTCATTTTAAAACAACTTATGTAGAGAAAACTGAAATGAAAGTGTTGGACCACTAGCGAGAAGAGGAATTAGACCAATTTAAAGATTTTTACAAGGAAGATTGAAATTATGTTGGGGAAAGTTTGATGTTTTGGACATGACAGAAAAAGATACATAATTTTGTCCATCAATTGAAAAACCTCCTGAGTATGAGTTGAAGTTACTTCCTGAACATTTAAAGTATGTCTTTTCAGGTGATTCCTCAACATTATCTGTTATAATTTCCTCAAAATTAACTATAGAAGAAGAAACAAGTTTGATGGAAACATTGAAGAGTTATAAGAAAGCCTTTGGATAGACAATTACTGATATAAAATGAATCATTCCTTCAATTTGTATGCATAGAACTCATATGGAAGAGAATGCAAACCCAAGGCTGATCCTAAAATGAGATTGAATCATATTATGAAAGAAGTTGTTAAAAAAGAAATTTTGAAGTGATTAGATGTTATGATTATCTACCCAATTTCAGATAGTGCATGGGTTAGTCCAATTCATAGTGTTCCTAAGAAAGGAGGAGCGACTGTGACAATGAATGAACATAATGAGTTATATCAACAAGACCAGTCACAGGGCAACAAAAATTTTATGTACGCGCACTGTGAATTGGATATTGGCTTTCAGCACTACATTTTGCATTTTAAAGTTCTGTTGTATTCTCTGTGGGATCGATAACTAGGACTCCCCTAGTGCCTTGTATTACTTGAGCGATACGTATACTTGCGTTCATAGCTGCAACACAATAGAAGATATAAAAATTGAACTAGAAACCGAACATTTAGAAAGTCATGGCAAAGTTTTTGGCGCCGTTGTCGTGGAATATAGAAACGGTATTAGTAAAACTAGTAGTACTTAAAAAACTTTATTTCTTAATTTCTAATTATGTGTGCTTACTTGCTTTAGGAGTGTTTAGTGTGCTTTTGTATGTGTATTATTGGATCTAAAGGATTAGTGCCTTACGATTCAGAGTTAGAACGTACTATAGAAAAATTCGGAAGAACCAAAAAAAAATTAGAAATTTGAACAAAATGGCGAACAAATTAAATGAAAACAAACATTAACGTAGAACTTTAAGAGATTATGTCAACCTTACATCAGATGAATCTCACTTAACCATTCAAAGTCCTGACGTAACTGCTAATTTGTTTGAACATAAAACTTCTATTATCCAAATGGTACAAAATAGTCAGTTTGGTGGGACACCGAATGAATATCCTAATTTACACCTTGCTAGCTTTCTAGAATTGTGTGCTACAATTAAATATGTGGGTGTGTCGAATGATTCCGTTAGACATGGACTTTTTCTTTTTTACTAAGGTATAAAGTTAAGGTGTGGTTAAATTTATTAGCACCTTGATCTATCAGAACTTGAGGAGAACTATCACAAAAATTTTTGTCAAAATATTTCCCTCCATCGAAAACTTCTAAGCTTAGAAATGATATTACATCTTTTTGTCAGTTTGAAGGGGAATCAATATATGAAGCTTGGGAAAGATTTAAACCTTAGGAAATGTCTATTTCACGCTCTACCAGATTGGTTAACAATTCAAATATTTTATATTGGATTAGTGGGATCTCTTAGATTGATTATTGATGTCGCTGCTGGTGGATCACTAATGTCAAAACCTTTTAAAGAGACATATTCTTTAATAGAGGAGATTGCTACTAATAATTTTCAATGGCCCTCAAAAAGGGTGAAACCTAAGAAAGTAGATAATATTCATGATTATGATGAAATATCCATGATAGTTTCTCAAATTGCTACCCTCTCGAACAAAATAGATCAATGCAAAATGAACTATTCTCAAATGCCTCCGGTGTTAGAGGAAAATTCATTTGGAAAAATAGTAGATTCTCAATCATCCTACGAAACCTTGAATGCTACAAATAATAAACCCAATATTCCGTATTCAAACTATTATAATCCCGGTTGGAAAAATCACCCAAACTTAAGTTGAAACAATAGTAATATTGCTACTGCTAATACGCGGTGAGGAAAGACTTCAGTGAACCCATTGGGAAATTTGAACATCCAGGGAAACACTAATTATAGACCTTCTTATCCTCCATGTTTTAATAGTAATTCACAATTTAAGGAGAATAAATTGTCTATGGAAGAATTAATTTTAAACATAGGTAATTGTCGGCGCTATTTTTGGTGGGGGTGTTGCCCGTAAGAAGCTGTCGGTCACTGGAATCAAATCCCTCGCTCACTTCGAAAGGACATTTTAATTTACATACACATTTTGTTTTAGATAAATATGAAATCAAAATGACCCCATATTTTTCATAATTTAAATAAAAGAGCACTGTACCTCAAATTCTATGTCTATCCCGAAAGATAAATACAAGACTTGAGGATGAGGCTCGATCAAATAAACTAAGGAATATATGACATCAATTTGGTTTGCGAAACCTTTATATTTGCCAAAAAGTTCCCTTATTTAATGTAAAGAATTAAATAGGATTTATATTAAGCTGGGTTTGGACATGCTTCCTATAAGGGCAAGCCCCTATAGTTANTTATGTTTATCTTTCGAGATAGATACTTAGCTTCAGGTGCAATGCTCTTTCATCTAAACTTTGAAAGATATGAGATCAATTTGATTTCATATTTTTCTAAACTAAATATCTATAAATTAAATGTCCCTCTGAAGCACGCATGGGGAATTCCATTCCGGCGACCGATAGCTTCCAAAGGACCCCTTAAAATATTGCCGACAAGTATTCTTAAACCACTTTAGTTACTTTAGATGTAATTAACTATAGAAGCTTGCTTTTATAGGGAAATTTGGAACCCAACTTAATATAAATCTTATCTAATCTTCTATATTAGATAGAGGAACTTGTCGGTCAACATAAAAGGTTTTGCAAACCAAAATAGATGCCTTAGTTTTTTTAATCGAGCCTACTTATCAAGTAACATCTATTCCTTAGGATACATACATCACTTGTGGTGTTACACTCGCTTATCTAAACTATTGAAGAAGGCGTATGATACCATTCATTAGGGCTTCATTGAGGAGAGCTTAACTGCTAGAGGTTTCTCTGCTCCCTTTATTTCTTTGATTAACATATGGTTATCTAAGAATTACCATTCCATTTTCATTAATGACATGTCACATGGTTTTTTCATTGCTTCTAGAGGCATTAAGCAAGGTGATCCTTTGTCTCCCATTATTTTTATTCTTGCATTTGACTACATGTCTAGGCTTCTTAATGATATTTTGGCCATTTCACCCCACTCTTTATATAGTAACAAATTCAACATAGTTGTTAACCGCTTACCCTTTACTGACGATGTAATCATTTTTCCCAAAGCCACCAAGCCAGCAGTTAAATTAATTTTTCAATGTCTGGAAAAGTTTCAAAATTGCTTAGGGATGCAGTTATATACCCAGAAATGTCAAATTGTCTTCAGCAATAGGGCCAAGCTTGATATTAAGCACTGGATATCTAATATCACTGGTTTTGGTACTAGCTCCCTCTCATTAAATATCTGGGCACTTTGCTATTAAAAGGAAGTACTAGAAAAATTTAGTTTGATGATATCGTTCTAAAAATTTAGGATAAACTTAATTGCTGGTCTAACTCCTTCCTCTCTAATGGGGTAGGGTTACACTTCTTAAATGTGTTTTGGCTGCTCTCCCTTCCTACTTATCCCAGGTATTTATCATGAAAGAATCAATTCAGTCTACTCTTGAAAGAACATTTAATAGATTCCTTTGGGTTGGACAAAGAAAGCAAGTGCACTAGGTCAGATGACAAAAGATTTGCAAAAGTACTAGAGCTGGTGGACTAGTGTAGGCGCTATTTTTGGTTGGAGAGTTGCTCGAAAGAAGCTGTCGATCACCGGAATCAAAATCTCGTCGCTCGCTTTGGAAGGACATTTTAATTTACATTTATATTTAGTTTTAGAAAAATATGAAATCAAATTGACCCCATATTTTTCATAGTTTAAATGAATGTACCTCAAATCATGTATCTATCTCGAAGAATAAACACAAGACTTAAGGAAGAGGCTCGATCAAATAAACTAAAGAATATATGACATCCATTTGGTGTGCAAAACATTTGTATTTGCCGATAAGTTCTCCTATTTAATATAAAGAATTAAATAGGGTTTATATTAAGCTNATCAAAACAACAACAGGTGTTATCTGATATAAGGGAGAGGCAATAGATCACTGGATAAAAGAAAGTCCAGTGGGGGAAGAATCCTTCTACTCACTAAGGGTTCTTCAGTAGAGAGACCCCTTCTAGCCAGCCAATTGGAGGGTCTATTTCCTTCTCTGTGGATATGGGAGAGCTTGATAGAGCAAAACTTAAGCAATTGATGAATACCAGAGATCCAGCTGATTAAATTTCATGGGGTATCACAAGAACCATGGATAATGTTAATAAGTTGCAAAGAGTCAGATTCTACCCATGGCTGGTCAAAATGGCAAGATCTGGCTAAAGTGATGGCCCAAAATACAGCTTGACATTCTGCTTCAAGGGAGTCTAAAGCTTTAACAGGAGATTGAAAAAATAAGATACATCTCCCCTCATGATTCCTGAATACTCCACCAATACCAGTAGACTGAGATTTGTGGCTACCATAAGTGTTTATTTTGGTCCATCCAAGCTTTGGGAGGGTCCAACAAATTTCCAATATTTTGGTAGTGTGTGGCTTGATAGAAAGGCCCATCTCCAACACAGCCTCAAACATTTTAAATTTAATCAGTTTTTGTATAAAAGAAATAAAATTGAGACCCACCCTCATAGTATCTAGATGAGAGTTGTCATGCTTTACCTGGTTTCTTGCCATCCAAAAAAACCAAGCCACAATGTTGGTGATGACCTGAAGATTAAATCCCCTCCAATCAGACTAGCAATTATAAAGAACCTTCCATGTTAGATTCATTGTTAGGGTTTTGAGTTTACCATTCACAAAAGACCAAACTTCCTGTACCCAAGGGCAGGCAAAGAAAAGATGGGTAATAGTTTCCTCTTGGGACTGGCAAAAATTGCATCTGGAAGGACCCCTCAGACACTTCAATTTCAGAATATCATCAGTGGGAATCAATTTTACGAAGAGTATCCATATGAAAAATGACATTGATGGCGTGAGGAATTTATTCCAGATTGTATGGCCCCAATGTACCACCAGTTGGGGAGGTTGAGAAGGGATTGAGTTCTTTTTCATAGCTATTTTGTCTTTAACTTCAGGTTTGACAAACAGTTTCTGAGTATTAGATAGTTGAGAAGGGCTGCATAAAGGAAGAATTGGAGTAAGATTCCACTTGCCATGAACCCAGATGTCCTTCACAAGCAATGGAGCAGCTCGAGCATTCTGATCCTGAAGAAGGCAGCCTTCCAAAGACCATTTATCCCACCAGATGTTTACCAAGCCCTCACCAATCTCCCAGACATACAATTGTTTAGCATCCTTCCTTACCTTTAACATCCTTTTCCAAATGGGGGAATCCCCTAAACCCACAGAGAGTTGGGTGGGGTGTTGATGCTTGCAATATTTGCCCCAAAGGAATTCTGCCCAAAGGGATGACTGAGATCTAAATTTGAGTCAGAGTTTGTAAAAATTGGTGTGCATAATTTGGGAAAAAGACTTGAAGCCTAACCCACCCTCCTCAAAGGGTTTACACACCTTAGCCCAAGAAGTCCAGTGTTTTTGCTTCCTATGGCCAACCCATAGGAATCTATTGAAGATCCCTTCTAACAATATCTGAGAAGACTTTTTCAGAATGTTCATTTATAGTAGATAGGATGGAATAGCAGATAGAACACTTTTGAGGAGTGTGATCCTACCCCCATTGGATAAAAGGAATTCTCCCATGCTTGCAATTTACTTTGGACCTTGATCAATTATGTGATCAAATTGAATGTTCTTAGCTCTTCCTTTGATAAGAAATGCACCGAGATATTTCATAGGAAGGTGGCTGTTTTTGAACCCAGTGAAATCAATAACCCAGGACCTTAAGTCATTTTTGCATTGCTTGCTGAAAATGGAGATGCACTTCTTTTTATTTAATTTCATTCCAGAAACCTCCTGAAAGGTCTCCAGATTCTGCATGAATAATTTAACAGCAGCTTTGGAAGCTTTTGAAAAGATAATGATGTCATCAGTAAAAGCCAAGTGATTAATTAAGGTGGAAGATCTGTGACTATAAAGAGAATGGGGTTTCCTGGATGCCAACTCATTCAAACATCTGGATAAGTAGCCAAAAACTAAGATAAAAATAGTAGGGGAAAGGGGGTCACCTTGTTTTATACATCTAGAAGCACTGAAAAACCCATGAGAGGATCCATTGATGAATATAGAATGGAAGTTATTGCTCAGCCATCTAATGATTAGAGAGACAAAGGAGGGGGAGAAACCTCTAGCAATCAGAACCTGTTCAATGAACTTCCAGCTGATAGTATCATAAGCCTTTTTGATATCCAATTTGAAAATTAAGTTGCCACCTCTAGTGATTCTGTCCAAGTCCAATACCAAATCTTGGGCCAAAAGCACATTATCAATAATACTTCTATCCCTGATAAATGCTGACTGATTCCTGCAGATGAGCTTATTTAGGTGAGGTTATAATATTTGAACCAAGACTTTACTGATTATCTTGGAAATGATAGAAGTGAGACTAATGGGTCTGAAATCTTCCCATTTGCAAGGAGATTTATCCTTGGGAACCAGTGTAATGGTAGAAGAGGAAAAGTAATTAGGGAGGTCAGCCCCCCAGAAGAAACTTTGGACAGTAACAATAACCTCCCCTTCACAAATGTTAGTGAAGGGATAGACTTTTAGTGAATTCCCTTTCCTTTTCATCAGAAATGTTAGTGAGGGATAGACTTTTAGTGAATTCCCTTTCCTTATCAAATAGTGTATCTTTGATGGCTGGGTGAGAGGATGAATTTTGTCTGAACATTTTTTGAAATAATGTACAACACCATTAGCAATTCCCTCAGCATTGGACATCCAGTGACCCTCCTGAGAAAGGATTTTGTGAATTGTCTTTCTTTTCCTCCTATAATTAATGCAAGCATGATAATATTTAGTTCCTATCACCCTCACAAAACTTGATTTTGTTTGCCTTTTGAGCATAGAGAGCCTCTTGCATGTTGATCAGATCCAAAAGGTTTTCATTAGCTAACTGAAGGTCCATTTTAGACCCCATGTCAGAGGATAAGAGCTGTTCTAAATGAAAAACATTTTGTTCAGCTTCAAGGACTTTTTTATCAATGTTCCCCACCACCTCCCAGTTCCAATTTGTTAGTTGTTCGTTGACTTTTTTATGTAAAAGCCAAAGCTTGATACTTAGTATTTGAAGATGAACCTCAGTCCAGGCCTTAGATACTTGATTGAGAAAATCCCCACGCATTGAACACTGTCGGTGTTATTTCGGGGATGGTTTGTGGGGTTGCCCGTAAGAAGTTGTCAGTCACCAAAATCAAAATCATGTCGCCCGCTTTGGAAGGACGTTGAAGTATGAAATCAAACTGACCCCATATTTTTCATAGTTTAAAATGAANTCGACAAGTTCCCCTAGTTAATATAAAGAATTAAATAAAGTTAAAATTAAGCTGGGTTCGGACATGCTTCCTATATGTGTAAGCCCCCTATAGTTAATTACATCTTAAATGACAAAAGTCACCTAAGAAGACACTCGATAAAAATCAAGAAATATTNATTTTTATTTTCCGACAAGTTCCCCTATTTAATATAAAGTAATAAATATGGTATATATTAAGCTGGGTTCGGATATGATTCCGATAAAGGCAATCCCCTATAGTTAATTACATCTTAAATGACCAAAGCCACCTAAGAAAACTCTCCATAAAAATCAAGAAATATTATCTTCAAGGAATTTCGAAGGGTAGGACTCTTCAACAAAATCAGACATAGAGGTGTGCAAGGGGATTGGTTCAAATTTGCGAAGGTAGGACTCTTCAACGAAATCAGACGTAGAGGTGTGAAAGGGGATTGGTTCAAATTTGGAAGGCAGGACTCTTCAACGAAATCGGACATAGAGGTGTGCAAGGGGATTGGTTCAAATTTGGAACATGGTGGGACTCTTCAACGAAATCAGATGTAGAGGTGTGAAAGGGGATTGGTTCAAATTTGGAACATTAGAGTCCAAAGGAGGAAGAACTAGGGGATGTCATAGATCTAGAGGAGAACCTTGGTGACTTCCCTAGAATGCAAAGGAAGAAGAACTAGGGGTTGTCATGGATTCAGAGGAGAACCTCGGTGACTTCCCAAGCTATCCTAATGNAGAAAGTTATGACATCTATTTGGTCTGCGAAACCAATGTATTTGCCGACAAGTTCCCCTATTTAATATAAAGGATCAAATAGGGTTTATATTAAGTTGGGTTCGGACATGCTTCCTATAAGGGCAAGCCCCTATAGTTGAGTTTATATTAAGCTGGGTTTGGACATGCTTCCTATAAGGGCAAGCCCCTATAGTTAATTACAGGTATATTAAGCTAGGTTCAGACATGCTTCCTATAAGGGCAAGCCCCTATAGTTAATTACATCTTATTAAATATGGTTTATATTAAGCTGGGTTCGGACATGCTTCCTATAAGGGCGAGCCCCTATAGTTAATTACATCTTAAATGACCAAGTCACTTAAGAAAACTCTCGATAAAAATCAAGAAATATTATCTTCAAGGAATTTCAAAGGGGGACTCCTAGAAGACTCTCGATAAAAATCAGGAAATATTATCTTCAAGGAATTTCAAAGGGTAGGACTCTAATAAAAATCAGGAAATATTATCTTCAAGGAGTTTCAAAGGGTAGGACTTTTCAACGAAATCAGATGTAGAGCAGGAAATATTATCTTCAAAGAATTTCAAAGGGTAGGACTTTTCAATGAGATCGGACGTAGAGGTGTGAAAGGGGATTGGTTCAATGGGTAGGACTCTTCAACCTCGATAAAAATCAGGAGAAATATTATCTTCAAGGAGTTTCAAAGGGTAGGACTCTTCAATGAGATCGGATGTAGAGGTGTGAAAGGAGGATTGGTTCAAATTTGAAACATTTTATTGTAGAATCCAAAGGAGGAGGAACTAGGGGATGTAGTTCAAATTTGGAACAATTTATTGTAGAATCCAAAGGAGGAAGAACTAGGGGATGTCATGGATCAAGAGTTTCAAAGGGTAGGACTCTTCAATGAGATCGGACGTAGAGGTGTGAAAGGGGATTGGTTAGAATTTCAAAGGGTAGGACTTTTCAATGAGATCGGACGTAGAGGTGTGAAAGGGGATTGGTTCAATCTAAAGTCACCTAAGAAGACTCTCGATAAAAATCAGGAAATATTATCTTCAAGGAGTTTCAAAGAGTAGGACTCGAAGAAGACTCTCGATAAAAATCAGGAAATATTATCTTCAAGGAATTTCAAAGGGTAGGACTCCAATCTCGATAAAAATCAGGAGAAATATTATCTTCAAGGAGTTTCAAAGGGTAGGACTTTTCAATGTCTAATAAAAATCTAGAAATATTATCTTCAAGGAGTTTCAAAGGGTAGGAATTTTCAATGAGATTGGACGTAGAGGTGTGAAAGGGGATTAGTTCAAATTTGGAACATTTTGTAGAGTCTAAAGGAGGAAGAACTAGGGGATGTCATGGATCCAGAGGAGAACCTCAGTGACTTCCCAAGCTATCCAAATGTTTGGCTTCAGTTTTGAAGAGAAATATTTAGGTGTTTCATCCTGCCAATTTTAATGGTTAGGGCTTACATTCGTGTGAAACGATCACACAAATAGCTTGGAAGATGTGAGGATTTAGGTCGTGACAAANACGTCCAAGAAATAAAGCATAAATGAGAAAGAGTATATAAGAGCAATGAATAATGTCTCATTCAGGAGAGGAGCTTACATTTTTATCTTCTTAGGAAGGGGCTTGTACTAGGATATTACATGCATGAGCTTATTGTTTGGTCGTATTTTGACTCGGTCGGTTAAACTTAGTTGACTTTAGGTCGATGGGGTCAACTCGGTTGGCTGAGCTTGGTCAGTGTGGTGTGGTCCGATCGATTTGATCCAACCTGGTTAACTATACTCGATCCCAATGAGGGGCCTTTGGAATCTCTATGACATGTCTAGAGATACTTTGTGGAAATGGATCTTATTTTGGATCTGCTCTAATGGGGTAGGCGATCACATCGAGTCAACTTTTCTTTGACGGTTGTTAGGGCTATCAAAACGGCTCTTTGTTTCGAGAACAGCTCGTGTTCGACTCGTTTTGGCTCGAAATACTACTGATCAATTATATATATACTCACTAATTTGTTTTGGCTCGAAATACTACTCATCAATTCGTTTTAACTCGAAATACGACTCATCAATTATTGATTTTTGCAAGTTTTCTGGGTTTTTTAATGGAAACTTTTTTCAAATTTTAGGTCAAATGATACTAGGTAAATAGATCTAGTCTTATGCATGCAACCTAGGACTAATTAGTGACCTAAAAGTAACACTTCAAATAAGAAATAGGAAAACAAGTAACATAAACAAACTGAAGCCAATAAAATTAAAAAAAATTAATTATAAACTAGTAATTTTTAACTAATATTATCATAAACTAAAAAAAAGAAAGCATTGTATCCCCAAAAATGATGCAATAAACTTAGTCCCTCAAAAATGATGTTAAGCATGTGACATCACACAAATATACATTTTGATTAAGTAATACATTGATTTAGAGTCCAAGTATTAATCCCTTGAGAAACTTTGTAAATTTTTAAATAAGTTAGTTAAATCAATAGTTTACAATTTCTAAGTTCAAATAAAAAAAGTTGAGTGTTTGTGAGATTTTTAAAGTTTATATCGACTACCTGTAATGAGAAAATTATTCTTGGGTAAACCTCTATGTCATGCCACTGAGAAGTGGATCCACAACTTTTAAGGTTCTAGCTACAGTGCCATGACATTGTTAACAGAGCTGAAATGTTAGACTTGAATGGACAAATCTTAGGACCACGATGCTTAAAGTAATGTTACAATGCTTGGCTCAATGGGCCCACATACACCAGGGCAACTGTGCTGAGCAATATTGCGGCTCAAAGCTAAATAAACACCACAACATTGTAAAGCAGTGCCATGAAAATATCTTCGGAGCCATATTGTGGTGCAGTGATTTGTTTTTTGTATTGATGTTTAATATTTTTAATCTTTCATGCTTATCATTACAATATCACTGATGTGGCAGGTGCCACATCAATTGACAAGATAGCATCGTGCTGAAAGGCACTAAGACATTTTGGTGTGGTTTGTAGACTATGATGCTGGTGACTTGGCTTTGACATTCTTTTCTAATAAGTCGTCACCTTTAAAACAAAAAAGTTGAATTTGGGGTGTCCTGTTTCACACTACAACATAACTGTTTGGCGCCATGTCTCTGCTGGCCCAAAGTATCGACTATAATCTTTGATAGTGCTAAGGTGTCGGCCTTCGTACCACATCTCTATCAATCAATCCCGAGTGGTCAAATAAAGGGTTGACTCTAGTGCCTTGGAAATGGGCTTGGGCACTGAGGTGCTAAAATTTGGTGTCGTGGCACCATAATATGGCAATGTGGCGTTGAAATGAATTCCTAAGAGGCCTAACTCTAGAGTTATTCCATGTCATAGCGATGGACTTTAGTGTTTTGACCCTAGGGGGTGGTGCCTAAGTGCATGGAAGGTGTTGAGATCTTATTAAACCTCAAGTGGCAAACTCATAGGTGCTTCCATGTTGATGTGCTAAAACCAATGCCATGACACTAGTTCTTTAACTCCTAAGCGCCTCGAATGAGCACCATGGCACTAAACTAAAACTTAACACTTTCTTTTTTATTCCAAATATTTGAATGTGTTTGTAGATAACTTAGAAAAGCTTGAACATCCAATCCAATCATGAAAAGGTTGCAGTTGTATAAAAAAGTTGGAATTCTTACTTATTTCAACATAAAAATACAGAACCCCTCAATAAAAGAAATACACTAGCAGGAAATTAAAAATAAAAGTAAAACAAATGAAACAGAGAGGCTATTATTTTTCCCCATATCATCACTGCCACCATCATCATCGTTGTCATCACTGATGCCTGCTGTCCCACTCAAACCAACATCTAAAAATAATGTGTACGAGGAAGGTTTAGGGTAGCTGGTAATGTCTCCCCCAAAGTACTAGCCAAATACTTGGGCCTACCAATCAAACTATAGAGCTTGCCAGGTGAATTGTTGGCCATGTTGATACTTCAAATGACTAATGTGGTGATCGAGAGTGATGAAACTCCATTGGAGCTTCTGAATTTCTTAGGCGGTGGAGCAGGGGCATCAAGAGGAAGACTCGGTATGGGAGATAGGGTCAAGCTCATTAGGCCACTTACAGAATTAAATGATGTTGAACCTAATGTTTTGTTTTAGAGCTCCTCACCCTTATTGTCAGAGACTCCCACTTTTACACAGAGGGTGTATATCATCGTCGGGTGGTTGATCCTGACAGTCATACTACCCCGAGCCATATACCGAATGAAGCTATGAATAACAAGATTGATGTCGATCGTGAGTTCTTTCTTGATTGCATAATTAAATATGGTGCAATCCCAAGTTTCCTCACTCTTATGGAAGCATGTTAACAACTTGTAAAAAAATAAAATGGTGTCAAGCTTTAGACTCACGAATCAGAGCATTAGCGAAAAAATTATAAATTTTCTTGTCACGTTAGTTGAAATGTGTTTTTTCATAAACTGTGTTTAATAATGCACGATCAAATCAAAGTTAGGATCAACATCAAGAAATTAATTGTACTTATCAATAATGTATCTCAGTAAGTTGAATAAACTATTGATGACGAAACTATCACAGGGGACATTTTTGTTGTACATAAACTTGATCATCTGAGCATTCTATGGCATTCACCAGGAATTCTCAGAAAAGCAGTACCGCAGAATTGTCAGGTTTCACGACAAAGGTTTCGTAACTCTTTTGTTGGATCGTATACTCAAGTGAGCCACCCTGGTTGTAGAAACCTTGTTTGGGTATAAGCTTTCGAGCAGAATGGGTGTTCTCACTTCTCTCTTAAGGCTGCACTTCTGATGAAATATAACACATTGTAGCCATTAGATCTGAACATTGACGCTTACCTCTTTCAGGTTATCTCTTGTGGTGCCATTTTTTCTCGTTGAAAAATTGAGGATTGGATGGGCTAAAAAAAGGGGAGAGGGGAACAAAGAACTAAAAAACAAACAAAATTTCATTTGGGTTTGGTCCCTTCTTATAGATGAACCAATGTCGTGATCCTAGAGGCAGGACGATGTGACGTTGGACCTCTATGTGGATTGGCATATTAAAATTTCATAATTTTCATGCCAATTACAAGTGATTATTATAAATAAAATTGATTAACCGTCATGGCCCTAAGTTATAGCGTTGATATTGCGGTGGAGCAGGGGTCGTAGGAGGAAGACTCGGTATGGGAGCCAGGGATAAGCTCCTTCGGCCGCTTGTAGGATCGAATGACGTTGAACCTGATGGTGTGTTTCATCCCTTGTTGTCAGAGACTCCTAATTTTACACGGAGGGTGAATATCATTGTCATGTGGTTTATCTTGACGACTGTGCTAACCTTACCCATGTACTGAATGGAGCTCTGAATAACATGATTAATGTCGATTGAGAGTTCTTTCTGGATTGCATGGTTCAAAATAGTGCAATCCTGTGTCATCTCACTCATATAGGAGCTTGGTAACAACCTGGAAAAAATAAATTGGTGCAAAGCTTTAGACTCGTGAGTTAGAGCATTAGTGGAAAAATTAAGAACTTTCTCGTCAGTTCAAACGTGCCTCAATATAAGTTGTGTTAGATATTGCATGACCATATCAAGGTTAGGGTCCTCATAAAAAAAACTAAGTGTTCTCATCAATATCGTATCTAGGTAAGCCGACCACACTATCTATTGCAGAACTACCATGGGGGACATTTTTTGTTGGACATAAACTTTATCGTCTGAGCATTCTCTACATTCACTAGTAATTCCCAGACAACTAGTACTGAAAAAATGCCAAGTTTCACGACAAAGGCTTTCCAAACCTTTTATTGGATTGTATACTCAACAAAGTCACCCTAGTTGTAGAAACCCCACTTCGGTATAAGCTTTCAAGTAGGAAGAGTGTTCTCGCACCTTTCTTAATCAACACTACTAATGAAATATAATGCATTGCGGCCGTTAGAACCAGAAAATGATGCTTTCCTCTTTCTAGTAACCTTTTCTGGTGTCATTTTTCCTCACTGGAAAAACAGAGCAATAGAAGGGTTAGAAGAAGAGGGTTTAGGGTTAGAAGAAGAGGAGACGAGAACATAAACTAGAAAAGAAACAAAATTTCATTTTGTTTTGGTCCCTTCTGATAGACGAACTGGTGTCGTGAAGCCAGACACATGACACTGTGGCGTTGGACCTCTATGGGCTCGCCACCTTAAAACATCATAATTATCAAGCCACTTACAAGTGCATATAATCAATAAAATTGATCCATTGTCGTGGCACTAATTAAGATTTGGTCGCACTGTCTTAAAACCTGCAAAGTCGAATCTGACAGTGGACCCCACCATCCAATAAAATGCCTTTGCACCACGATGTTGTGTACCGCGTTAATTTGCGCTCATGTGCACAAAGTAGAACTACCTCACACTGTGGCGCACCGAATGAGCACCGAGACACCGATGAGAAAGTCGCGGCGTTCTAGTATCAAAACACGGTGCCACAGCTTGCCCTAAATTTAATGAATTTTTCACTTTTACTTTTGTAAGGTAAATAATTGAATATTGTGATACTTTAATAAAATGATTGCTTTGCCCTTTAGATATAATATTTGGTGAAATGCATGAAATTGGAACAAGCAATTTACATATTTATATCAAAGACAACCACAATCAATCCGACGCTATACTTCCATAACATCGTACAATTATGGTAACATGGTCCGTGGAACAAAATAAGGACCGGCAAATTCACATTCCTGATTGTACGGCAGGCTTAATGGCATGTGAAGCTTTAAATGCTGATCTAATTATTTGTTTATGTAATATAAATTAAGTANGAAGCAGGTCCATGCTACTTTCTCGCTGCCTGGTGAAAAATCCCGAGTTCTTTTAAACATATTATGTTGCTTAATAATTCATCCTGTAAATACCCTTCNTAAGTTTGTAGGTATGAAAGCACAATATAAAAAATATAGTGTGAAAGTACAAGAAAGACATTGCTGAAAACTGTAAAAGCATACCTAGTGAGTCTTCTCGTTCCACCACCTGAAACTCAAAAGGTATGTTAAGGCAGTTTATATGAAATAGAGAAGTAAAATTTTGGTAGTTTTCCTAACCCTATGTCATAACTTGGCGGGTCTTTATTTGATCAATTAAGGATGACTTTATCAAGCAAGATATATTAAGTTTAGTAGATCTCCGAGGTGTCCAACAGATCAAGAGAAAGAAGCAGGTCCATGCTACTTTCTCGCTGCCTGGTGAAAAATCCCGAGTTCTTTTAAACATATTATGTTGCTTAATAATTCATCCTGTAAATACCCTTCATGCTCAATGAACATTGATGTCTCAATTATCCCTAAGAATAGGGTAATTAACATTAGTGATTCAATTTAAGAATTATGTGGGTGAAGACCCTTAAAGAGGCAAGTTAGTGTTATTGGAACACTTCGCCAAATTTTTACCCTAATTGGGCTTGTAGTGTTTGAAAAATGTTTTAATTTTCAATGATATTTTTTTTCTAATCCTCATTTAAATGAAACTCGATTTAGCCTAAGTTACTACTAAGCCCTTATGACCTACGTGAGTGTCTTAATTAGTTTTAAAAAGGTTAAGCTATAGGTGGTCATGATTCATGATCAGAATTTTATTTGAAATCAAAATAGAGGTATTATATTGATTAATTATTGACTTCAAAAGTCATACCCCTAAGTCCTTGGTTCATTTTATTTTAATAAAACCCCTAAGTCCTGGGTTCATTTTATTTTAATAAACTTCCAAATTTTAATAATTTAGAAATTTTTTTCTTTTTAATTAAGAAAATGAGGTTGGTTTCTACCAATTAACCCCTTGTGTTTCAAACATAAAATAAATTGATTAAGATCAGAGGTTACCCATTTCCCTCCTTAAATTAAGCCTAAATGTTAATTAAGGCTAATTTCCAAAATTCATATTTGCCCCTAAGACTCTAACACTTCATAATTTGTCAAATTCAATTCAAATGACTTTGAAATTTTTATCCGACCTCATTCATGCGTCAATTAAGACATCAGAGGAGAAAATGTGATTTATCAAAATTTAATTTATTTATATAATTATTTTCATGCAAAAATAAAATTTCTAAAGAAAAATTCCTAACTTGATGAAGGTAACTCCTAATCCCTTGAAATTTTACTTGAGGTAGACTTAGACCAGAAAAGTCTTTGGACCAAATTTCATGATTTTTTGAATTTTATTTGAATTTTAAGAATTATTTTAATTTATGTGGTATTTATTAAATATAAAATATTTTAAATGGAGAAAATCAAGTTTTGTATTTTTGAAAAGTCTCCCTAAGGTCAGAGAACTCAAAGAAGAAGATNGAACAACAAGCTTTTTTGACAGGCTTACTCCCGTGTTATTCAAATGTTATTGTGCGTTATTTAAGTGTTATTGATGTGTTATTGTGCTATTATAACACCGGGAATATTCACAGAACACAATAATAGATGAATAACATATTATAACACCTGAATAACACGAGAGTAATATTCATCTGTGTTGTCGGACCGATTTTTATTTTTTTTCTGTTACCGCCACGTAGCGTGATTTCATTGGACTCCAAATGATTCTCTACATTAGGAGTCCATACAGAATAATTTTCCCTTTTATGAGTTATGAAAATTATTTAAAATTTTAATTAATTCAAAGTAAAATAATCTTACATATAATTTTATCAACAAAAAATAATAATTTGTCCNACCTCACACTCACTCTCACAACACACACACACTCTCTCTTACTTCTCTCTCAAGCTCCCTCCCCCTCTCTTATCTTTCTCTCCCCTCTCTATGCCTCCCTCATTCCCTTTCCCACCCTTCCTCTCTCACTTTATCTCTCCATCTTCAGCTATGTCTCCCTCTTCACCTCCTTCCCCTTTTAACTCTCTCCCACTCTAAATATCTCTCATTCTCTCTCTCCTACAATCTCTCACTCTCCCTTCTCTTTCTCTCTAGCATTTTTCCTCACCATCTCTTTCCATCGCTCCCTCCCTCCTTCCCTTCAAAGGTAGGGGTTGGAGAGAGAGTGAGAGAGACAATGAGAGAGAGAATGTGTATGAGTGAGAAACATAAAGAGCTCTCAGTTTTTATCTCATGCCCTCTTTCTTGTAATTTGTCATTCTCTTCACTTCTCTATCTTTCCTCTCTCTTTGTCGCACACTCTCTCTCAAACTATCAACATGTCACTCCTACCCTTCTACTAAAACCTAGAAGCAAATATATCAAGGGTGAGAGAAGCATGGGAAAACAAGAGAAAGGGAAGGAGGGAGTGATGGGGAATAGAGGAGGGAAATAGGTTAATTGTTTAAGGAGAGAGAAAGATAAAAGATAATATAATGAATGATGGAGAGAGAGAANTAAATATTTAAATGTTTCATCCTGCCAATTTTATTATTTAGGGCTTACATTCGTGTGAAATGATCACACAAATAGCCTGTAAGATGTGAGGATNCTGGAAGATGTGAGGATTTAGGTCGTGACAGACGAAAACCTCAGAATCCTAAGACGAGTTAGGGCTTATATTACATAACAGGGCTATACAAAGGCCTAAAGATAAGGTGAGGATTTACGTTGCATAAGGAAGCAACTTCGAAGTCCTATGGCTTTTTTGTTTAGGTCTAAGGAAGGAAGATTGGTTTAGCTGGGGAAGACAGGTTTTGCTGTTAAAGATGGCCGTGGCTGCCCACCATGCTAGCTCCAAGCTCCTTGACGACTAGTTTGAGTTATCTAGTGTTTCAAGTTATAATATCAAATCAGGTGGCCTTATGGTTGAAGTTTTTTAAATTTTATGAGGGCATATAAAAGTTGATTAGAGTGACACCGGTTAGGATCCTACGATTCCCACATTCCGGTATCACTATTTTCTATTGGATTCACTTAGTCCAAATGAACTTACTAAACCCAACTTAATGAGGCATCACTATTTTTTAATGGATTCACTTAGTCCAAATGAACTTACTAAACCCAACTTAATGAGTTCCATAATTTCATTAAAATCGTGGGAAGCCTCGTTAGCAACCGTAGGTTACCTCCTCCGAGAAATTCCCGATCATCCGATAGAGAAGTCTTAATTCAGTTGAAGTTGTGGTTTTTTGTGATGTTTTTGATTAAATTCTGAGTTGTTTTATATTTTAAATGTTGTGGCGGTGAATTTTATCTTGGCTGATTTTTAATTTTGGTTTTGGGTATGGTTATGTGGCTATCCTGATGGTTTTAGTTTTCATGTAGGGTGACATCTTTGTTTAGCATGCAAATTTGCAGGTATAACAGTACAGTATGAAAGTATAAGAAAGACAACGCTGAAAACTGTAAAAGTGTACCTGGCGAGTCTTCTCGTTCCACCACCTGAAACTTAAAATGCATGTTAAGGCAGTTTATGAAGAGTACGAAAAGGTTAGTTCTGGTGGTTTTCCTAACCCTATGTCAAATTTTGGTGAGTCCTTAAAAGTTTAATTAAGGACGATTTCATTGAGCAAAGAATATTAAGTTTAATAAGCCTCTAAGGTATCCAACAAGTTAGGAGAGGGAAGCAGGTCCATGCCTCCCTCTCACCAACTGGTGAAAAAGCCTTGAGTCCATTTAAACTCATTATGTTGCTTAATGGTTCATTCTGTGAATACTCTTATTACTCAGCGAACATTAATGTCTCAATTATCCCTAAGAAAGGGGTAATTATCATTTGATTTCGTTATGTTTGAATAACTTAGCCAAATTTTAATCCTAATTGGGCTTAGTGGTGTTTCAAGGATGTTTGAATTAATTATGTTTATTTCTCTAATCCTTGTTTAATCAAATTTTGATTTAGCCTAAGTCACCACATGAACACTTAGCCAAATTTTAATCCTAATTGGGCTTAGTGGTGTTTCAAGGATGTTTGATATAAATTATCTTACCTAATTGGGCTTAGTGGTGTTTCAAGGATGTTTGATTTAATTATGTTTCTTTCTCTAATCCTCATTTAGTCAATTTTTCATTTAGCCTAAGTCACCACTAAGCCCTTAAGGCCTAGGTGAGTGTCTTAATTAGTTTTGAAATATTTAGCCTAAGTCACCACTAAGCCCTTAAGACCTAGGTGAGTGTCTTAATTAATTTTGAAAATTAAAGCCTTAAGTTGTCATGATTCATGATTTGAATTTTATTTGAAAATCAAGGTAGGGGTATTAAATTGATTAACTTAAAAATTCATACCCCTAAGTCTAGGATCATTCAATTTGATTTGATTTGACCTAAGTCACCACCAAGCCCTTAAGACCTAGGTGAGTGTCTTAATTAGTTTTGAAAATGGTTAAGCTTTAAGTGGTGGCCTAAGTCACCACTAAGCCCCTAATCCTCATTTAGTCAATTTTGATTTGGCCTAAGTCACCACTAAGCCCTTAAGACCTAGGTGAGTGTCTTAATTAGTTTTGAAAAGGGTTAAGCTTTAAGTGGTCATGATCATAGGTGAGTGTCTTAATTAGTTTTGAAAAGGTTAAGCTTTAAGTGGTCATGATTCATAATTTGTAAATGAGTGTCTTAATTAGTTTTGAAAAGGTTAAGCTTTAAGTGGTCATGATTCATAATTTGAATTTTCTAGAAAATCAAGATAGGGGTATTAAATTGGTGAATTATTGGCTTCTAAAGTCATACCCCTAAGTCCAGGATCATCTAATTTTAATAAACTTCCAAATCTTAATAATTTAGAGATTTATTAACTTATCTTTCTAATGAGGAAAATGAAATTAGTTTCTACCAATTAACCCCTTGTGTTTCAAACATCAAATAAATTAAGGCAAGATTTCCAAAATTACACATTTGCCCATAAGGCTCTAACACCTCATAATTTATCAAATTCAATTCAAATGACTTTGAAATTTTTATCCTACCTCATTCATGGGTTAAGACATCAGAGAAGAAAATGTGATTTTTTAAAATTTAATTTAATCTATATAATTATTTTCATGCGAGACGCAGAGGAGAAAATGTGATTTTTAAAAATTTAATTTAATTTATATAATTATTTTCATGCAAAAATAGGATTTTTCAAAGAAAATTCTAACTTGACCAAGGTAAATTATAATCCCTTGAAATTTTTACTGGAGGTAGAACTAGATTAAATAAGCCTTTGAAACAAATTTCATAATTTTTTGATTTTTTTCTGATTTATTAGAATTATTTTAAGTTTTAAGTTATTTAATAAAAATAAATTATTTTAAGTCGTGAAAATTAAGTTTTATTTTTTGAAAAATCTCCTTAAGGTCAGAGAACTCAGAGGAGGAAATTTTATATCTTTTACATTTTTCTTTGATTTATTGGAATTATTTTAGTGAAAACTTATTTTTTAGCCTTTTAAAAGTTATTTTTACTTTAAAATTCAATATCTTTATTCTTAGAAAATCAAGAAAAATATTCTAATTGTTCCTTAGTAATTAGGAAGCAATTTAGAACATTTTCATGAGTTTTATTATTTTTGTGATTTTTATGAATTTTTAATTATTTTAAATATTTAAAATAGGCTGAAAAATCAAATTTTTATCTTAAATATCATTTTATTTTTAGAGAATACCCCTGATCACGGAGAACTAAAAAAACTAAGATTCATAATTTTTTGAGTTATTTCTTGATTTTTAAAAAAATCATTTAAGTGTTAAGAGTTATACTTATCTTTAAAAATTAATTTAAGTTGTCAAATTAACTCAAAATATTTTGAAATTTTTATGATGAGTTCTTTGGATCATAAATCATAGTGGAGATAAAAAATCAAGTCATTTAAATGTTTAAATTTTCCAAAATTAATTATCTTAATGATTTAGTGTTTGTAAAATTTAAGGACATTTTAAATGACTTGACCCATGAAATTATTTCCAAAGGTTTCTCTAGTCATGGTGGACCTNATCAAGGGAGCTAGTTTAGAAATTTGAGCTCAGGGTTGTGCGTGAATGTGAGGGTAGATAAGTGTAGTGAGTGCCTTAGCTCCAGACCAACACCCAAGTTCAACCCTAAGGTCCAACAATCCTAAGGGTGACTGATCCTGAGTTTCCCCCATAATGACCCCACCTACTAAGTGTTTAGAGGTTGAGACCAACATGTGAAACTTCAAGCTGAGTAGAGATCAATTTGGAATTTCTAGTGGTGAGGGTTCCAAGTCTAGTTTTCTAGGAATACTCAAAAGGAAAAGTCCTATGGCTAGACCCTAGGCTATTAAAGAGGAGGAACTAAACCTCAACCAAAATGAGATCAACAAATGGACCCCCAATAGGTGTGGTGTGCTGGACAAGCACACCGCGCGTATTGGCGTTGACCGACGAGATCAACAAAAAAACCAATACAAACTTCTAAGTCAACAGACCCAGAAGTACGTGTAGAGTTGCGTGTGCGATTTGTTTCTGTCGGGGAATTAGCAGGTGATCGTCTGGTTAAAATCAAAGGGTAGAGCCTCTCGTTGGGGATCAGAGAGTGAATTTTAAGTTATGAAATTTCAAATATTTCCAAAGGATGGCAGTTAAAATGTAAGTGTTGACCCCAAGATGGGAATTGAGATTTAAATACCGACTCAAAAAAAAGAGAGTCAGAGTATAAGGACTGACCTCGAATGTAATGAGCCAGAAATGTAGGATTGATTCAGAAAAGAGTATTGAAACGTAGGTCAATTCTCAAAAGAAAGTGTCGGAATGTAAGGTCCGACCTCAAATGTAATGAATTAGAAATTTAGGAATGATTCGAAAGTGAGAATTGAAATGTAGGTCAATTCTCAAAAGAAAGTGTCGGAATGTAAGGTCCAACCTCAAATGTGAAGAATCAGAATTTAGGACTGATTCGGAAGTGAAAATTGAAATGTAGGTCAATTCTCAAAAGAAAGTGTCGGAATGTAAGGTCTGACCTCAAATGTGAGAGAATCAGAAATTTAGGACTGATTCGGAAATGAGAATTGAAATGTAGGTCAATTCTCCAAAGAAGGTGTAGAATTTAGGAGTGATTAGGAAGTGAGAATTGAAATGTAGGTCAATTCTCAAACGAAAGTGTCGGAACGTAAGGTTCGACCTCAAATGTGAAGAATCAGAATTTAGGACTGATTTGGAAGTGAGAATTGAAATGTAGGTCAATTCTCAAAAGAAAGTGTCGGAATGTAGGGTCTGACCTCAAATGTGAAGAATTAGAATTTAGGACTGATTCAGAAGTGAGAATTGAAATGTAGGTCAATTCTCAAAAGAAAGTGTAGAATGTAAGTTCCGACCTCAAATGTGAAGAATCAGAATTTAGGACTGATTCGGAAGTGAGAATTGAAATGTAACAAATGTGAAGAATCAGAATTTAGGACTGATTCGGAAGTGAGAATTGAAATGTAGGTCAATTTAAAGTGTCGAAATGTAAGGTCCAACCTCAAATGTGAAGAATCAGAATTTAGGACTGATTCGGAAGAATCAGAAATGTAGGACTGATTCAAAAATGAGAATTGAAATGTAGGATTGATTCTAAAGTGTCGAAATGTAAGGTCCAACCTCAAATGTGAAGAATCAGAATTTAGGACTGATTCGGTGTCGGAATGTAGGGTCCGACCTCAAATGTGAAGAATCAGAATTTCGGACTGATTCAGAAGTGAGAATTGAAATGTAGGTCAATTCTCAAAAGAAAGTGTCGGAATGTGTCTGACCTTAAATGTGAAGAATCAGAATTTAGGACTGATTCTAGGACTGATTCAGAAGTAAGAATTGGAATGTAGGTCAATTCTCAAAGGAAAGTGTCAGAATGTAAGGTCCGACCTCAAATGTGAAGAATCAGAATTTAGGACTGATTCGGAAGTGAGAATGAGGACCGACCTCAAATGTAAAGAATCAGAAATTTAGGACTGATTCAGAAATGAGAATTGAAATGGTCAATTCTCAAACGAAAGTGTTGGAATGTAGGGTCTGACCTCAAATGTGAAGAATCAGAATTTAGGACTGATTCGAAAGATTGCACAAATGTGAAGAATCAGAATTTAGGACTGATTCGGAAGTGAGAATTGAAATGTAGGTCAATTTGAAATTGTCGGAATGTAAGATCCAACCTCAAATGTGAAGAATCAGAATTTAGGACTGATACGGAAGTGAGAATTGAAATGTAGGTCAATTCTCAAAAGAAAGTGTCGGAATGTAAGGTCCGACCTCAAAGGAGAATTGAAATGTAGGTCAATTCTCAAAAGAAAGCGTCGGAATGTAAGGACCGACCTCGAATGCAATGAATCAGAAATGTAGGACTGATTCGGAAATGAGAATTGAAATGTAGGTCAATTCTGAGAGAATCAGAAATTTAGGACTGATTCGGAAATGAGAATTGAAATGTAGGTCAATTCTCCAAAGAAGGTGAAGAAATTTTGGACTGATTCAAAAATGAGAATTGAAATGTGGGTCAATTCTCAAAAGAGGGTGTCGGAATGTAAGGACCGACCTCGTGTGGGACTGATTCAGAAATGATAATTGAAATGTAGGTCAATTCTCAAAAGAAAGTGTCGGAATGTAGGGTCCGACCATGAAAATGAGAATTGAAATGTATGTCAATTCTTAAAAGAGAGTGGCAAAATATAACGACCGATGGACTGATTCGGAAATGAGAATTGAAATGTAGGTCAATTCTCAAAAGAAGGTGTCAGACTGTAAGACTGATTCGGAAGTGAGAATTGAAATGTATGTCAATTCTCAAAAGAAAGTGTCAGAATGTAAGTTGAAAGAAGGTGTCGGAATGTAAGGTCCGACCTCAAATGTAAAGAATCAGAAATTTAGGACTGCTAAAGAAGGTGTCGGAATGTAAGGTCCGACCTCAAATGTAAAGAATCAGAAATTTAGGACTGATAGAAATGAGAATTGAAATGTAGGTCAATTCTTGAAAGAAGGTGTCAGAATGTAAGGTCCGACCTCAAATGGAAATGAGAAAGAATGTAAGGACCGACCTCGAATGTAATGAATCAGAAATGTAGGACTGATTCGGAAATGAGAATGAAATGTAGGATTGATTCAGGAATGAGAATTGAAATGTAGGTCAATTCTCAATTGCGATAGGAGAGACTCCTAAAGCAACGCTGAATCGGATATAAAAACCTCAACCTCTAGAATTTGATTTGAAAGATTGCAATAGGATGGGCTCTTAAAGCAACGCGGAATCGGATGTAAATCCTCAACCTCTAGAATTTGATTTGAAAGATTGCAATAGGATGAACTCCTAAAGCAATGCGGAATCGGATGTGAATCCTCAACCTCTAGAATTTGATTTGGAAGATTGCAATAGGATGAGCTCCTAAAGCAACGCGGAATCGGATGTGAATCCTCAACCTCTAGAATTTTCGTGTGAACCATTGCTAAGCAATGCAGAATCGGATGTGAAATCCTCATCCTCTAGAATTTGATTTGAAAGATTGCAATACGATGAGCTCCTAAAGCAACGCGGAATCGGATGTGAATCCTCAACCTCTAAAATATCATGTGAACCATTGCAAAGCAATGCGGAATCGGATGTGAAATCATCATCCTCTAAAATATCGTGTTTCGAAATCGTGGGAAACTAGTAGAATTTATGAAGATTGACATTGGTGAGGAAAAAAATTGTGAAACTTTGTGAGATTTTGTAAAGAATGTGAAATTCCGTGGGGGTGTGTAGAGAGTTAGTGTAGATAACAATGGTTGTGCTGCGCGCACAAAGAGTAGGAAACTCCAAAAACGGAAGTATCCACTCAACAAGTTTGTTTTATTTTCTTGCTATTTTTGTCACAATTGATTTTTTAAAAATGTGTTTTTAAAGTTTTAATTTCAATTGGTTGATTTTCAAGAGAAATTTGTTTTGTTAAAATTATCTTTTATTTGGTGTTTTATTTGAAAACTTGACGTTTCGTTCTTTGTTCATTAGAACTCCCCGGCTTTGATCCATCGCACAAAAAGGCAATTGACAAAAAGGCACAACACGAGAGAAATTTTCATTAATCTGCTTCAATAAGGATGCAACAGATCAAACCTAGGCTAATGCCTCAAAAAGAGTACATCATGTAATATGCACTGTAATACATTGAGAGTCTTTTCAATATATGAGTACATCATAGACTGATTACGTCAAATACATGCCATGCTTGTTAAAAGAAAGCAAGTGAATCCTCTGCGCTTGGTATATCGAGCTCTTGATCAAGAATACCTTCTGAGTCATGCTCTAGGATTAGAGTTCCCTTTGCGTGTATTCAGAGGTACAACCTTCTCATAGCTTGTAAGGAAACAGTTCTTCCAACTCCGAGTCTTGCTGGAATCCATACGGTATCTTACTGTCATCCATTCTGCGGAAGGTCACGGACACCCTACGGTGTCGTACTCCTGGAATGCAGTGCTTGGCAACGTCTGCACCGTTGCCCTTGAGAACAAGTACCGAACCAACTGGAAGAGGAATTTCCACAGCTCCTCTGAATTCAGCAGGGCCGATTACGTTGATTTCTTTTCCAAACAAAATATTGCTCTTACTCATGAATGAGACCGTGCAGAAAGGCCTCACAAAGTCATGATGGTCAATGTGCGGAGGAATGCAGTCACCTTCTTCGTAAATGTTGATGATGCAACTGTTAGGAATGCGAGTGGCGGGTAGGATATTCCATTTGACCATTTTCTTTATCATCCACTTGATCATCGGTGGTAACAGATCCACTTGGTCGTTTCTGAGTATCCCAGGCGGATTCCCCTGTCTGTCGTTTGTAAAATTGTAGCAACATCCACACTGGATGGTGATTCTTCCTTTCCACTGCATCCATTTCTTCAGCTCGGAGTACGTTCTTTCCATGAGAAGGTCTGCTCGACCTCTATCTCTTAAATCAAAGATGCAATCCAGGATGCTTCTTTNGACCATATAGATAACCCTAAAATAGTCAAGGTTTCAAAATTTCAAAGCAAGCAAAGGCAAGCAGAGGTAAGCGACATTAAGCAGCATCAAGTCGTGTAATAAGTCTTCAAGTATCGTCCAATTATCGGTAAGTTGGGTCTTTCACCCTGGAAGTCCACTAATTGGTAGGCACCTCCTGTATAGACCTTCTCAACGACAAATGGTCCCTCCCAGGTTGGCTCAAATTTTCCACCTATTTGAGAAAGAATAGGTCTTTTGAGCACGAGTACGAGGTCACCAATTTTAAATGTCCTTGGGCGGACCAATTTATCATGGGCTTGTACCATCTTCGCCTAGTAGAGCTCCAAATGTTGTTGTGCTTCCAATCATTTTCCCTCGAGAATCTCCAGTTCTTCAAGTCTGAGTTTTGTGCTTTCTTTCGTTGTAAGTTGATTGGCAATGGCGACTCTGAGAGATGGTGTCTGGACCTCTAGCGGTAGCATAGCCTTGGTCCCGTACACGAGCATATAAGGTGTACACTGAGTGGGAGTCTTGAAAGTCGTCTGGTAGGCCCACAGGGCTTCTAACTATTTGTTATGCCAATCCCTTTTATTCTCGTCCATGTGTTCTTCAAAATTTGTATCATTGTCTTGTTGAAAGCTTTAACAAGACCATTTGCTCTGAGATAGTAAATTGTAGAGTATTTCCAATCTATCCCATGTCTTCTGACGAAATAGTTGATTTTTGTGCTTTTGAAAGCTGTCCCATTGTCAGAGATTATTCTTCACGGTACTCCAAAACTGTAGACAATTTGGCTTTTGAAAAATTGAAGGACGTGCTGTGTCGTAACCTCACGTAATGGTATTGCCTCGTCCATTTGGAAAAGTAATTTGTAGCGGCAAGTATGAATCTGTGTCCTTTAGAAGATGGAGGGTCTATCGGACCTGCCCCAACACTCGAATGGCCATGAGGCGACAGTTGGGTGTAGCACATTCGGAGGCTGGTGTAAGACCACCCCATGCACTTGACATTGGTGACATCTTCTGGCTGAATGCAATCGGACATCATTGCTGGCCAATAATATCCGAGTCTTTTAATCTTCATTTTCATTTTTGGTCCCGATGGTGAGTGATAACGATCCGGCATGTACTTCTTTGACAATATTCTGTGCCTCGGCTCTGCTCAAACAACGTAGCCACATTTGGTCAAACGATCTTCTGTAGAGAACATTTCCCAGCAGGGCATAAGACATGGCCCTTCTGGTGATGTGGTGTGCCTCAGACTTTTAATCTGGCAGCTTTCCAGTATGCAAATATTTTATTAATGGTTTGCGCCAATCTTTGTTGACGTCTACAACTGTATTCACGGTTTCTTCTTTTCCAAGCTCGTAAAGGGTTTCGAAGTCGCTTCGAGATAAGACTCGTCTTCCTTGCACCGTGACTTCGATGGAATCCTCCAGGGGACACGCCATTTCCTTAGCGAGTTTTGCTAAAGCGTCGGCATGAGCATTATCTCCCCGACGGTAGAAAGTCACCTCAGGAATCTGCTCCAGAGCTTCATCGCGTACAGATGGTATTCTGCTAATCTTGGTTTTAGAATTTTATATTGTCCGGCGATTTGCTGGATGACAAGTTAAAAGTCACCATAAATGTCAATGTTCGTTATATCCATAGAAATTGCCAATTCCAATCCGATGATTAAGGCTTCATATTCTGCTTCATTGTTGGTACATGGCTCCGTTAGGTGGTACGAAAACCTCAACATACCCTTATCTGGCGTAATAAAGATCAAACCGATCCCTGCCTTGCCTGGTATAACTCTGCCTGATCACTTGTTTTTCTTGGCTGATGAAGCACCATCGAAGTACATTTCCCAGCGCTGTGCACTGGAAAATTCCATCTGTAGTATCTGCTCGTCCGATAACTCGTCGTTGAGAGAGGACCCACCTGGCAGTGGATGTGCAGCGAGAAAATCTACTAAAATCTGTCCCTTGATAGCACGGAGGGGCACAAAAGTAATATCAAATTGCAATAAGATCATTAACCATCTTGCTAGACGTCCGGAGAGTGTTGGTCGTGTCATTAAATATTGCAATGGATTAACTTTTGAAATTAGGGTGATCTTATGAGAAAGCATGTAATGTCTAAGCTTTTGAGCGGCAAAAATTAACGCCAGAAAATGCTTCTCAATAGGTGGATACCTTATCTCCATTGGTATTAAATGCAATATTTCTCAATAGGTGGATACCTTACCTTCGATAGTATTAGACGACGACTCAAGTAGTAGAGAGCATTTTCTTTTCCCTCTTCATTGACTTGGGCTAGAGGGCTCTAAGAGAGTCATCCAAAGCCGTGGTATAAAGTATCAACGGTTTTCCTGGGATAGGGGCTGCAAAAACAGGAGGTGTCATTAAATATTGTTTAACGTCTTCAAAGGCCCGCTGACATTTCTCTTCTCAAATAAATTTGGTGTCCTTTTTAATTAATGCCGAGAAAGTCTGACACCTACCTGAGAGATTAGAAATAAAACATCTCAGATATGCCAACTTCGCCTGGAAGGAACGTAACTGCTTCAAGGTTTTAGAGGGAGGCATTTCTAAGATAGCTTTAATCTTATTCGGGTCGATCTCGATTCCCCGACGACGGACAAGGAATCCTAAAAATTTCCCGGAGGCGACGCCGAAAGCGCACTTTAAGGGATTCATTTTATGGTCATATCGTCTTAACCGTTCAAACAAATTCCTCAAATCCTAAAAATGGTCTATATTCCATTTACTTTTGATGACCAGATCATCCACGTAGCATTCTACTTGATTATGAATGAGGTCGTCAAAGATCTTCGTCATTGCACGCTGATATGTTGCTCTAGCGTTCTTTAGGCCGAACGACATCACTGTGTAGCAGAAGATTCGAATCGGTATTCTGAAAGCTGTAAGCGCTGCATCTTCGGGAGTCATCTTGATTTGGTTATACCCCGACGATCCGTCCATGAAGGAGAAAATCTCATGTGTTGAAGCGATATCCACCATCATTTCTGGTATAGGTTGTGAAAACTCGTCTTTTGGACATGTCTTTTTCAAGTCTCTAAAGTCGACGCAAACGCGGATCTGTCCATTTTTCTTTTTAACAGGTACAATATTGGCTAACCAGTGGGGTAGGCGTCTATCAATTTTTCACCTCGACGATGACTTTTTGTTCTATGTCGAGGCGCATTCTCCTGGGAGCTTGTTTTACTGGGGCTACATTCTTGTCCACCCCAAGTTTATGGACTGCAACATCTTCTGACAGTCCTGGCATTTCATGATAGCTCCACGCGAAGCAATCTTTGAATTATACTAATAGTTTGACCAGTTCTGCAGATTCTTCGTCATTAAGTAGAGAACTTATAAATGTGGGTCGGGGTCGTTCTTCAGTTCCGAGGTTAATCTCATTTAATTCATCGATAGTGGATTTAATTTCTTCCTTAAATTTCAGTGGAGCATCCGCTATTGATTGATCAGCAGAGTCATCCTCTATATCGAGACAATCCTCTTCTGACTTACTAGTAACAACCATGCAAAATTTAGAATCGTCGACTGGTCCAACTGTACCAAATCCGAGACCTTCTTTTGAATTGGGAGCTTGTCTTTTAGTATTCCACAATTTTTCAAAGAGTTGAAATTTATCCTTTGGCATTTATTTTGGTAAATGTCCCTATTGAATTAACTTTTGAACACAAGGTGAGAAGTAACCAAAAGGCAATTCCATTAAACCTGTTGAATTAACTTTTGAACACAAGGCGAGAAGTAACCAAAAGGCAATTCCATTAATTCACGCTGTTGAATTAACTTTTAAACACAAGGCGAGAAGTAACCAAAAGGCAATTCCATTAATTCATCCTTGTTGAATTAACTTTTGAACACAAGGCAAGAAGTAACCAAAAGGTAATTCCATTAATTCATTGTCCAGGTTGAATTAACTTTTGAACACAATGCGAGAAGTAACCAAAAGGCAATTCCATTAATTCATTAGTATCAACATCCAAATTTACATGTTTTGTTCCATTAATTCATTAGAATCAACATCCAAATTTACATGTTTTTTAAGCTCAGTAGAGGTAGGCATTTCCATTAATTCATTAGAATCAACATCCAAATTTACATATTTTTCAAGCTCAGTAGAGGTAGAAGCACTGTAAAATTTGATCAGCTTTGAACTAACACTATGGACTTCCCTGACCTCTAAACTCTCGACCTTTTGAGGGAGAATCAGAGTGAGGGTCATAGTATGGGACTTCTGACCTCTAAACTATCAACCTTTATAGGGAGAATCGGAGTGAGGGTCATAGTATCCACATAGTGGTTTATCCGATCATGCATTATTTTATATTCACTTCTCTCTATATCTTCTAAGGATATCTTGTACTGAGGCTTCTTCTGTTTTGTCATCATTACCTCATCTTCAGAACTGTCTTCATCACCAATGTTGATAGTTGGCCTAGTCTGTTCAACAATTAGAATGATCTTTCCTCGTCCGCGTCCCCGGCCTCGACCTTGGGTGCATGAACTAGAAGAACCTCCACCAACTCGATGTAAGGTAGTGGTAGAAGG
>JXCR01143437.1:306970-318963 GCA_002079205.1 Phalaenopsis hybrid cultivar
TATATATATATATAACATAAATGTCCTTCTGAAGTGGTGAGAAGATTTCGATTCCGGCGGCTGATAGCTTCCAACGGGAAACTCCTCCACACCCAAAATAGTGCCAACAAGGCATAAAAATATTATGCGGAGTTTTTGGTGGAATTTTAAATGAATTTGAAGGGAATGGTTGCTAAAATACCAGGACTTGTTGATACACCTAAAATATATAGTGTTTTTAGACACATTTTTATACTTACTTTTGAGATATTGCGCTTTAATGGAAGGTATTTTTGTGTTTTTCTCACAGATACAAGTAAAAATGGAAAACAAATGCTTAAAGGAGTGTAAAAGGATCAAATTTGGAGCAAAAATGTGAAAAATTGTGTAAAAGAGTTTTGGCACCTAAGCGCCAGATCCGGCGCTTACGCGCCGGTTAAACAGAGAAGGTAGTGCCTAAGCGGCGAGACCCCGCACTTAAGTGCCAATGGGAGTTACTAGATGGGTAAAATCGGTTTTCACATATTTTTAAGAGGTTTTAAGGCACCCATTGGCTTAATAAGTGATTGTAACCACCATGGAGAAAAATTATCATGAAAGGATGCATCTCTTTGGCAAATACATCAAATCAAAACATATTTTGAAGAGATCCCAAGACACCTCTTAGAAAACTATAAAAGAAAGAAGAGAGGACTTAGAAAAGAGTCCTAAAAAAATTGGCAAGTTTTGAAAGTTCTTTTTTGGGGAGTTAGTTTGGAGAGATTTTCAGGAACCACTTTTTATTTACTTTATCATTTTAGTTATTTTTTTTTGAGTGATTGTAAAAGAGAAGAGATTTAAAGGAACTTCAAGAGTTTGGTGGAGGACTTGAGATAAGTTTTTATCTTTTTGTTTTAGACTACTTTTAGTTTTAATCGAGACTTGTTGGTTTGACAATGATTTCTTCTTTTAAACTAAGTGTGGTTTTATTTTCTCCATGGATTCTGAGTAGTTTTTTTTATCCTTCTTCTTAAAATGATAAGTAATTAAGATTTGGATGGAAGTTGTGTAGAGTATTGATCTTTAATGTTGGAAGAAGTTGTGATGATTTTAATCCATGCACTTCTTTTACTTCTTGATTTAGCCAATCCAGATGTTAAAATTTGTTGTGAGAACATGTAAGAACTGGACTGGTATTGTCTTAGTCAATAATTGGAAAGAATCACATGAGGTTGTATGAATGAGATGTAGTTCATATTATTGAGTGCAAATAAATAGGGAAATATTCATTGATGGATGTAGAGTTAGAGGACTTTAAAGTGACAGGTTAAAGCCCCCAACTCGGTATATTGTTTTAGGTTCTGATACGAGAATGTTAGCTCTCAAGTGGAGGGAAACAAGGGAACTCTAGAGTGAGAGCTAGTATCTTCCCTGCCTAGCCGGTCTTTAGAATTATTCAAACTTTAAATTAGCCAATGTTCTTTATAGCATCTTTAGTAGGGGTAGAGAACATTATTGCTTTTATTTGACACAGCACAATTTGTACACTTCCACAACATAACTCATGTACTTATTACTGATTGATGCTAAGAAGAAAGATATTGTCATATTAAGTATTTTTCTTCTACAAAAACTATTGTTATCTTTTTAAGTTGTTACTGTTTTATTAAAATATCAAAAATACCAAAAATATTTAAATTTTAAATTCCTGCAAAAATCATTTTTAGTTTAAGTAATTATCTTTTTAAAAAATTGAAAAACTTTCTAAAAAATGCATATTGCATAATCTTCCCTCTGGTTCGATATTCAGGACTTAATCAAAAAGTCATATATTACTTGATAACGATACATATACTTGCAAAGTATCCCAATATAAGTATATATAAATTAAAACGTTAAATTCTTATTTTTCTTCAGGATCATGTTTTTGGTTTTATTTCAAAGTAAGGAAATATAAGTGAAAAATATCATCTGAATTATTGTTATACTGTGCATAAGCATTAAGTATTCAGGGATCAATTTTTTGGCGTCCTTGCTGGGGAAGAAAACTAAGTAAATTTCTATTTTTAGAAAGTCGTATTTAAACTTAAATATTGTATCTTATTTTGTATGTTCTATTTTATTTTATTTTATTTTATGTTAGTGTATGCGTAATTCAGGTTCTGAAGGACTAGTGTCATATGATTCTGAATTAGAAAGAACTATTAGAAAAATAAAAATAAAAAAATTAAAAAGCTTCAAAAATCCAAAAAAAAGTATTACAGAATTGACAAACAGAAATAATCAAAATGTTGAATTTCATCAAGTGTTTAGGCCTTTAAGAGATTATGTCAACCTTACTGTAGATGAATTTCATTGTAGTATTCAATAACCTACAGTGGTGGCTAATTCATTTGAGCTTAAACTTGTTATTATCCAAATGGTATCAAATAATCAGTTTGGGGGATCTCCAACTAAAAATCCAAATTTACATCTTACTAATTTTCTAAAATTGTGTGCTACATTTAAATACGATGGTGTTTCAGATGATGCCATAAGACCTAGGTTATTTTCTTTCTCACTGAGGGATAAAACTAAGATGTGGTTGAATTTGTTGGCACTTGGATCTTTTAGAACTTGGGGTGATTTAACACAAAAATTCCTTGCTAAATATTTTTAACCATCAAAAACTACAAAGCTTAGAAATGATATTACATCTTTTAATCAGTTTGAAGGGGCATCTATTTATGAAGCATGGGAATGATTTTAAGAACTCTTAAGAAAGTTTCTACACCATGCTACACCAGATTGGTTAATAATTCAAACCTTTTATAATGGATTAATGGGTTCTCTTAGATCTATTATTGATGCTGCTACTGCTTGTTCATTGATGTCAAAATCATTTCATGACGCTTATGCTTTAATTGAAAAAATTGCTACTAATAATTTTCAATGGCCTTCTGAGAAGGTAAATCCAAAGAAAGTAGCCAATATTCATGAAACTAATGCGTTGACTATGTTAGCAAGTCAAGTTGCTGCAATTTCGAGGAAGTTAGACCAATTTGGAATGAATTTTTCTTAACCAATTTCCATGATTGAAGAGAATTCAGCTAAATGGTAGATTCTCAAGCATCATTAGAAACTTTGAATGTCATAAATAATAAGCAAAATCAATTTCAACAATTGAAGAGAATTCATTAGGCCAAATGGTAGATTCTCAAACATCATTAGAAACTTTGAATGTCATAAATAATAAATAGAATAACCCATATTCAAATTATTATAACCCAGGTTGGAAGAACCATCCTAACTTCAATTGGCCAAATTATTATAACCCAGTTTGGAAGAACCATCCCAACTTTAACTGGAATAACAATTCGGGTGGGAATTATTATAACCAAGGTTGGAAGAGCCATCCCAACTTTAACTGGAATAATAATTCGGGTAGTAATAATCAGCAATGAGGGAACAACCAAGGAAAGCCATTGGGAAACTGGAACAACCAACGAAATAATAATTATAGATCTACGTATCCTCCAGGTATCAACAATAATACACAATTTAAGGATACGAAGTTGTTTATAGAAGAAGTGGTGTTTCAAATGGGTAATCAATTACAAAGTCAAGGAGCTACAACTAGAAATATTGAAAATCAACTTAGGCAAATTGAAAGTTCATTAAGTAATAGATCCGAAGGAACACTTCCTAGTAATACTGAATCAAATCCAAAAAACCATAATAAAGAATAAGTTAAAGCCATACAACTTAGAAGCGGAAGAGAGTTGGAAGGTAGGATTCAAAAAGATATTGAAGTAGAGAGAGAAGAAATTAAAGAATCAAAAGAGGATGCTCTGAAATATTCTGAAAGACCTATTTCTCGTCAAAAAATTGCTTTAGAAAAGCCACCATCTCCATTTACTCAGAGACTTCGATAATAGAAGTTGGATAAGTAATTTTCAAATTTTCTAGAAATATTTGTAATTCTTACAATCAATATTCCATTTGCTGAAGCCTTAGAATAAATTCCAAGCAATGTAAAGTTTATAAAGGATATTCTCAACAAAAAAAAATAAGTTTGAAGATAATGAGATTGTTGTACTTAGTGAGGAGTGCAGTGCTATAATTCAGAAGAAACTTCCTGAAAAGCTTAAAGATCATGGTAGCTTTACAATTCCATGTGCAATAGAAGACATATTTTATGGGAAAGCTTTATGTGATTTAGGTGCAAGCATTAACCTTATGTCATTATCAATATTTAAAAGATTTGGATTAGAAGAAATAACCCCTACTACTGTAACTCTGCAGTTAGCAGATCGTTCAATAACCTATCCTAACGGAGTTATAGAAGATGTCCTACTGAAAGTGGATCAATTTATCTTTCCTGTTGATTCCATTGTGCTAGATATGGAGGAAGATAAAGAGATACCTATCATTTTAGGGAGACCTTTCCTAGTAGGAAGAGCAATGATAGATGTGCAGAAAGGGGAATTTACAATGCACATCAATGATTAAACTGTTACTTTTAACATTTAAAAATTAATGAAATACCCTGCAAAAGGTAAAGATGATGAATGCTATAGAATGGATGTTACAAGATATCTGAGCGAATTACATTTCAAGACTACTTATGAAGAAAAATCTGAAGAAAAGGATTTGGAACACGAGCAAGAAGAGGGATTAGATCAATGTGTAAACCTTTTTAAGGAAGATTCAAGTTATGTTCAAGAAAGTTTTGAAATTTTAGACACGATAGACAAAGATAAATCATTTTGTCNTAGATTAAATCTTGTTATGAAAGAGGTTGTTAGGAAAGAAATTTTAAAGTGATTAGATGCTGGAATTATCTACCATATTTCAGATAGTGCATGGGTTAGTCCAATTCACTGTGTTCCTAAGAAAGGAGGAGTAACTATAACTGTGAATGAGCATAATGAGTTAATACCTATTAGACAAGTTATAAGGTGGCAAATAAGCATTGATTATAGAAAATTAAATCTTGCCACTAGGAAAGATCATTTTCCACTACCCTTTCTAAAAATGTTGGATACACTAGCTAGGCATAAATACTTTTATGTTTTGGATGGATAAATCAGTTAACACCAAATTCAAATATCTTCTGAGGATCAATAGAAAATAACATTTAACAGTCCTTATGGTATTTTTGCTTTTAGAAGAATGCCCTTTAGTTTATGTAATGCCCCAGCTATATTTCAAATATATATGATGGCAATTTTTTATGATTTAATTGAAAAAGGGATTGAAATTTTTATGGATGTCTTTTTAGTGTTTGGAACTTCATTTGACTCATGTTTAGAACATTTATCTAATGTTCTTAAGCGCTGTGAAGAAACAAATTTAGTCCTTAACTGGGAAAAATGTCAAGTTATGGTAGAAGGAGGAATTGTATTAGGTCATCAAATATTAGAAAATAGTTTGGAAGTAGATCCTGCTAAAATTCAAGTGATCGCTAATTTACCTTCTCCAACAAATGTAAGAAAAATTATTAGTTTTTTAGGACATGCTGGATTCTACAGGTGATAAATTAAAGACTTTTCTGAGATTGTTAAGCCTTTATGTCAGTTACTGGAAAAAGATGTAATTTTCAATTTTGATGAGGAATGCCTAAAAGCCTTCTAATTATTAAAAGAGAAATTAATCACTTCACCAATTATCGTTTCACCAAATTGGGAAAAACCTTTTGAACTTATGTGTGATGCAAGTGATTATGCTATTGGAGATGTTTTAGGACAAATATATGATAAAATTTTTCAAGTTATTTACTATGCTAGTAAAACTCCTTATGAAACTCAAATTAATTGTTCAACAACTAAAAAAAGAGTTATTAAAAATATTATATGCCTTTGATAAATTTAGATCATATTTAATTGTAACTCATTGCATAGTGCATACAGATCATTTTGCTATTATGTACTTAATGAAAAAGAAGGATGTTAAACCAAGACTTATAAGATGGATTCTTCATTTACATTAATTTGACTTTGAGATAATAGATAAGAAGGGAACTGAAAATCAAATTGCTGATCATTTGTCCGGACTTGAGTTAGAAAAATCACTCTATTTTGAAAAAGAAATTAATGAACATTTTTCAGATGAAAAACTGTTCAATATTAATGAATTACGTGTTCCGTGGTATGTTGACATTATGAACTCTCTTTTCAATGATACTATACCTTATGGAATGACATATAAATAGAAGAAGAAATTTATTTTTAAAGTTAAGACTTATTTTTTGGATGACCCATCTTTATATAAACAAAGAAAGGATCTTATTATTCGAAGATGTGTACCTTTAGAAGAGACTTATGAAATTATCCAAAAATGTAATAATTCTGATTTTGGGGGACATTTTGGTGTTGATAAAAAACCATACAAAATTTTACAATCTGGATTCTATTGGCCTTGTGGGACATTTTGGTGTTGATAAAACAACATACAAAATTTTACAATCTGGATTTTATTGGCCTATAATTTTTAAAGATGTTAAGGACATTTTAGTGTTGATAAAACAACATACAAAATTTTACAATCTGGATTTTATTGGCCTACGTGTTGATAAAACAACATACAAAATTTTATAATCTGGATTCTATTGGCCTACAATTTTTAGAGATGTTAATGCTTATATTAATGTTGATAAAACAACATACAAAATTTTACAATTTGAATTTTATTGGCCTACAATTTTTAGAGATGTTGATAAAATAACATACAAAATACAAAAATGTCATAATTCTGATTTTGGGGGACATTTTGGTGTTGATAAAATAACATACAAAATCTACAATTATTTTATTGCCCTACAATTTTTATAGATGTTAATGCTTATATCAAAACTTGTGATATATGTCAAAGAGTAGGCAATATTTCTAGAAGAAATGAGATGCCCCTCAATTCTATGCTAGAAATTGAAATATTTGATGTTTGCGGATTAGATTTCATGGGACCATTTATATCATTTTTTGGAAATTTATATATTCTATTAGAAGTGTACTATGTATCCAAATGGATAGAAGCTTTTGCTTTACCTTGATGTGATGCTCAAAGTTTTGCAAAAGCAAAATTTTTGAAAACAAACATATTTTATAGATTTGGAATGTCGAGAGTTATCATTACTGATGAGGGAAGTCATTTTAGAAATGCCATTATGGAGAAGTTATTAAAGAAATATCATATAAATCACGGGATTGCTACTACTTATCATCCTCAGACAAGTGGTTTGGTTGAGTTATCCAATCAGATAATTAAAATAATTATGGAAAAATCTGTGAATCCAACAAAAATGGATTGGTCAGTCAAACTTAACTATGCTTTATGGGCTTGTAGGACTGCATATAAAACTCCTATAGGAATGTCCCCATATAGGCTAGTAATTGGGAAAGCTTATCACTTACCAGTTGAACTTGAGCATAAAGCATATTGGGCTGTTAAAGAGTTTAATTATAATTTAAAAGATGTTGATGAGAAAAGATTGTTACAATTAAATGAGCTTGAAGAGATAAGGAATGAATCTTATGACAGTGCTAAGATTTATAAAGAAAAAATTAAAATGTGACTTGATCAAAAGATTCTTACTAAACATTTTTAGTCAGGGCAACAAGTTATACTATATAATGCAAGGTTAAGAATATTTCTAGGCAAACTTAAGTCTAGGTGGATGGGCCCATTTGTTGTGATAAAAGTTTATCCTTATGGAGTTGTGCATATTAAAGATCCTAATTCAGAGAAAATTTTTAAAGTGAATGGACATATACTGAAACCTTATTATATAGGGGATCAACATAAATATAATGATTGATTGATAAAAAAGAATGAACACTGATTACGTCAGGCTGACGACGTAAAATCAAGCGCTTTGTGAGAGGCAACCCATATTTATTAGTGTGTTTTTGCTTTGATTGTTGTTTTGAGTATGATACAAAAATTTGGGGTAGTATTTTTATTATTATGTGCTAGTAATGATTTTTAGACTTTATTTAGTGACCTAGACATATTATAATGAGAATTTGGGCATTAAGTTGATTGGTGCAAAATATGCACTGACGCTTAAGCACCAGATCCGGCGCTTAAGCGCGGAAGTTTAATCGCATGTGCAAATTTCAATTTTTAGAAGGTGTAACTGCAATTTAGTTGGAATAAACATGTCCTGGCAGTTTCTAGTCGTGCCTAGAAGTTATGAGGGGGGATTAAGCCTATAAGTAGAAGGGGTTTGTGAAGGAATTTCACCCCGGATTATTTTTAGCTCTAAAAGTATAAGAAAGAGAGAGATTTAGAGAAAATTTCTTCATGGGATATGGATTTGAAGAAGAAGGAAGAAGACATGAAGAAGAAGTTCATTAGTCAAAGTGCAGAGGAGATGTATAACGGTTTCTTAGCCGTTAGTATTGAAGGGATATCAGAGAAGATCAACCAGATTAGAGTACTATATATGTATTAGAGTCTAAGGTGCTTGAATTACATGCTCATCTAGAACATATTGGGTGGCAACTTAAGATGCAATTCAATCATACTAGTTATATAGAGGAAGCGGATAAGGCGATGTTCCTTAAGCAGAAGTGGATCGAGGATGATAGTATTAGAGCTTGTCACCACCGTCCATTTTATCAACTCTATATTCCTGGAGAGACTACTGAAAGACAAGAATTCGTTCGTTCTAATGAAGAGCGGCATTAAGTTAAGTGTTAGGAATTGTGTGTTTGAAGTCATGTTTTTAAGTGTATTGGTGTTTATGTATTGTGTTTAGTATTTGTGTCACTTATGTGTTTAATTGTAAAATGTGTGTTAAGTGTTTCAAACTTAGGAAAATTTTCTCATCCAAGACTATTTGGAGAGAGAACTAAGTGTTAAATGTGTTTGGAAAATTTTCTCATCCAAGACTATTTGGAAAGAGAACTAAGTGTTAAATGTGTTTGTACTTGGAATATAAGTTTGTTTTTGTGAAAATTTATGTTATATTTTTCCTCGAATTGAAAGAGTTATTAAAGAGAATTTTGAGATAGAGGAGAGTTATAAGAAGTAAAAATAATCATTGAAGTGCTGTGAGACGATTTAGGGGTGGTTTACTTAGGATAATAGTGCATTTTACTTAAAAATTAAAAATTTCAAAAATTGTGCACTGGCGCTTAAGTGCCACATCTCGCGCTTAAGCATGAGCTAACCCAAGAGGCAGGCGCTTAAGCGCCACTTACTTGCGCTTAAGCGTCGGTTGACGAAAATTGGTTCACAAACAGTTAAAAGTGAAGTTTAAGCTTGAAAATACCATTTTTAACACCTCATATCATCTTCCCCAACTCAAAATCGCGATTTTAAGGGCTATAACAGGTGGAATTTGAAGATTTCTTGGTGGAATCGAGTGAGATTTGCTTGATCCAAGTTCTTTGAGGTAAGAGCTTTACTTCTACGCAAAAATTTTGGATTTTCACCATATATTTTGAGCACATTTGGAAGATTTCAAAAATTTACTATTCATGGTGAAAAGTGAAAGATTTTCACTATATATTTTGAGCACATTTGGAAGATTTCAAAAATTTACTATTCATGGTGAAAAGTGAAGAAACATATGGAAATTGCTTGGAAAGTTTAGTTAGTTCTTTTTGAAGTTTAGTTTAGTGATTTAAGCTTGATTTTTAAAGTTATTTTTGGAATTTAATAAATTTGTATAATGGCACTAAGAATGAAAAGGAGTAGAGGAAAGAGCTCATTTGATTCGACCAAGTTTGTTTTGGCGCCTAAGCGCTACATCTCGCGCTTAAGCATGAGCTAACCCGAGAGGCAGGCGCCTAAGGGCCACTTACTCGTGCTTAAGCGCCGGTTCACAAAAATTTGTTCACAAACTGTTAAAAGTGAATTTTAAGCTTGAAAACACCATTTTTAGCACCTCATATCATCTTCCCCAACTCAAAATTGCGATTTTAAGGGCTATAGCTGGTGGGATTTGAAGATTTCTTGGTGGAATAGAGTGAGATTTGCTAGATCCAAGTTCCTTGAGGTAAGAGCTTTACTTCTACGCAAAATTTTGGATTTTCACCATATATTTTGAGCACATTTGGAAGATTTCAAAAATTTACTATTCATGGTGAAAAGTGAAGAAAAATATGTGGAAATTGCTTGGGAAGTTTAGTTAATGCTTTTGGAAGTTTAGTTTAGTGATTTAAGCTTGATTTTTAAAGTTTTTTTGGAATTTATTAAATTTGTAGAATGGTACCAAGAATGAAAAGGAGTATAAGAAAGAGCCCATTCGATTGGAGCAAGTTTGTTAGTTTGAAAGTTCAGGATCGATATAGTGACACTCTGCAGTCAAAAAAATTGATTCAGAAGCAGTGTTTCAAAAGTCCAGGTGGAGAAGTAGAAGATCTGATAGTCCACCGACAATGGGAACAGTTCTGTTGTTTCTCTGTCGTGGTAGTGATTTCTGTTGTGAGGGAGTTTTATGCAAATTTCTCAGAGGCTGAAGATGATCGAGTAATGGTTAGACGGAAGTTGGTACATTTTACTCCAGAGGTAATCAACTTGTTTTACCATTTATCACCGAAGATTTTATGTTTTTATGCAAATTGTAGTCCTATTGAAGCGGAGTTAGATATTTCATATTTGACTATTGAGAGAGGACTTTGAAAGATAACCAATGAGAGGAGAGTAAACTTTCTGATCTCAAAGTTATGTGCACCATCGAAGGCCTGACACTATTTCATTTCTGCTCGTCTGCTTCAGACCAATCATCTCAGTGAAGTTACCAGAGAGAGAGCAATGTTGAACTATTATATTTTGGAGGGAAAGCCCATCAACATATGGGCTTTGATCTATCACACTATCATCTGTTCTTCTGCTGCTGCTACTATTGTAGGTATGACATTTGCTTCCTTGATATTTTTGTTATGCGGGCAGGCTGGAGTGAAGTATGATAGTTGAGAGGAAGTTCTGCTACCTCTAAATCCCATTATGAAGTTTAAATGTGAAGACTTATTCTAAACATTCAATTTTTAACTAGAGAGGAGGATTTTCTAGAAGTTGTGGATTAAAGATCTCTGCTGCATCTTCATCACAACCATCTACTTCCCGTGCTTCTACATCTAGAGGTGATACCAAGACTCATGATGAGTTATTGTAGAAGATGATGGACAATATCAATTTTACCGCTGATAAAGTACAAAATTTAGAGTGTTTTGCAGATCATACCAATAGTTATAATAGAAGGAAGAGAGATTATGAAGACAATTTCCACTCATCTTTGGAGAGCCTGATTAGAGGTGAACCAGGAGTGCAATTTCCACCATATCCTCGATATCCTAATTATGAATCTAGAGAAAAATGGTACAGCGGTGATTCTAAGGATGAAGAGTAGAGCTGAGAAATTCATTTTATGGTTGTAATATGATGTGAACTATGTGGTCTGAGCTTGCTACATTTGCATCTGTGTGTTGTTTTGGACTATGATTTATGTTGTGTTTTGAATTTTTATGTTTTGTTGTTGTTATGATTGTTGTGTTAGATAGTATTTCATTTTATTTTTAATTTTTAAGGTTATTTCTGTTGTTTTGTGTTTAGTACTGTGATTTAGTTAGTTTATAACTTAACTTAATTTCATATCTGTTATACAGAAGAAAGTCTTGCTAACTTAGATCTTAAACTTGAAATTCAGAAAGTGTTGTCCTGTATTTTTCTTTTATCATGTTAGTGCGTTGTTTACTTTTATACCCACTGTTTAGAAGTCTATTTGGATCTCCACATATTAAATTAAAATAAAATATAGAAAATTTAATAAAAAATTAATTTTACTCATGTTTTTAGTTTTATACTTGTATAATTACGATGTTAAAATTCTTGTTAGCATGTTATTTAAATTTTTATTCCTGCTTATATATCTAATGCTAAACTGTTTAATATGTTAAAAATTTATGTTTTGGGGGATGAAAAACATTTTAAAAACTGGAATTTTATTTTTTCTCAAATGTACTACAATTGAATTTGATTTTAAAAGAAAAATTGATTATGTATATGAAGTTATATTAGGGAAGTAAAATTTGATTTTAGAAATGAGT
>JXCR01143437.1:321321-363966 GCA_002079205.1 Phalaenopsis hybrid cultivar
ATATATATATATATATATTAAAAATTTAAATTCTTATTTTTCTTATGGATCAAGTTTTTAGTTTTGTTGCAAAATAAGGAAATATAAGTGAAAAATACCATCAGAACTATTGCTATACTGTGCATAAGCATTAAGTATCCACGGGTATCACTTGTCTAGTTTAGGCTAATTTTAGATAAATTGAACTATCTCTTTGGAAAAGTGGCTTAAGATTAGGTTAACGATTACAAATGTTTAGTTGATTAGCTTAGAATGTGAAATAATGATTAGGAATATAGGATATTTTTGGATAGATTTATAATGAACAAGACTGGCATTTAATATGCTTTTAATTAATCATGGGCTATGAAGAGGGGTTTGGAATGGTTTTGCGAATTTGGTTTCTAATTTATTGATATTATAATAATATTAGGAAATGTATGAAGAGTGGTGATGAATTTAGGAATGAGTGTTATGGAGGATTAATGAATAACTTAAAATATAGAAAAGATAAGTGCTTAATCTCCCCAAAGAAAATGCGACACTTGAAGACACTAAGCACCAAGAAAAAGGAGAGAAATTTCCTCTCAAATATTTCATTGAAACTAATTAAAAGCATTACATATCTTCCCTAATTATATGGATTAGAATGATAAAAATTCAATAAAAAAAGGCGGAAAATTTGAAGGATGGTAGGTGGTCATTAACAGAGGAAGTTGCTAACCGCATGCCTAATTTATTATTATTTTTTATGACCCACCATAATATCTTCTAAGTTTGAAAATTCAAAAAATCTAAAAACTAAAATTGAAATATAAAAAATAAATACAAATTCAAATATTTTTTCTTGATAGGACTATTATGATGGGCCTTAAATGTGATAGTAATTTGGAACTATCTGAAGCTTTTTCTTGGGCTCTTGTTAGTGGACCTTTGACTTAATTTAGAGAATGTAATACATAACATCTTATGTTTTTTAGATAAATGGACTAAAAAAATTTTACTGAATATTGATAAAGTAAAATAAAATCCAACAAAGACGCAAACATGTCTGAGTTTGTACTGTTGGAGATGCTCTATGACATTAACCTGTTATGAACAAAATAAGTTAAAATTCACAAAGGAAGTTTGACATATCCTTGATTGTTATTTAATTTTTTTTTCTTGATGAATGAAGCTTATTTTAGAAGATTTAAAGTAAATCCACCAAGTATATTCAACTTGTTCTAATTTGCTAGTAAAGCTTCTGTTTGATGAACAAAACCTATTTTGGAATAGTTTGAAGAATGCACTAAGGATGTCTGACCTATCCTAAGCTCTTTGTCAAAGATTTTGCTTAATGACCACAACTTTATTTAAAAGAGGCTGAATCAATTTACACTTGAGAATGATTAAGAAAAAATGAGGTTTTAATGATGCTTTGTATTTTTGAAGTATTAGGTGTAGGTCAAGATGGATGTAATTTTTCTTAGAAATATGACTGCAACCATACTCAGTGAAATTTGAAAATATTTCTATTATTTCTTTTGAATTTTTTGTCTCAAAATGGTGGGGTGACCATGGAGCTTATAAAGCTATCTATGTAACGAATGTTATGGAGGTCAACTTTTTTATTAGGTTTAGAAGGAACTCCAGTTTATAAGAATGTGATATGAGAGTACTTTCTAACTTAGAATTTATGATTGGTGGTTAATCTTATTATTTTGCTAAGATATTGACGTGAGTTTTCTCTTGAATTTGTTGTGAAATTTGTTCCTTAGCCAAGAATTTACTTTAGTAGACTTGATATTTAAATTGATGGTTGAAAGACTGCACAGTCATCTATGTGCCTAAGAAATTCTTATGAATAATCTCTTGAGACTGTAGAAGGCCCCTGACACCCTCCCCCTCCCTTCCACCCCCAGCTTAGAACTTTTTCTTAAAGAATTAACGTGAGACAAGAATACTACCTGACCATAAACATGCCAATAATTTTTATGTGATTGATCTTTTGAGACTATAGCTAATGTTACCCTCCAATCTAACATTTGTTCCCAAAAAATTTTTATATAAATGAAATGTGGGAAAACTACCCAAATTTAATCATACCAAGGAAATTGAAGTGAACAACCATTCAAGAATATAGTGAAGTTTTTCTCCCTCATCAGAGATTGCCTCGATATAATCTTTCAGTCACTTTCTCTCAATTTAATGAATCACATAAGGGTATGATGATTCTTTAACAATTTCTTGATTTGGGATGAATTTATTCATAAAAAAAAGAAATATCATCAAAAGTATGAATAATCACTCCAAAGGGCAAATAAAACAAAGTGTGTTTGGATTTTAAGAGAAGTAGAATGGAGCACGTTATAAGCTCACTGTGTATAACAATCAATATATTCATATGGGTAAGGTGTCCCATCACAAAAAAACAATGTTGAAAAAAAACCTTTTGAATAGGTTGTTGAAGGATGAACTTATTATCAAATGATGACTTTTGAGACCTATGTTGAAAAGAGAAATGACTTCTTCTAGCACTAGAATTTTTATCTCATCAAAGATTATGTAAGGCCAAGTTACATTCTTAATATATCTTAGAGGTTGTTGCTAAACTGAATTGTACTAGATGGATGTGTGGAGCTAGAAGTGCACAAAAGGTAAACTTCATAAGGAGGAACCTTAGTTTATAGAGGTGGTGCTAGCTTTTCACCTTTAACAAATGGATTTTTAGATAGTGTCACTTCTGCCTTGTACATTATTGTCTGTTTTCAAGCCTCCCATAAATTGTAGAGGATCCTATTTGATTGTCATTCATTCATTGTTTATGATCTTCAAGAAGATTAACAGAATTTCCTTTGCAAGTTGCATAATCAAAATCACCATGAAATAAATTATAGACTTGGTGTCGGCACTATTTTTGTTTGGGGGGTTGCGCGTAAGAAGCTGTCAGCCACCAAAATTGAAATCCTGTCGCCCGCTTCGAAAGGACGTTTAAGTTTAGAAAAGTATGAAATCAAACCGACTTCATATTTTTCATAGTTTAATTGAAAGAGTATTATAACCCAAACTCTATATTTATCCCGAAGGATAAACACAAGACTTAAGGATGAGGCTCGATCAAATCAACTAAGAATGGTATGATGTCCGTTTGGTCTGCGAAACCGTTTTATCTGCCGATAATTTCCCCTATTTAATATGAAGAATTAAATAGGGTTTATATTAAGCTGGGTTCGAGAAAATCTTCCCATAAGGGCAAGCCCCTATATTTAATTACATTATAAATGACCAAAGTCATATAAGAAATCTCTCGATAAAAATAAAAAAAATATTATCTTCAAGGAATTCAAAGGAAAGGACTTTTCAATGAAATTGGATAAAGACGTGTGAAAGAGGAATGGTTCAAATTTGGGACATTTATTATGGAATTCAAAGGAGGAAGGACTAGGAGATGACATAGATCCGGAGGAGAACCTCGGTGCCTTCCCAGTCTATCCTATTGTTTGGCTTCAGTTTTGAGGAGCAAAATTTAAGCGTTTCATCCTGCCAATTTTATTAATTTAGGGCTTACATTTGTGTAAGGCAATAACACAAATAGCCTGGAAGATGTGAGGATTTAGGTTGCGATAAACGACAATCTCGAAATCCTAAAATGAGTTAGGGCTTATATTGTACAGCAGAGCTATACAAATGCCTAAAGATGAGATGGAGATTTATGTTTCATAAGCAGATAACCTCAAAGTCTTATGGCTTGGTTTTTTAATTCTAAGGAAGGAAGTTGGTTTAGCTGGTGAAGTCATGTTTTGCTGTTGAAGATGGTCGTGCTGCCCTCCAAGCTCCTTGTCGTGACGAGTTTGAGTTTTCTAGGATGTCAAGTTATGATGTCAAATCAGGTGGCCCTATGGTTGTAGTTCTTTAAATTTTTATGAGGGATATTAAAGTTGATTAGAGTGACACCGGTTAGGATCCCACGGTTCCCTCGTTCCGGCACCATTATTTTCTATTGGATTCACCCGGTCCAAATGAATTTACTAAACTCAACTTAATGAGTTTCATAATTTCACTTAGATCGTGAGAAGCCTCGTTAGCAACCGTAGGTTACCTCCTCTGAGGGGTTTCTGATCATCCGATATAGCATCTTAATTTAGTTGCAGTTGTTGTTTTGTGTGATGTGTGTGATTAAATTTTGAGCTCTTTTATATTTTGAATGTTGTGGCAGTGAATTTTATCTTGGTTGATTTTAACTTTGGTTTTGGTTTTGGTTTTGTGGCTACCCTGACAGTTTTAGTTTTCATGCAGGGTGACATTGTTGTTTAGCATGCATGTTTGTATTTACATTAAAAGTACAGTATGAAAGTACAAGAAAGACGGCGCTATAAACTGTAAAAGCGTACCTGGTGAGTCTTCTCGTTCCACCACCTGAAACTTAAAATGCGAGGACAGTTCATGTAGAGGCAGAAAAGGAATGTTTTGGTAGTTTTCCCAACCCTATGTCATATCTTGGTGGGTCCTTAGGAGTTTAATTAAGGATGATTTTGTTAAGCAAAGCATATTAAGTTTAGTAGACCTTCGAGGTATCCAACTGGTTAGGAGGAGCAAGCAGGTCCATGCTTCCCTCTTATCACTTGGCGAAAAGCATCGAGTTCATTTAAAACTATTATGTTGCTTAATAATTCACCTTATGAACACCATAATGCTCAATGAACATTGATCTCCTAACTATCCCTAAGAGTAGGATAATTATCATTTGTAATTTAATTTTGAAGATTATGTGAATGAAGACCCTTAAATGGGGGCAAGCTAGTGTTGTTGGAACACTTAGCCAAATTTTAATCCTAATCGGGCTTGTAGTTTTTTAAAGGTCTTAAATTTTGGCTATGTTTTCTTTTCTAGTCCTCGTTTAATCAATCTTGATTTAACTTAGATCACTACTAAGCCCTTAAGTCCTAGGTGAGTGTCTTAATTAATTTTGAAAAGGTTAAGTTTTAGGTGATCATGATTCATTATTGAAATTCTTTTAAACCTCAAATAAGGTATTAAAATGATTAATTACTGACTTCAAAAATCATTCCCCTAAGTCCTAGGCTCTTTTAATTTTAATAAACCTCCAAATTTTAATAATTTAGAAATTTATTAATTTATCCTTTTAATAAGAAAAGTGAGCTCGGTTTCTACCAATTAATCCCCTTTTCATTTTAGTCTTCCAAAAAAGTTAATTAAGATCAGAGGTTTCTTATTTCCTTCCTTGAATTAAGCCTAAATGTTAATTAAGGCCAAATTCATAAAATTGCACTTTTGCCCCTAAGCCTTTAACACTTCATAATTTGTCAAATTCAAATCAAATGACTTTGAAATTTTTATTTTACCTCATTCATGGGTCAATTAAGACAACAGAGGAGAAAATTTGATTTTTCATATTTTAAATTAATTTATATAATTATTTTCATGCAAAAATGACATTTTACATAGAAAATTTTCTAACTTAACCAAAGTGAAGCCTAATCACTTGAACTTTTTACTGGAGGTAAACCTAGACCAAAAAACCATTGGATAAAATTTCATGATTTTTTGAATTTTATTTGATTTATTAGAATTATTTTAAGTTCTGGGGTATTCATTAAATATAAAATACTTTAATTTTGGAAAATTAAGTCTTACATTTTTGAAAAATCTCCCTATGTTCAGAGAACCCAAGGAAGCAAATTTTATATTTTTTTTATTTTTCTTTGATTTATTAGAATTATTTTAGTGGAAATCTATTTTTAGCCTTTAAAAATTATTTTAAGCTTCAAAATATCATATCTTTATTTAGAAAATCAGAAAAAATATTCCAATTGTTACTAAGTTCTTAGAAAACAATTTAAAACATTTTCATGAATTTTATTCTTTTGTAATGTTTATGAAATTTTAATTATTTTAAATATTTAAAAATAGGCTAAAAATGAAATTTTAATTTTAATTACCATTTGATTTTTATAAAATTCCTCTGATCACACAAAACTCAAAAAAAAAATTTTCATAATTTTTTGAGTTATATTTTGATCATTAAAAATCATTTTAGTGTCAAAAAGGACATTCAACTTGAAAAATCAATTTAGGCCATCAAATGGACTCAAAGTGCTTTAAATTTTTTATGGGGAGTTCTATGGATCTTAGAAAACAGTAGAGATAAAAATTCAAATAATTTTGATGTTTATATTTTCTAAAATTAATTATCTTAGTGATTTAGGGTTTATGAAGATTAGGTGCATTTTAAATGACTTGGCTCATGAGAGATTTTTCTAAAGATTCTCAAGTCATAGTAAACCTTCCAAAATTTTCTTAGATTTTTATAAGCAATATGCTAATTATTATGATTAATTTAAGTAAATAATATGCATAAACTTGAAAAATATGGATGTCTATCTAGAGGTCTCCTCTGACTTTCAAAAAATCGGGGAATGTTCCCCTTCACAGAGGCTACAACATGCCAAAAATTCAAGTCATGGTGAAATGCCTATATGCATGGAGAATCAAAAGACTCAAGATAATGTTTAATTAAATAAAAATATAACATGCATCAAATGGACTTCAAATTATTTCCACGTAGTTCTCCTCTGTTCACTGAGCAAGAGGGAATTTCTGTTTTATTTTTGTGATTTTTCTAAACCAAGATATAAATTTTTAAAGTTAGGGGTCATTTTCTGAATTATTTAAATCCCTATTTATCTATTTAAACGCGCGGCGCTGACTGGATCCTAGGTAACTCCTAAGCTCCACGGGGAGTGCTCTCATTTAACGTCGCCGTCCAAGCTAGCAGCCACGCGTCCCACAGTTGAAGTAAAAAAGCGCTGTCCTGCTTCATCTTGACTGTTCATCCGATGCACGCTCGATCAAACGACTCTCTGTCATCATCCCCAATGGCCTAGCCCGAGAACCGTCCATCTTCAAGGCTTGATATCTCTCTCATTTCTCAACCAAATTAAATAATTTTTTTTAAATGCTCATCTAGACTAGAGGAACATATCTATATGGTTAAGATTCCATGAAATTAAGCCCAAGCAAATGGAGAATCAAAAGAGGCTCAGGATGGGGAGGAGTTCAATACCTTTGCTCTGAGAAGGGAAGCTTCAAGCAGAGATGCTTGGCACGTTTGTTGAAGTCCAAGGAGACTAGGGATTGAGCCTTATGTTGTGGTGTAAGATCTAGGTATGAATTCAACCATGCTCGATTTTAGGTGTTGATCAAATTCTATACTAGGGGCTCTGTGGATGAGAGATTTGATGAGGCTTTTTTCTTCTTTTAGTGTTGTCAAGGTGTGGGTACAAGTAATTTATGTTTGGTGGACTGTGGAGGTGGATTGAGCTCTGTCCTAGTTTTAGACAGAAGTTTGAGCTCAAAATTGAGCTTCCACAATGGGGATCAGTTGGGGACGATGGTTAGATTTCACTGAGGAGGTCTCAAGAAGCTCTGTGAGTGATTTGGGAAGCTCTCTCTGAGAAAATTTTAGCACTCCCTCCATGGTTGTGGAGGTGAGCTTTTATAAAAATGGTTGAGGGGTGGCTGTCATGGCCAATGTTTGGGTGCAATGTGATTCTTAGGTGGAGGGCAGAGAGGCTCCAACATCTCATTTGGGTGAGGTGGCCTCTAGGTTTGAATTGGGTGAAGTTTGAGAGGGGGTGACCCTCAGTTTTGGCTTCTCCAGAGACTAGGTCGGCCGACCATGGCAGGGGAGGTGCTTAGGAGCTCAGGGAACACAGAGTAATATGTCACAATAATTAAATGAGTTGAGGTTTAGTTTTGGCTAAAATATCCAAGGCTTAAGCAAATATGGAATCAAAATCCCTTGATTTAGGGGACTTTTGGTCCATGGCTTAGATTAGGTTATTTTGTAAGGTTTAGCTTGGTCACTAGGGTCCAACTAATGGCTCTGAAGTCATTAATTTTATGACTTTGGGATGGTTAGGCCACTTTTAGTGCATGGGTCCAAGTAGGTGCAAATGACCAAAACTTGGGTTTAGGTTAGGCTATCCATGTGCTTAAGCCTAATTTATTAATGCACTTGATGTGGATGACTGTAATGAACATTTTTGGTAAAGGATAAAAAGGGTTTTGAGTTCAATTGGAGGGTCAACTTGAAGGGTTTTGGAGATTTGGTCAATTTTGGCATATTGGGCTAGACTTGGGTCTAAACTGGGATAGGCTTTCAATTTGGCTCAATTAAATGGTCAAAATTATCAAGGGATATGTTATTAATATTTTTCATGAAGGAATGGAATGGAAATTTTGGAGCTAAGGCAATCAATTTGGTGAAATTTAGAGGCATAGCTAATTTGGGGTAAAATTTGGGGCTTTCGACCTAGGTTGAAATTAAATAAAATTGAGACTTCACTAAGGCCAATTGATGGTTAATTTTGATGTGTAGGAATGTTATAAAGAGTTTTCAACATTAACCATGGCCAATTTAAGGGACTATAGATTCAATTTGGTGAAATTAGATCATGTGCCAAAAATTGGGGTTTTGACCTATATCGAAATGAGGCTTAAGGAATGGCCAATTGAGCTTGGATTTTGCCTATTTTTGTCACATTGAGAGTAAAGTTGAGTTTGGGATTGAAATTTGGGGAGATTGGGATCAAATTGATGGACATTGGAATTTAATTTGGGGAAATTTGGGCCTTTAAAGGCAATTTGGTTCTTTTAATCAATGATGGTCAAATTTGACAAATTGGATCAAGTGGTAGTTGAGAAAAATGAAATTGAGAATATTTCAAATATTTTGGGAATTTTTGGAATTTTTTGAATTTTGGGCTAAGGATGGGTATTTTGGTAATTTAACAATCCTTGGTGATTTTGGGTAATTTGGGTGTTTTCAAACGGTTTGAAATGATTTTTGAAAAAAAATGGGGTATTTTGGATAAATTTCGGAATTTTGGCCAAATTTAGGGTTTCAATGGCACTTGGGTAATTTGGGGGAGTTTAGAGGCAAAAGGCGAGGATGGGTATTTTGGGTAAGATCAACAAAATAACCACCAAAAATAGGCCATGGACCAATGGAAACCCCATTTGGGTCCTCTATGTACTGTTCTTAGCTAAACCCCAGCCTAGGGCTAGTAGGTTTAGGGGACCATCTACATGAGTATCCCAAAAGTATCAAGGGATCAAAGTCAGGAAATTCTGGGCTTAAGGTAGTGAGTGATTGTGAGTGAAGTGAGTGTCTTAGCTCTAGACCAACACCCAGGGTCAACCCTAAGATCCAATAGTCCTATAGGAACTCTCCTTGAGCTCCCCTATAATGACCCCACCTACTAAGTGCTAGAGGTTAGGACTAATATGTGAAACTTCAAGTTGAGTAAAGAAGAGTTTAGAATTTCTAATGGTGAGGGTGCCTTGTCTAGTTCTCTAAGAATAGTAAATAGGAAAGTCCTATGGCTAGACCTTAGACTACTAAAGAGAAAGAGTAGACCTCAACCAAAAATGAGGTCAACACTTGACATCCTAGACATCGAGACTACACCTTCCTATGACAAGTATAAGACTGAAAGCTCATTCATTATGCTTGTTGGCCATCGAAGAAGGGTATGCTTCCATAGAGAGGAAATTGTTTCTCATAAATGGTTCTAAAAAGTTGTGGGCGAGAATGTTAATATAATGTCTTAACATTGCATGCAAATTTAACAAACATATAGATGAATGACATGTAATAAGAGGAGACAACTGGATTTCTGACAAGAAAAAACCTTGGAAAGTGAAAAGGCCATGAGTTATAGCCCAGTCAAAGAAATCTACTACAAGATTCTAAATACATAGTTCAACTGTTCTCTAGAATTAGAGAAGATGAAGCTATAATGTTGATAATCATAAATGTACAATAGTCATCTTGTTTTAATAGTCGTAATTGGGCTATTATAAATGCATTTCTTAATGATAATAACAATAATTGATTGCAGATGCCATAGTTAATTACCTTAAAGACAATGGTTTACCTTAAAGACTTGAATTTGTGGTTGCATTAGAGTTAATTAGCTATGAAGGTCATAGTTGAAAGTTGCAGTAGTATTTAGTCACATAGATCTTAGTTTCTCACCGTGGTCATAATTGGAGGTATGTAACATTAACTGGATAAGTCATAGTTGGACACATAGGTCATAGTTAGAGGCTGTAATAGTAGTTAGCAAGATAGATCATAGTTGGAAGCTATAGTATTAATTAACTATAAAGGCCGCAGTTTGTCATGGAGGCCATAATTTGAAACTATAGTAGTAGTAAGCTCCATAGGTCATAGTTGTCAGCTGCAATAGAAGTTAACCACATAGGTCATAGTTGGTCACATAGTTCATAGTTGTTAGTTGTAGCAGGTGTTAGGCACATATGTCAAGTTGGTCATAAAAGGCGTAGTGAGTCCGTGCAGTAGCATCAGTTGGCAATAGAGGTCATAGTGGGAAATTTTATTTGTGTCACTCGACCATAGAGGCTACTGTTAGTAATTGCAGTAGCATCAGTTGGCCATAAAGATTGTAGTAGATGATTGTAATAGTGTCAATTGACCATATAAGTTGTAGTTGAAGGTTGTAATGACAACAAAACCACATATGTCTTAATTGAAGGCTACAATGATAGGAGTTAGCCACAAGGGTCGTAGTCAAAGGTTGGAATGCATCAATTGATTGCATAGGCCGTATTTGGAAGCTAAAATAATAATAGGCCATATAGACCATTTTAGATCACTATAAGAGCTTCAATCGTCCATAGAGACCGTAGTCAATGATTGTAATAATACCAGGAGATCGAAGAGAGCATAATGAAAGGTTGTAATTACAACAAGTGACCACATAGATCATAGTGGAAGGCTGCAATGATAGCAATTGGCCAAAAAGGATGTAGTGGGAGATTACAATCATATTAAATTACCATATATGTTGCAGTTGGACCTACAATAGTAACTAGCAACATAAGCCATAGTGGGTTATTATAAGTGCATTAATTGATCACAGAGTCTGTAGTCAAAGGATGTCATGACAATGCCAATAATTTATGACATAAGTTGAGTAAAAAGCTGCAATGATAATAGTTGGCCATAAAGAATATAGTGAGAGGCAATAATGACAACATTGTTCACTTGCCTGTAGTGGGAAGTTGTAATAGCGAATGACCACATAGACCCTAGTTAGTGTTATACTAGTCGACGGTTGCAACCCTTCACTCAGACTTATTATTTTACACCAAACAAATTTTTTTTCGCAATACAACATTTAGAAAGCTTCAGTAGTTTCAAGAAAGTCATTGTTTTCTGATATGATAGTCATATCCAATTTCATTAGGTTTTGTTGTAAGACCTTCAATATACCTTGTTTGGGATACATCATTGCACATAATTATGGAAAGATCAATACCTAGTACTCGGGATACTTTGTTACATCATATTTGGGATACTTTGTTATACCTTATTAGAGAAACTTCATTAAGAAATAAAATTCGTTGAATATAGATAGAAGTGGGTGGCCGATGGTGTTTGGTGGCGGCCGACAGATGGTGTTCAACTGTAGTCAGTGACCAAAGAGATCATAAATTGTTGCCAGGTCTTCAGTTCATAAAAGAACAATAATTTGATACCTTCTCCTCCTCCCCTCAAGTGAAGAGAGGGTGTCCATTTATAGCATCTGGCAGATAAGCATTTTGGTCATTCCGTAAATAACTTTGTTCACCCTTTACCATTGGGTTAATATGATGATTTGAAAGTCTTAACTTCCTCAAAAATAAGATAGCTTACACTAGTTGGATTCCTCTCGTCGTCGAGAAGCTCAATGTGACTATATTGATATTTCAAATTTGAAGTCTGAAGCCTCAAAATATGCTTTAATGGTTTGATCAGGACTTGCTTAGACTCAGATTGGACTAATTTTGATATCATAAGGTCCGTCTTATTGAAACAAATATTTTGTCTATAAACTTAATTGAAATTAGAGATCTGAATGTTCTTTAATTTGAATCTAAATTATTTTCTCAAAAGTGTCATGAGATTAGTGCCAAAAAATAAAATAAATTTTTTTTTGATGACGCATCATATCTAAATAAAAAAAATTACATTTTAAAAATCGTCGCATTGATCAAGTTATATATTTATGCAAAGAAATTGTATTAACCTAAAAAATATATTATATATATGATAAAATATTATACAGAATGCAAAAGGACATCTAGAACATACAAAATAGGATTTTATCAAACAGATAAACATAAACTCTTTGGCACATTTTAGTAAGGTAATAATCCAAAAGCTGATGTGAACCTAATTCAAATATCATATTTTATATCAAGCTGATAAAATAATAGACTAAAATTTCTCTACAAATGAGAATTATCTTGTTCAATTGTCTCCCATAAATCAAGTCTAGGAGCTCCAATTGTCTGCATGCCAATTCAAAAACACTATTCAATTCATCATCACTCTTAGTGCAAGAGAGAAGACTGATGACGAGCATCATCGAATTCCAAACTGAATTTGAAATTGGCATCGAGGATCTGTGGAATGCAATAACAAAGGCCAAATTCGATGTTCTTCGTAAAGCAGCTCCACATCTGCCGATTGATGCACAGGTTGTTGAAAGTGATGGAGGTCCTTGTCCAGTCGTCTCTATAACAATTAGATCTGGTGAGCTCCACCTCTTCTTGTCCTCTTCATCTGCATGTTTGAAGTTTATTGATTAATTCAATTTTGTAAAGTAGTTTGATTCCAACTTCAAAAAAAAAAAAAAACACAGTTTGTTAACCATGCTGTAATTCCTTACATCTATATGTGAGTATTATTGCTTGCACAATTAGAATTTTTATTTGCAAAACTATTTTTTTCAGTACTACTTTGAAAAATTGATGATTTGTGTCAGATTTTATGAAATGTATCGATTATTTAGAAATATGTGCTCATTATTGGTTGCATTTAAGAGGGAGATATATTTTCTTCCATCGACACATTTTCTTTGCGCTAAACAGTTTAAATTGTTGATAATCATATAAGGAAAAAATATATTTATCGTGAAGGATAACTCAGTCACTTTATTGTATAAAGTGTAGTACTAAGAGTTTGGTTTCGGGAGTAATTATTGATGATGATTTTCTCGAGAAAGAATTTGTGTAAAAGAAAGCTTGCACCTAATGTTGTCATTTCAAATCACAAATTAATAAAAGATTAAGAGAGAGATTGAGAGAGAGAGAAAGAGAGAGTAATGAACACTAGAATGAAAGAATTTCTAATGATTAGGATATTAACGACAAGAAAAGTTACAGTGAAGTAAATCGATCAGATCATGCACATATACATCAAGTAATAATGCAGTTAAAGAGTACCGTGTAACGATTGCACGAGTAAAAACTAAGAATTGTTCTATAGGCTTAATATCTAGTTTACTACACTTCTAAACCTTGTTTAGCATGATAAAAAATAAGTAGTTTTCTAAAATCGTATTGAATAGCAAAAACAAAAGATAATTTGGTTGGAAAGGATAGAAAAAACAGCAGGAGATAAATTTTACAGTTCTTCAAGGTATGTGTGGCTTGCACTCCTATGATTTTTGTGTTGTGGTAATTAGTGGTTTTCCTTGACTTTCTCTTATGTGATAGTTGTCAACATGGATAAAACATCTTCCTTATGCTTATGTCTAGGTTAAAAGAAGGTTAGAATAAATGAAGTTGAGGCTTTTTCAATCCCCATGACATCTTGTAGATTTATTTTGATCTCTTTTATAGGTTGCAAAACACAAATAAAATTTGTCTATTGTTACCTAGATTTTATGGTTAACTATTTCGTTCTTCTGTGTAACAGACAGGAGTCATGAATTACAAAATATATGAACATTATAATTGCTCGGGTCAAAAGTAAATAGAACTCTATGATTAACACATAAAAGAAAAGGCTTGATTCCTCAAGAAAATGATACATTGAAAAAATCATCCAAAAAAATTATGAAATCACATACCATGAATCATAGAGGAGCGTAGAAAAAATTATCTACTCATGATAGATAGAACAATGAAAAAAAATTCCCTTCAAATTATTCTTAAAAGTAAAACTAAAGTGTAAAGATTATAAAATAATCTGTTCACTCTTTCATAGCAACAATCTCCTCTCTCATACAATAATCCTCTGAGAAATAGTAAGAAAATACAAAGCAATGGGTAGGAAAAGCCCTTAAGATTAAACACCAAGAGAGGAAGAGAAGCATAACGAAGAAAACTCTCCAAAGTTCTCTCTTTCTCCTCTCTTAGCCGTCTCTAGGTATCTCCTCCTTCAAAAGATGCTCTAAGACATGCTTTTATAGTAGCAAATGGTGGGTCACAGTCAGGTCTGGCTACCAAATTCTTGTCCACACGGCGTTGGATCAGCTTCTTTAACACAAGATCCTCAATCGAAAGGCTTCTCTAAAAATACTTGTTGTAGTAGCAAGTGGTGTGTCTCTTAAATTCCTTCTATTAAAGGGAAGAATTGTTGTGGTTCTCTTATGTCAGCTCATGCATGAGTATTGCCCCTTCAGTGTTTGCCTCCTACCAGTTGGCCATATTTTCCTAATTGAAAGATGAGCCCATCTCAACCCATCTGCTATGGTGCTTGTATATAATAGTGCTTCTGATTCATGGGATATCATGAATGGAGTATGTTCAATCACTATTGTTGGCGCTCTTTGGGTAGCCCAAAGGGACGACCGAAGAATATTTGCCCAAAGCCCTTTTCTTCTTCATTTTTTTTCTTTAGTGGATTTAGAATTATTTTGTTGATAGCTTTTAATTTGTTGTTAGTTTGAGGATGATGCATTGATGTAAATTTTAAGTTGATCCTCTTACTATGGTATAAGTCTTTTACACTTTGGTATAGAAATTGTATTATGTTATTGGTGATGATAACTAGAAGTAAACCATTCCGATAGATGAAGTCTATTTAGATAAAGTTCAATTGAGCACCATAGTTTAGATCCACTTTAAAATGTAGTCCATGATGACCAGATAAAATTTACGCTAACCCATTTTTGGCTGAAACAACCTGAGGATATTATGGCCCTAGACGATGAAAGGCAACGAGCTCACAATTAGCTACACTCTGTGTGTTGATGGGTGTTGCAATGGTGCATACTTACGACATTGCTCGCATCTTCTAAAAAATTTCTCCACATATTTCAATTCTCTTGGTTATTTTTAGCCTTGTCATTAATGTTTGTGCACCAGGATATTTCCCTTAGATTTGATATCACGCACTCCAAAGTTGCTTGTGTACTCTCTAGAGTATATCTCTCAGAGGGCCTCTTATTTTTTGTTCTCTCAGCACGTCAAGTAAAGTGAAGTACCCAAATTGCAAAAAGGCTTCCCAATATCAACCATTTTTTATCTGCTTTGCATTTGAAAGTCAAGCGGTCAGTGATTTCTTCAACAATCATTTTAGTCTCCAAGAAGTTGATGTAGAGACCTATCTAGCTTTTAGCTGATTTGATTTTCACCTCCATTGCTTTAGGTTCTCTAATTTTTGACAAAAAAGGTCTTTGCAGTGTTCCTCCCACCTAGTGAATGCACATGGATAGGAGATTAGCCAACTGATTGTCTTTCTTGTCAATGTGCTCAATTTTGAAGTTAGCAAACATCCAGATCTCTATTTTACCTTTGTTGAGGAATTTGCCCATCATCTCATCACTGACTTCAAATTCTATACTAGACTCTAACCAGAAATTAGGGCTTCATAGTTTCCTTATTGTTTCTGACATTAAACTCTATGATGACTGAACTATAGAGGTGCTCTGATAGGACTACTCAAAGCAAGTTTGATTCATGCTCCCATCAACTTAGAGGCTCCATCGATGTATAATACTTAGATTCAGTTATTAGGAGTGGATCCTATTCTTGACTCCCATGAATTTAGAAAATATTATGAAAATTCTGATACTCTTTGCTTGTTGATTTTGATCTGAAGGACATATATGATGTTCAAATCACTGAGTTTCATCGCCCATTTGAGGACACAACTAGAATGCTCCAGTAGAGTGAGAATGATTTTTTTATGAAATGCTGATGATAGCCGTAATCCAATGAATTTGAAAGTAGGGATGGATCCTTCCAGCTAGAATAGTTAGAACAAACGTTAAGCTTGCTATAATTGAATAATTGATCTCGGTGCAAGTGCGTACCTGACTGGTGTAGTAAACTAGGAGTTGCTTTCCTAGTTCCTTTCAAAATAGCATCGGGCTAATGACCTCAAGTTTAACTCCAAAGTTCAGAAATAGTTCTTTCTTTGACTTTGGGCATTTTGGAGCAGCTGTGGTGATGCTAAGGAATTTTCAGCATTATAAATGCTTGCTCACAATCAGCTAATCATTCAAATGTCTTTTTGTCATCATGAACATTTTTAAGAATATTATGCATTTTTTACTTGTCTTTGTAACAAGCTGCTTAAACTTTCTATCCAACCAATCACCTTATTGACTTCTTTGGTATTCCAGAGTGATGACATGTTGTTTAATGCACATATTTTTTTTAGATTGGCTTTTATCCACTCTAGTGTCATGAAATAGCAAATAAACTTGTTTTTGGATGCTCGAAAAGTGTATATTGTGGATTTAATCTCCTAAAGTATTTTTGGAGGGTATCAAATATTTGTTCTAACTATTTTATATGTTGCCCGATCGATTGATGTTTAAACAACATATCATCCAAATAAACTTCAATACTTTTTCCTTTTCACTTAGAAAACATTACATCAATAAGATCTTGGTAGGTTGCCCCAGTATTTTTTTTATCTTGAAGAGTGTTATGTTATAGCAATATAAACCATCACTAGTTATAAGGGTTGCCTTCTCTGCATCAGCTAGGTACATATTTATTTGGTGGTAGCTTGATAAAACATTATTGAAGCTCATCACTGAATGTCTGACCGCTGAGTGTGTTGACGCATTGATCCTCAGTAGTGGGTAGCTATCTTAGTTCAGAAGTCCACACATAACCTACTGTTATCAATTGCTTTTGTACAATTACAAATTGGAGACCCACATCATGTATTATAACTAAAAGAAGTAGCTGAATTCCTTTATCTTTTTCCCCTCCTCTCAAATCTATATAGCCAAGACCATTGCTAAGGACGTCATTTTCTACTTCAATGGTCGAGAATTTGGATTCATGTTCAGCTCGAGAGAGACAATGTCGAGAAGTATTATTGACATATCTACTGCTGACCAAGCAAAGACATCTTAATGCCTTTGAAGCATCTTGATAAGCAAAAATTTGGATCCAACATCAAAATTTTCATACAAGGAAAGATTTACAGGTTATCCTTTGACAATAGGAATTTTACGATTAGTCTCCCCTGGTCTTGAGCCCCCATTCAAATCGGCGTTACAGGTCGAGTGGGTCCTACTCCACACTACCAAATGCTTTGAAGTATTTGGTCTGTGAGCACCAAGTTCCTTGGAACCATGATTATCTATCCATTGCCAGAAAACTTCACTACAATGTGGCAAGTCAAGACCAAGCTTTACAACCGTTTAGTAAGAGCGACCGAAGATTGCTATGCATTTTGTTGACAAATCTACCACACGAAGTACTCCTCTATATATGTGAATTAATTCTTAACTTCTCCCTAAGTTATTGATAGTTCAACTACTCTCACGGCCTCATTCGTCTTACCATAAAAGTTATAGAGTTGGCTAGCCGGTGCTACTAGCCGGATGGTTGGGAGGTTCATTTTATGGAACACGGACTTGAGCATAATATTCTTGGATTTGTTAAAGTTGACCAAAATACTACATATCTGATATTTGCCATTCATTTCTACATAAGTGATGGCATCAATGTATGGACTTTTCCTTGGGGCAAGTCTGCATTGGTGAAAGTCATAGGTGGATGGGTGTTGCAATTTGATGGCATGACAATTATACACAGTTCTCTTAACTAAGTCCTCTTCTAGCTTACTCACTAGGATTTACTCTTCTGACTTACTCACTAAGATGATTATCTGCCTCTAAAAATACCTGGTAAAAATCAAGCAATGTAAAGGATATTTGCTCAAACTAGCTCATTCAGGATTTTCTCAACCAGAGCATTCCCTTATCGTTAACTAATTGCTCTTAACATCACACATTTGTTGAGATTTCCTGCTCCTATAAACTAATCGACTAAGCTTCAGAAGTGTATGCTATCTTCTGTCTCATGGCCATGGTCTCAATGGTAGGGACAATACTTGTTTGTGTTTTGAAGAAAAGCTCAAATTCTCATTAGTGGTGCTTTCTTAAATTTATTATTTAATTTAAATTGTATCTAGTAACATTGTCATTAAGACTCTTAGTGAAGTGGGCATTAGGGTCTCGTGATTATTCATTTTATTGTCAAATTCTCATTAGTGGTACTTGCTCATGATAATGTGTCAACATTTAGTCAGGTTACTGTGACTGACCTCCTTCGTTGTGGTTTCTATGAACCTCCTTGTTGTCCCAAGGTGGCCAATTGCCTTCATTTTATTGTCAAGAAGAAGGATACAATTCTTCCCTTAGTCTCTACTTGTCATCCTTAATAGGCACTTTCTATAGATAATGAGTGGCTAATTCTATCCCATTAGATGCAGTGGTGGAGTTATATTCTTTGGCTGAATTATGATATTTGGCTAGCTCTAACATTTACCGTAAGGTCTCTTATAACTAGAGACCAAGATCATAATGGAAGGGATCCTTCGTCCCCTAGCTTGTGTAGCTTCTACAACAGGTTCTAGATCCCACACTTATTTCATCTCCTTCTACAAATAAGTGATAAATGAGAGAAGGCTCTTGTTTTAACTCTATTTGATATGTTGTAAGGCTTTTGTAATCTTCTAAGATTTGTGGGAACTCCAAAAATGTGCCACATATATTCTCCTGGATTCAGTAAAAGATGTGATCACTCTAGCCAATTGTTAAATGAACCACTTGAGGCCTAACTCCCTTGGGGTGACAAAGAATAAACCACACTTCAAAGCATCAAAATGTCATGACAATGGACACAACATGGTCATCAAGATTAGCCTGAGCCTTATATGGCCCCAAAGAAGGGTTTGATTTTCTTTTAGGGGGCTCAGCATAAAAAATTTGTCAAGAGAAGGCTTTCTCTGGTTGATGGATCACCTCAATATGCACGAATGGTCTATCCATCTTTATAGAATCAACATCATCATGATATCGTGACTCTCCTACTTTATCGATGCCTTGAGTTGCACTTCAGCTATTGTGCAACTGTGCTTCCTCACAGGGGTTCTCGTATGGCCTTCAACATCTAACCAACCCATCATCCAGTCTTTGAACAATTGGAAATATTGTTGTACAAACTCTCTAGTGCACTCCATATTTTTACTGTCTGTTTGGTGGGTTTCTCTCCTTGTGGTGCTCCTATTTCAGTTGCTAGTATGATTCACGCTACTGCACCTTTAGGATGATGAATCTGAGTTTATCTTGTGAATCACAACCATTGAATATAGTGTAGAACATGAAAGTGAGAAGGAGACACATAGAGAGAGAGCACAATAATGAATAGAATAATAAGGGAATTTTTTTATTAGCATTTACTATAGAAATAACCACACTATTTATAGGAGCTGAGGGTACCATGTGTATATTTACTTTTTTTCCCCTACTTTAATGATGAAATTATATGGTATTTTAGGTATTTAGATAAATGAGATTATGACTCAGCTACTTTATCACTCAATCGATTGAGACTGATGGTTTTTAGGGGGGGCTATTCTCCTTCGACCAACTACGTTGAGTTGGGACAGTCAATCAGCTCTTGTTGTATTTCCATCATTTAGATTTGGCTAAGTGTTCTTGAGTCAATTGGTAGGTTGCATTGAACCAATTGTGGACTATGTACTCCTAGGAGAGGAACTCTTGTTACTCAGTAGGATTTACACTTCTGACTTACGAACTAGGATGATTATCCACCTCTAAAAATACCTGGTAAAATTCTAGCAATGTAAAGGATATTTGCTCAAACAAGCTCATTCAGGATTTCCTCTACCAGAGCATTCCCCTGTCGTTAAGTCATTTCTCTTAACATCACGCATTTCTTGAGATTTCCTGCTCCTATAAACTAATCAACTAGGCTTCAGAGGTGTATGCTATCTTCTGTCTCATGGCCATGGTCCCAATGGTAGGGACAATACTTGTTTGTGTTTTGAAGAAAAGCTCAAATTCTCATCAGTGGTGCTTTCTTAAATTATTATTTAATTTATATTATATCCAGTAACTTTGTCATTAAGAATCTTAGTGAAGTAGACTTTGGGGTCTCGTGATTATTTAAAACTAACTCATGATAATGTGTCGACCTTTAGTCAGGTTACTGTGACTGACCTCCTTCATTGTGGTTTCTATGAACATCCTTGTTGTCCCAAGGTGACCAATTGCCTTCATTTTCTGGTCAAGCAGAAGAATGCAAGTCTTCCCTTAGTCTCTACTTGTCATCCTTAAGGGCACTTTTCTACAGATAATTAGTGTCTAATTCTATCCCATTAGATGTAGTGGTGGAGTTATATTCTTTGGCTGAATTATGATATTTGGCTAGCTCTAACATTTACCCTAAGGTCTCTTGTAACTAGAGACCAAGATCATAATGGAAGGGATCCTTCATCCTCTGATCTTGGGTGGCTTCTACCATAGGTTTCAGATCCCACACTTATTTCATCTCCCTCTACAAATAAGTGATAAATGGGAGAAGGCTCTTGTTTTACCTCTACTTGATATGTAGTAAGGCTTTTGTAATCTTCTAAGATTTTTGGGAACTCAAAAAATGTACCACATATATTCTCATGGATTCAGTAAAAGATAAGATCACTCTATTCGATAGTTAAATGAACCACTTAAGGCCTAAATCCCTTGGGGTGAAGAAGAATAAACGACACTTCAAAGAATCAAAATGTCACGAAAATGGATACAATATGCTCATCAAGATTAGCCTAAGCCTTATATGGCCCCAAAGAATGGTTTGATTTTCTCCTAGGTGGCTTAGCATCAAAAAGTTGTCCAGAGAAGACTTTCTCTAGCTGATGGAGCACCTCAATATGCTCGAATCGTCGTCTATCCATCTTCATAGAATCAACATCATCATGATACCATGACTCTCGTACTCTATCGATGCCTTGAGTCACACTTCATCTATTGTGCACATGTGCTTCCTCCTAGGGGTTCTTCCATCCCGTTTTTGTTGCTTCTCGTATGGCCTCCAACCTCTAACCCACCCATCATCCGGTCATAGAACAATTGGAAATATTGTTGTCCAAACTCTTTAGTGTACTCCATATTTTTACTGTCTGTTTGGTGGGTTTCTCTCCTTGTGGTGCTCCTATTTCAGTTGCTAGCATGATTCACGCTATTGCACCATTAGGATGATGAATCTGAGTTTATCTTGTGAATCACAACCATGGAATAGAGTGTAGAACATGAAAGTGAGAAGGAACAGAGAGAGAGAGAGCACAATAATGAATACATGAATGAGGGAATTTTTATTGATTAACATTTACTATTGAAATAACCACACTATTTATAGGAGTGGAGGGTACCATGTGTATATTTACTTGTTTGCCCCTACTTTAGTGATGACATTATATGGTATTTTGGGCATTTAGATAATGAGATTATGACTCAGCTACTTTATCACTCAATCGATTGAGATTGATGGTTTTTAGGGGGGGCTATTCTCCTTCGACCAACTACGTTGAGTTGGGACAGTCAATCAGCTCTTGTTGTATTTCCATCATTTAGATTTGGCTAAGTGTTCTTGAGTCAATTGGTAGGTTGCATTGAACCAATTGTGGACTATGTACTCCTAGGAGAGGAACTCTTGTTACTCAGTAGGATTTACACTTCTGACTTACGAACTAGGATGATTATCCACCTCTAAAAATACCTGGTAAAATTCTAGCAATGTAAAGGATATTTGCTCAAACAAGCTCATTCAGGATTTCCTCTACCAGAGCATTCCCCTGTCGTTAAGTCATTTCTCTTAACATCACGCATTTCTTGAGATTTCCTGCTCCTATAAACTAATCAACTAGGCTTCAGAGGTGTATGCTATCTTCTGTCTCATGGCCATGGTCCCAATGGTAGGGACAATACTTGTTTGTGTTTTGAAGAAAAGCTCAAATTCTCATCAGTGGTGCTTTCTTAAATTATTATTTAATTTATATTATATCCAGTAACTTTGTCATTAAGAANTTAAAGATTTTGATGGCACGCAAGTTGTAAAGGAATTCGCCAATCTCATAGACGAGTATATCAAAACTGTGGTGAACTATCTGCAACAGCAAAAGTTACAGGAAATGAATTCTTAGAAGACTGTTGTTGCATGTTTTAGAACATAGATATTTAGTTGTCTGCAAATGTAGGTAAATCAAATCTCAAACTTGTTGCTGATAGAGTTTGCGCTGTGCGTTCTTCTTCTTCTTCTGCTTTTTGTGCTATGTTGTTGAAATAATAGAAATGGGATGAACATTCGTTAAAATTACTTCAAGGTTGTTATACATTATGCTTACAAGTCTTGTAATTGTATATTTAAATATGATTATGGTGTTAAGTTTTTCTTGATGTGATGATTGTATTTGAGTCCCTATTATATATTAGAAAGAGTTTATAATTGTAATATAATTTTAAATAAATTATTTAATAATTAATATGTATCTTAAATGATAAAAAAAATAAAAATTAATTTTCATATGACAACTTCAAGAAAAATTTTAATGGGTTATCTGGTATGGTTTCAAGTTAGGATTAACGCAGCTTAATCCTTCAAGACCAACGACCATTGAAATAATCAATTTGGATATTACTTGAGCTAGAGATGGCTGTGAGTGAGGCTTATCATGGCCGAAGGCTTAGCTGAACTAAAAATATAAAATGGGTAAATGGAAAACATAAGCTTGAGGGCTTAAATATATCTCTCTTGATTAAAAATTATGCTTAAGACCTTAAATTTATCTCCCATTGTAAAAACTTAAATTTCATTAAATTAAATGTTTTAACTTTAAATTTGTGACTGTAATCAAGCTTAGTTTTAAATAAGAGTTATCTTTTTAAAGTAATTGACCATATATCTTCTTAATTAAATAAATTTTATTTAATGTTCATAATTACGTAAAATTTGTCAAATTAAGAGATCATAGTTGGATTAATGAAATAAGCACAAATAAAAAAAATTAAATCAAACAAATTTCACATGTTCAATTTTTCACCATCTAATAGTGTTAGTTGTGCCTTATAAAACAAAGGTATTGATATTGGATTGCTCATAGCATTTGAGTTATAGAGCATAATTGGTTCTCGTTAGTGGAAAATGATATTGGTTAGGCTTTGAATGTAGACAATGACTTGGCAAATGCATCAGCTGTGTTAAATCCTTTTGGCACATGAGATCCCATAAAATTCGTGAACCCGTACGATCTAGGAGAGACCTATAGGAAGGAGCAGGATGAATCTAAGAGATTATAATAGAGATATAATTAGAGAGCTTATTGAGGGTCCATAATTGGGAGGTCTCTTCCCTCACTTCATTTCTTTCTTTTTATTTATAAGTTATTGAGCCTATTTACCTGTGCATGGGTCTTAAGAATAAAAAATAGTACAAGTTCTTAGGTTGTATTGTACAAAGCATGAGCAAACTCATTGTTAACAAGAATGTTGGTGTGGATTGTCATGTTTTTAATAAATCGTGATGGTATCTATGCTAACAAACTAGAGTTCGCTTCTATCTACCTGTCGTCACTAAAAAGTTAAGGAGTTGTTAAGTTATCGGCTGCAAGGATGGATATCCTAATACCCGTTTTAATTTATTTTAATATATATATATATATATATATATATATATATATAATTTAGAAAAAAATAGTATTTTGAATTTTTGAAAATATAAGACCGAACCGATCTCATATCCCCAGTAGTTTAAATAAACGAGTCTAGTACCGTAAGCAATGTATCTATCCCGAAGGATAAATACACTACTTATTGGTAAGACTCGATTAAATAAACTAAAGATTGTATGACATCCATTTAAATCTGTGAAACCATTTTATGTTGACCAATAAACTCCCCTATTTAATATAAGGAATTAAATAAGGTTTATATTAAGCTGGGTTTGGAAAAGCTTCCTATAAAGGCAAACCCCTATAGTTAATTACATCTTAGATAACCGAAGTCACCAAAGAAAAATCTCCATAAAAATTAGGGAATATTATCTTCAAAGAATTCAAAAGGATAGGACTTTTCAACGAAATCAGACATAGAGGTGTGAAAGGGGAATAAGTCAAATTTGGAACATTTTAATGTAGAATTCAAATGAAGAAGAATTAGAGGATGTCATAGATCCGGAGGAGAACCTCAGTGACTTCCCAAGCTATCCTATGGTTTGACTTCAATTTTGGAGATTAGAATTATTGAATGTTTCATCCTGCCAATTTTTTTTGTTTAGGGCTTACATTCACGTGAAACAATCGCACAAATTACCTGGAAGATATGAGAATTTAGGTTGTGACAAACGACTATCTCGGAATCCTAAGACGAGTTAGGGCATAAATTGTATAGCAGGGCTATACAAAGGCCTAAAGATAAATTAAGTATTTATGTTTGTGTAATCAAACGACCTCAAATTCCTATGGATTTGTTATTTAATTCTAAGGAAAGGTTTTGTCGGTGAAGACATGTCTTAATGTTGAAGATGGTCATGCTGCCCACAAAGCTAACTCCAAGCTCCTCGTCTTGACGAGTTTATGTTCTCTAATGTGTCAGGTTATGATGTCAAATCAAATGTCCCTATGGTTATGGTTCTTTAAATATTATGGGGCATATTAAAGTTGATTAGAGCGACACCGGTTATGATCCTAAGGTTCTCTCGTTCCGACACCACTATTTTCTATTGGATTCACTTAGTACAAATGAATTTGCTAAACTCTACTTAATGAATTTTGTACCTTCATCTGGACTTTGGGAAATCTCATTAGCAACTGTAGGTTACCTTCTCTGAGGGATTCCCGGTCATTCAATAGTGATGTCTTAATTTAGTTGCAATTGTTGTCTTGTGATGTTTGTGATTAAATTTTGACTTATCTTATATTTTGAATGTTGTGACGGTAAATTTTATTTTGGTTTATTTTAGTTTTTGTTTTGGTTTTAGTTTTGTGGTCCTAAAGGTTTTAGTTTCGACATGCAATGTGACATCGTTGTTTAATATGCAAGCTTGTAAGCATAAAAGTACAGCGCAGAAAGTACAAGAAAAGAATGTACTGTAAATTGTAAAAGCGTACCTGACGAGTCTTCTCGTTCCTCCACCTGAAACTTCAGTACTTGTAAAGTATATATATGTATAATCTTGCAGGAATTAAAGCATGCATGTCGAAAAGTAGGAAGTACTGACTCAAAATGTGTCTACTAAATCCTATGTCGTATCTTGAGGTATTTAAATCTTAAGGATGATTCCATCAAGCAAATTATAATAAGCTCACATGTCCTTCAAGATTTCCAAAGGATCATGAAGAAGTTTTGGGTAATACCTTTGACATTTCATGGTCCTTAGAATTATCTTGAGTTCATTTTTGTTTTATCATATTTGCTATATAGTTCATCCAGCTAATACCCTTATGCTTAATGAACTTGATATTTTGATTATCCCTTAAGTGGAGTAATTATCATTTGATATCTCACTTATGAATTATATGGGTGAAGACCCTTGGGGGTGACTTGACTTAATTAAGTAATTTGGTTAATTTGATTATTCATAGCATGGGCTTGTGGTGTCTTGAAGATTTAAGATTAATTATGACTTGTTCTCTAAACCTCATTAGACAAAATTTTGATTAAGCCTAGTTTACTACTAAGCCCTTAAGATTTAATGGGTAAGTTTGTAATTTTAGAAAAAAGGTTTTGAATATTTGTGCTCTCAATCATGAACTATAAATTATATTAAATCCATCAACTAGGGTTCAAAAATCAATGAATTATGATCTTCCAAATCAAACCCCTCACCTTAATTATTTAATCATTCTTCCAAATTTCATTAATTTGAAAAATTATAAATTTCTTCCTTATGAAATTCAAAGTAAGGTTGGTTTCCACCACTTATTCCTATTTATGTTTCAATCATCAAGACATGTTATTTTAAAATCATTTATTACCCATTTACCCTCTTGATTATGCGTAAATATTAATTAAGCTTTAAATTCCAAAATTACACTTTTGCCCCTAAGACCTTAACACCCCATAATTCATTAAGTTAGATTCAAATGACTTTGAAATTTATGTTACCTCACTCATGGGTTAGTTAAAATACGAGAGGAGAAAATGTGGTTTTTTTTCTTAATTTATTTAATTTTTATAATTATTTATAATGCAAAAATAAAGATTTTCAATGAAAATTTAATAACTCAATCAAGATAAAACTTCTATCCATAAGAAATTCATTGGAGGTTCAACTAGGTTAGAGGACCACTTGGACCAATTTTCAAGATTTTTAGAAATTTAATTTAATTATTAAAATTATTTGTTGGTTTGGAGTATTGATTAAATATAAAATAATTTATAAATGGAAAATTGAGTTTTATATTTTTATTAAATCTCTTTAAGTCCAAGGAACATAAAGAAATAAATTTCATATTTTTTTATTTATATTTTAATTTTTATAATGATTTTATTGAAAAAATTAAAGAAAATTCATTTGTTAAGCCTTTTAAAATTAATATCTTTACTTAGAAAATTAGGAAAATTATTTTAATTTATTTAAAGTAAATAAAAAGCCAAATGTGATATTTTAGTGTGCTTTTACAGTTTTATGATTTTTATGATTTTCAATTAATTTTAATTATTTAAATACTAAAAAATAGCTTAAAAATGAAGTGTTTATTTTAATTTCAATTTTTTGTTTTAATTTCTCTGATCATAAGGAGCTCCAAAAACCAATATGGTGATTTTTTTTAATTGTGTTTTAATTATTATAATTATTTCAATACCAAAAATGTTATTTTATCTTAAAAATTCGTTATAGTGACCAAATTAACTCTAATTGACTTGAAATTTTTATGGAAAGCTCTTATAACATTAAATTATAGTGTGGAATAGTCTTTATGCCATTTACATTTATAATTACTCCAAATTAATTTTCTCTTCATTTTTAGGGTTGGTGACAATTAGGATTATTTTAAATGAGTAAAACCACGTTTTTATATTTTCTAGAATCCTCTAACCACAGTAAACCTACCAAAATAAGTTTGGTATTTTTATGATGACTATTTTAATTATTATAATTTTTATGCCAAAATAGAGACCATTAACTTGAAAATTGAATATCTCTAGTTAGAGAGGCCCCCTGACCTTAGAAAAATCAGGAGAGATGTCTAAAAATAGAGACATTAAAAACCTTATGATCTCATGCCATGGTGAAATGTCTATGCTAATGGATAATCAAAATAAGAAAAAAACTATTTAATTAATTAAAAACAAGATATGCATCAAATGTACATGAAAATAATTCCACATTGTTTTCGTAAGAGGGTATTTTATTTTAGTTTTATAATTTTTCTACATAAAGTTATGATTTTTTGAATTTCTAGCAATTTAAATAAATAAGAAAATTCCTATTTATCTACTTAAACCAGTCATCTCCGCATCATCCTAGGCAGCTCCGAACCGCGCACGCATCAACTTCTGGGTTTGGCACCACCAGCTAAGTCAGCCTACTGTACACGCACCGAGGCTTCATCCAACGACACTCCATCATGATCCTAAATGAGCTAACCCGTGAGCCATCTGCATTCAAACCCTAATATCTTGGTTGATTCTCAACCAAATCAAGTGAGGTTTGTTTCTATGAACTCGTCTAAATGAGATGCACCCATCCATATGGTTAATCGCACCCTACATCAACTCTATGCTTATGGAGAATCAAATGAATCTTGGTTTAGGTTTATGTTCCAATACCTTAGTCCAAGAGGTGAATCCTTGATTAGATGCTTGTGGATGCATCGTGGGGGTTCCAGGAGCCTAGAGATTGAGCCTCAAGTAGTAGTGAATTGACTAGATATGATTTTGACCAAATTCATTTTGAGGGTCGATTAAAGTCCACCTTAGGGTGCTCTGGTGATGGGGCTTTTGTGGGAGATCTTCCTCTCTCACTGCGGGGATGGTGTGGGTGCAATTAAGTTGGATTTGGTGGAGGTTTGGTGAGGGTCCTATTTTGGCCTTGAATTTGACTCGAAAATTGAGCTGAGTAGTGGATTTGATTGGCCAGGGATGGTTGGGTTGAACTCAAGGGGTCTTAAGGATGCTCTGGAAGCAATTTGTCAGAGTCTCCCCAAGGAATTTCAAGCTCTCCTCCTTCGGCCATGAAGTTTGGGTTTAAATAAAGGGGCAAGGAGAGGCCACAAGTGGTAATTGGTAGGTGTCCTAAGTTGCTTATGTGGATGCCAATAAGGTGCAAAAATCCAATTGGAATGAGACAGCTTGGATGGGTTTAATTTTGATTTTTAGCCATGGTGGAGAACTTTGGGGTGGCTTTCCCGGCAGCCTAGGTGGTCGGCCGACCAGGCTCAAGTCATCACCCAGTCTAACAAGGTCAGGGCTTGGGTTTGGTGAAGTCAATTGGGGTTGGCCATGTGTAAAAGGCATTGAATTGAAATAGTATGGGGAAAGGTTATTTTGGGTCAATTTGGGTCAAATCATGATCTGAGTTGGGTTCAGCTACCAAGGATGGCCTTGGGCTGAAGAAGACTAGATGGGTCAGCTAAATTAGAGTGAAGAGTTCTCCATCCATGGGATTTTGGCTAAGCATGGGTTTAAGTGATTCATTAAAAGGGTTAAAAACCTTTTTAAAGAGGCTTAAAAGTGGTTTGGCCTCTTGACATTAACAGCTTGATGATGTGGCAAGGCTCTCATGGCTTTTCTATGGCTTGGGAGTGGCTTCATGACTTGCATGTGGCTTGGCTAGTTTTTGTGAGAAGGGATTTTGAATTTACTTGGTATTTTTGGTGAAGTATGGCTTGATCCTTGATTTGGAATGCCTTGATTTTAAATTTAGGACTTAGGAGGTGATATTCGATTAAATGGATAATGAAGAGAAGGGTTGTCATGTGGGCTTTGGACTTGGGCCTTTGGAATTAGATGTGGTGGGCTTGGGCTTTTAAAATGAAAGTTGAGTTTGGGCTAAAGTTTGGGCTATATGAATATTTATTTTGGTGTAGTAGAATGTCATGAAAGATTTGGCAAAATTTGAAATGGTTTTAAGTTTAATTGATGGGCCAAATTGGTGGATTTGTGCATGTAGCCAAAATTGGGCCATTTTGATTTGAATGAAATTTGGTTTGCAATTAGATTAAATTGGGCATGAATTTTGTTTAAATTATGATTGGTAATGTTAATAATTGCTTTGAAGTTGAAATTGCGCAAGATTGGGGTCAATTGGGCAAAGATTGGGGCTAATTTGGGGACATTTGGGTCTTTAAGGGCAAATTGGGGTTTTCGGTCAAATTGGGTCAAATTGAGGATAAAAACTTGAAATTGGGAATATTTAGGATGATTTTGGAATTTTTGGGAATTTTTAGAATTTTTTGAATTTTAAGGTCATGATGGACATTTTGGTTATTTTAGCAATTTTGGCGGTATTTTGGGTATTTGGTGACTTTTGTGAGTTTTGGTCAATTTAGTTACTAGTGAGGGGTTTGAGATGATTTTTGGAATGATTTGAGTATTATGGTTAATTTTGTAAAAATTAGGGTTATAGGGGTATTTTGGTAATTTGGTGATTTTTGGGCCAAAATGGGCCAACAAGCCTTGGAGGCATATTAAACCAATAGGAGCCATATGAGGACTCATAACCCTCTTAGCCAAAGATTAGGGGTACAGGGCCATCCACATGAGCTTTCCAAAAAGAGTCAATAGACAAACCTAAGTGTCATAGTGTTTAGGGTATGTGAGAGAGTGCAGTGTGTGCAAGTTAGCCCCCACCAAAACCAGTTCACCCAGGGTTATTTCTAAGGTCATACCAATCTATGGAGGACTCCCCTTGAGCTCTTCCATATGGATCCCACCTACTAAGTGCTAGAAGTTAGGACGAACATGTGGAACTCCAAGTTGAGTAAAGAAGAATTTGAAATTTTTAATGGTGAGAGTTTCTTTTCTAGTCCTCTAGGAATAGTCAACAACAAAGTCCTATGGCTAGACCCTAGGCTACTAAAGAGAAAAAAACTATACCTCAACAAAAAAAGGGTCAACAAATGGACCCCCAAAAAGGGTGGTGTGCTGGGCAAACACACCGCGCGTAATGGCGTTGACCGACGAGATCAACAAAACCAACACAGATTTCTTAGTCAACAGACCTAGGACAAAATGCAAATTTGAGTGATATTGAAATCAAGGATTAGCAAGTGAACATTCGATCAAAATCGAGGATTCAGAACTCTCACTATAGATTAGATAATGGATTTCAAATTATCAGGTTTCATGTACATTGAAGGATAAAAATTAGGATTCAGGTGTTGACTCTGAAATGGGAATTCAAAATTTGGGTATCAATTTTGGAAAAAGAATGGGATGCCTTACTTTATTTAAAGTGGTCTTCAACCGATCTCAACGAATGAGGGTGGGATGCCTTGGATCAATCAAAGGGCTAATTCCCTCAACCCCAAAGTTTGATATTTGGACCATTGCAAAGCAACGCGAAATCAGATGTCTGTATCCTCTTCCTCTAAATTTGAAAATGATAATAGGATGTCTGTGCCTATCCTAGGGAGTAAATATGGGAATAGGATGTCTGTGCCTATTCCGAAGGGTAAAGATGGGAATAGGACGTTTGTACCTATTCCTAAGAATGGTAATAGGACGCCTTTGCCTATCCCAAGAATATATATGAGAATAGGGCGTCTGTGCCTATCCCAAAGAGTAAAGATGGGAATAAAGCATGTGTGCTTATCCCGAAGAATATATATGGGAATACAACATCTGTGCCTATTCCGAAGAGTAAAGATGAGAATAGAGCACCTGCGCCTACCCCAAGGGTATAGATGGGAATAGGGCATCTGTGTCTATTCCGAAGAACAAAGATGGGAATAGGGTGTCTGTGCCTATCCCGAAGAACAAAGATGGGGATAGGGTGTCTGTGCTTATCCCAAAGAGTAAAGATGGGAATAGGGTGTCTGTGCCTATCCTGAAGAACATATATGGGAAAAGGACATCTGTGCCTACCCTAAAGAATATATATGTGAATAGGACGTCTGTGCCTACCCCAAAGAGTAAAGATGAGAATAGGGCGTCTGTGCCTATCCCAAAGAACAAAGATAGGAATAGGGTGTTGACCAAAAGAAAATATGTTGAGATTTTCATACCTATTTTATACTATTTTTGATGATATTGCACTTTAAAGAAAGGTATTTTTGATGTTATGTTGTAGTAATGATGAATTAGGTTCATTGGAGCAAAAAGAAGCAAAAAGGAGCGAATTTGGGGTGAAAGGGACCAAAATGTGAAGATTTGAACTAAAGCACCGACTGCGAGACCAACTGCGCCGACGACGAGATTTTCCCGAGACTCCATAATTAATTCACTTATAAGGTCCGCCGACGGTGCCCTCGAGGTTGCCGACGGCGAGCTCGGCGGTTATGTCCAACTAGGTTTTGGATGAGGACGAATTTGGAAGGGGTTCTTAGGCAACTCTTGGGAAAGCTCATCCACAACTTTAAAAAAAGATTTTGGCAAAAAATTAGAGAGGTCCTGGAGGTTAGATAAGTTCCATTAGTGTATAGAGAATTTACTAGAGTGTCTAAATTATGAGAAATTCTTCGAGAGATTGTAAAAGTGGAGGGGAAGTGAGAGATTTCTTCCTCCTTGCCGCTTCGAAGAGGAACTCTGTGTGTTGTAAAGAAAGGAAGAGATTCAGAGGAACTTTGATGAGTTCGCTTGGGGGGAAATTAGAGATAAGTTTATTTATTGTTGTAGTTTGTATGACTTTGATTTTATATATAAACTCCGAGTTTTGTTGTGTTTTTCCCATTAGATTTGAGTAGTTTTCTCTATCTTTCTCCTTGTCTTGAGATTTGTGAAATGGTGATTTAAATTGGTTCAGCCACAAAAATGTTAAAGAAATTGTCATAATCTTTTGACTTCGATCTTAATTTACTTTCAATCTGACCAATTAATTTGTTAAAATATGTTGAATTTAACAACTAAAGTGAAGATTTCATCCAAGATTCAGGGAGGTCTAAGCCCTTGGAAGTTGGGTGCAAATAAATAAGGAAATAAAATTATCGGGCGTAGAATTGCAGATTTTAGAGTGACAGACTAAAATCCCCAAATTGATCCTATCGTTTGGGTGCTGACGTGTAGATGTTAGCCCTCAGGCGAGGGGAATGTGGGAGCTTTGAAGTGAGAGCCGGTATCGTCCCAGCCTAGCCGTAGATTCAGTAAACAAGCATAAGATTAGTCAATGTTCTTTATGCCTGGACCAAAGGGTAAGGAATAGGTATGCTCCTATTTGGCTCAATTTGAACTAATTCACTTTATCCATTCACTTTAATTTCTTGACAAGGAGAAGGATGCTTCAAAATTGAACTGATTCACTTTATTCATTCACTATAATTTAGAATAGTTATGCTCCTATTTGGCACAATATAAATTGAACTAATTCATTTTATCCATTCACTATAATTTCTGTGCTCCTATTTGGCACAATACAATTTGAACTGATTCACTTTATCCATTCACTATAATTTCTTGGGAGAAAGATGCTTTCTTATATTGAATATCACATTTAAACTCTCATTAGTATCATTCGTTATTTAATAGGAGAAGGATGTTTTCTTATATATTGAATATCACATTAAAATCTTTATTAGTACAATTAGTTACTTTCTTATATATCGAATATCACAATTACACCCTATTTTCTATCATTAGTTACTTATTAGTTATTAAAATTATCTATGAAGGATGCTTTCTTATATATTGAATATCACAATTAAACCCTACTTTATATCATTAGATATTTAGCACAATATAATTTGAACTAATTCATTTTATCCATTCACTATAATTTTGATATTTTCTTTGAACTAATTCACTTTATCCATTCACTAAAATAGGTATGCTCCTATTTGGCACAATACAATTTGAACTGATTCACTTTATCCATTCACTATAGAATAGTTATGCTCCTATTTGGCACAATATAAATTGAACTAATTCATTTTATCCATTCACTATAATTTCTGTGCTCCTATTTGGCACAATACAATTTGAACTGATTCACTTTATCCATTCACTATAATTTCTTACAAGAAGAAGGATGCTTTCTTGTATATTGATTATCACATTTGAACCTTCATTAGTATATTTAGTCATTTAATAGTTATTAAAATTATATATTTATTTTAATTGCCTATTAGTGACAGATAAGCAATTTGAATTCCATTATTGTTATTGAAGTATTGCTTTTCTAAAGTCTTAATTTGTAGTTCTAATATTACTCCCTGTGGGATCGATATCTATGACTCCATTAGAGCCCTATATTACTTGAGTGATACCTATACTTGTGTTGATAAGTGTGACTTTACAATTATTGAATATTTTATACATACATCTTTATCGAATCTATACGTATACTTGCATTGATAAGTGTGACTTTACCATTATTGAATATTTTATATATACATCTTTATCGAATCTATAACCATTATTAAGTTTTGGTGTCGTTGCTGAGGAATTAAATCTTTTAGCAGCAGTATTAAATAGTTATATTTTTACGATACGTATACTTGCGTTGATAAGTGTGATTTTACAATTATTGAATATTTTATACATCCATCTTTATCGAATCTATAACTGTTATTAAGTTTGGTACAGTTGCTGAGGAATTAAATCTTATTACATCCATATTTATCGAATCTATAATTGTTATTAAGTTTTGGTACAGTTGCTGAGGAATTAAATCTTTTAGCTAGTATTAATTACTTATATTTTTAAGCATATATAAAGTCGTTGTCAAGTTTTTGGTGTCGTTGCCGGGGAGTAAACAAGAATGATAATTAGAGTAACGAACAAAATAGGATTATTAGAAAATTTTTACTTGAATTGTAACTTATTTTCATATTTTGTTAATTATTTTAGTGTGTACTGATTTCAAATTGTTTTATTGTGTACCCTACGATTCTGAATTAGAATAATTAAGGAATAGAAAATGAACACCAACCTAGACCTTTACGAGATTATGCAAATCCTACAACAAATGAAATTTACTTATCTATCCAAAATCCTGATGTAGTTGCTAATTCATTTGAGCTTAAACCTGCTATTATCAATTCACTTATCAATCCAAAATCCTGATGTAGCTGCTAATTCATTTGAGCTTAAACCTGCTATTATCCAAATGGGTACAAACAATCACAGAGGTACACTGATGTAGCCACTAATTCATTTGTGCTTAAACCTGCTATTATCCAAATGGTACAAAACAATCAATTCAGAGGTACACCAAATGAAGCTTAAATTTGCTATTATCCAAATGGTACAAAACAATCAATTCGGAGGTACACCAAATGAAGATCCTAATTCTATTATCCAAATGGTACAAAACAATCAATTTGGAGGTACACCAAATGAAGATCCGAACTTATGCTAGTTTTTTAGAACTTTGTGCTACCTTTAAAAATGACAGAGTTTCAAACGATGTTGTTAGACACTAGTTTTTTAAAACCGTGTGCTACTTTTAAATATGACAGAGTCTCAAATGATGTTGTTAGACTTAGACTTTTTCCTTACTGTGTGCTACTTTTAAATATGACAGAGTCTCAAACGATGTTGTTAGACTTAGAATTTTTCCTTTTTCGCTGAAAGATAAGGCTAAGATTTTGTTAAATTCATCAGCACCAGGATCTATTAGAACTTGGGGAGAACTGTCACAGAAATTTCTATCCAAATATTTCCCTCCATCCAAAACTGCTAAACTTAGAAATGACATAACATCGTTCTGTCAGATTGATAGAGAGTCAATATATGAAGCTTGGGAGGGATTTAAAGATCTTTTTAGGAAATGCCCTCATCATTCGTTACCAGATTGGTTGATAATTCAANTTTGTTGATAATTCAAACTTTTTATAAAGGATTAGTGGGATCAGTTAGATTGATTATAGATGCTGCGGCTGGTGGTTCATTAATGTCAAAACCTTTTGATGAGGCTTATTCATTAATATAAGAGATGGATACCAACAATTTTCAATGGTCCTCTAAAAGGTTAAATCCTAAAAGAGTACCTAGTATCCATGATTCTAATGCAATATCTATGTTAGCTTTGCACATTGCTGCAATATCAAAGGAATTAGATCATTATTGAATGAATTATTTTCCAACACCTCCTATGATGGAAGAGAATTCATCTGAGCAATTTTTGGATGTTCAACCTTTATAGGAGACTTTAAATGTCATTAATAGACCAACAACCCTTAGTCAAACTATTATAACCCAGGTTGGAAGAATCATCCAAATTTTATATGGAATAATATATCTACAAATCAACAGAACAACCCAGTGAACCCATTAGGAAATTAATCCAACCAAGGAAATGTTAACTATAGACCTTCTTATCCCCTAGGATTTAACAGTAACACTCAAATTAAGGAAAAGAAGTTGTCTATGGAAGAACTGATATTAAACATGGGTCAACAATTAGAGAATCAAGGAAATCAATTACAAATTCAAGGAAATCAATTATAAAATCAAGGAACTGCTATTAAAAATGTTAAAAACCAATTAGGGCATATCGCTACTGCGCTTAGTAACCGAACATTAGGAACTTTTCCAAGTACTGTGGAACCAAATCTTAAAGATCAAGGAAAAGAACAAATCAAAGCAATACAATTATGAAGTGGAAAAGAATTGAAAACAAGGGTACAAAAACAAACGAAAACTGAAAAAGAGAAAGTGGATACTGACAAAAAAAAAGATCATGAGTACCCAGATTTAGAATATCCACTTACACTAATGAAGATTACTGTGGAGAAACCTTTACTACCGTTTCCTCAAATATTAAAGAAACACAAACAGAATAAAAAATTTTCCAAATTTTTAGAAATTCTTAAAAAGTTAATGGTAAATATTCCCTTCTTAGAAGCTTTAGATCAAATGCCCAATTATGTGAAATTTATGAAAGATATTTTGAACAAGAAAAAAAAGTTCACGGATAACAAAACTGTTGCACTTAGCAAAGAGTGTAGTGCAATTATTCAAAAAAAGCTACCTGAAAAATAAAAAGATCCTGACAATTTCACTATATCGTGTGCTATCGGTGAAAAATTTTATGGAAGAGCTTTATGTGATTTGGGAGCCAGCATTAATCTTAGGCCTCTATCANAGCATTAATCTTAGGCCTCTATCAATTTTCAAAAGATTAGGATTAAGAGAAGTCTCACCTACTTCTGTAACTCTTCAGTTAGCGAATCGTTCAGTTACATATCCTAAGGGAGTTATAGAAGATGTGTTAGTGAAAGTTTATAAGTTTATCTTTCCTGTGGATTTCATTATTTTAGATGTGGAGGAAGATAAAGAAATACCTATCATTTTAGGGAGACCATTTTTAGCTACTAGAAAAGCTATTTTAGATATAGAGGAAGATAAAAAAATACCTATCATTTTAGGGAGACCATTTTTAGCTACTGGAAAAGCTATGGAGAAAGATAAAGAAATACCTATAATTTTAGGGAGACCTTTTTTAGCTACTGGAAAAGCTATGATAAAGATAAAGAAATACCTATCATTTTAGGGAGACCATGTTGAAAAAGGAGAATTAACAATGAGAGTTAACGATCAAGAAGTGACATTTAACATTATGAAATCTATGAAATACTCTGCTGTTGAAAGAGATAATGAATGTTTTCGCATGAAAATTAGTGAACATCTATTGAAAGAACATTTTAAAGAAAATTTTGAAGAGAAAGAACAATTTGAAGAAAGTGATAAAATTATTTTGGATAAATTAGAAAATGAAGAATTAGATTATGTTCAAGAAAGATTTGAGATGCTAGATATTAGAGAAAATGCTGATACGAATCTATTTTCGTCAATTATAAAACCGCTTAAACTTAAGTTGAAAATAATGCCTAGCCACTTGAAATATGTGTTCTTGGGAGACTCATCAACATTACCTGTTATTATATCTTCAGAATTAAATGATTAGCAAGAGCAAAGAGTGTTAGATACATTTAAAAGATAAAAGAAAGATTTTGGTTGAACCTTAACTAATATTAAGGGAATCAGTCCTTCGATCTGTATGCACAAAATTATATTAGATGAACAATATAAAACAAGATTTAATCCCCAAAGGAGATTAAAACCAATGATGAAAGAAGTAGTTAAAAAGAAAATTTTGAAATGGTTAGACACTGGAATTATATTTCTTATTTTAGATAGTGCATGGGTAAGTCCAATTCATTGTGTTCCTAAGAAAGGAGGAGCGACTGTTGAATCAAAAAAAATAATGAATTAATACCTATCAGACAAGTTACTGGGTGGCGTATTTGCATTGATNGTAAAAGGTAAATATAATGAATGCTATCAGATGGATGTTATAAGATATTTAAGTGAATGTCATTTTAGAACTACTTATGAAGAAAAATCTGAAGAAAAATATTTGGAACATGAGCAAGAAGAGGAATTAAGTCAATGTGAAGATATTTATAAGGAAAATTCAAACTATATTCGAGAAAGTTTTGAAGTTTTGGACACGATGGAGAAAGATAAATCATTTTGTCCATCTGTTTGAAGTTACTTCCTGAANATTTTTAAGGAAAATTCAAACTATATTCGAGGAAGTTTTGAAGTTTTGGACACGATGGAGAAAGATAAATCATTTTGTCCATCTGTTTGAAGTTACTTCCTGAACATTTAAAATATGCCTTTTTAAGAGATTCCTTTACTTTACTAGTCATAATTTCCTCAAAATTAATAATGGAAGAAGAAGAAAGGTTGATGAAAATTTTGAAAAATTTTAAGAAAGTTCTTTGGATGGACAATTATTGATATTAAAGGAATCACTTCTTCAATTTGTATGCATAGAATTTATATGGAAGAGAACTGCAAACCCAGTGTGATCTGCAAAGGAGATTGAATCCTATTATGAAAGAAGTTGCAAAGAAAGTAATTTTAAAGTGGTTAGATGCTGAAATTATCTGCCCTATTGACCAAAGGAAAATATGTTGAGATTTTCATACCTATTTTACACTATTTTTGATGATATTGCACTTTNAAATTTATATGGAAGAGAACTGCAAACCCAGTGCTGATCTGCAAAGGAGATTGAATTCTATTATGAAAGAAGTTGTAAAGAAAGAAATTTTAAAGTGGTTAGATGCTGAAATTATCTGCCCTATTTACCAAAGGAAAATATGTTAAGATTTTCATACCTATTTTACACCATTTTTGATGATATTGCACTTTAAAGAAAGGTATTTTTTGATGTTTTGTTGCAGCTATGATGAATTATGGTCATTGGAGCAAAAAGATAAAAAAAGGAACAAATTTGGAGCAAAAATGACCAAAATGTGAAGAATTGAACTAGGGCGCCGACGGCAAGCCCAACGCCGCCGACGGTGAGATTTTTCCGAGACTCCAGATAAATAATTTAGAAGGCCCGCCGATGACGCCTTCGAGGCTGCCAACGACGAGATCAGTGGTTATTTCCAAAGGTGCATTGAATGTGGACGATTTTTAGAGGGATTCTTAGGCAACTCTTGGGAAAACTCTTCTACATCTTTAAAAGAAAATTTTGGCCAAAAATTAAGGGGGAGTTCAAGGAGTTGGAAGGTTAGAACAGCGTCCAAGAGCCCTAGTATTGAGTAGAGAGTTTACTTTAGGGTTAGATTGTGAGGAATTCTTTGAGAGATTGTAAGAGTGGAGGGAAAATGAGAGATTTCTTCCTCCTTGCCGCTTCGAAGAAGAATTCTGTGTGCTGTAAAAAAAAGAAGAGATTCAGAGAAACTTTGAGGAGTTTTCTCTATCTTTATATGGCTTTGCCTTTATATATAAATTCTGAGTTTTATTGTGTCTTCCCCATGAGTTCTGAGTAGTTTTTTTTGTCTTNAAGAGAAACTTTGAGGAGTTTGCTCTATCTTTATATGACTTTGCCTTTATATATAAATTCTGAGTTTTATTGTGTCTTCCCCATGAGTTCTGAGTAGTTTTTTTTGTCTTTCTCCTTGCCTTGAGATTTATGAAATGGTTATTTGAATTGGTTGAGTCTTGAAAATGTTAAAGAAGTTGTGATGATCTTTTCACTTCGATCTTAATTTACTTTCAATCTGGTCAATTGATTTATTAAAATATGTTTAGTTTTACAAATAAAGTGAAGATTACATCCAAGATTCAAGGAGGTCAAAGCCCTTGGAAGTTGGGTGCAAATAAATAGGGAAATAAAATTTATCGGGCGTAGAATTGGAGATTTTAAAGTGACAAACTAAAATCCTCAATTTGATCCGATCAATTGGGTGCTGAAGTGTAGATGTTAGCCCTCAGGTGAGGGGAACGTGGGAGCTCCGAAGTGAGTCCCGTAACCTCCCAGCCTAGCCGTAGATTCAATAAACAAGCATAAGATTAGTCAATGTTCTTTATGCCTGAACCAAAGAGTAAAAAATAAGTATGCTCCTATTTGGAACAATACAATNTGATCGTTTGGGTGCTGAAGTGTAGATGTTAGCCCTCAGGTGAGGGGAACGTGGGAGCTCCGAATGTTTGGGTGTTGATGTGTAGATGTTAGCCCTCAGGTGAGGGGAACGTGGGAGCTCCAAAGTGTCCCGTAACCTCCCAGCCTAGCCGCAGATTCAATAAACAAGTATAGGATTAGTCAATGTTCTTTATGCCTGAACCAAAGAGTAAAAAATAAGTATGCTCCTATTTGGAACAATACAATTTGAATTGATTCACTTTATCCATTCACTATAATTTCTTGATAAGGAGAAGGATTCTTTCTTATATATTGAATTTCACATTAGAAACTTTATTAGTATAATTAATTACTTAAGAGTTATTAAAATTACATATTTATTTCAATTGCCTGTTAGTGACAGATAAACAATTTGAATTACACTGTTGTGATTAAGTATTGATTTTCTAAAATCTTAGTTCGTAGCTTCTAGTATTACTCCCTGTGGGATCGATATCTAGGACTCCATTAAAGCCCTATATTACTTGAGTGATACGTACACTTGCGTTGATATGTGTGACTTTACCATCATTGAATATTTTACATATACATCTTTATCAAATCTATAACCGTTATTAAGTTTTTTGTGTCGTTGTTGAGGAATTAAATCTTCTAGCGGCAGTAATAAATACTTGTATTTTTAAGCATATATAAAGTCGCTGTCATTTTTTTGGTGCCATTGCCGGGGAGTAAACAAGAATCATAATTAGAGTAACGGACAAATTAGGACTATTAAAAAATTTTTACTNTTAAAATTTTAGTTCGTAGCTTCTAGTATTACTCCCTGTGGGATCGATATCTAGGACTCCATTAAAACGTACACTTGCGTTGATATGTGTGACTTTACCATCATTGAATATTTTACATATACATCTTTATCAAATCTATAACCGTTATTAAGTTTTTTGTGTCGTTGTTGAGGAATTAAATCTTCTAGCGGCAGTAATAAATACTTGTATTTTTAAGCATATATAAAGTCGCTATCATTTTTTTGGTGCCATTGCCTGGGAGTAAACAAGAATCATAATTAGAGTAACGGACAAATTAGGACTATTAAAAAATTTTTACTGGAATTACAACTTATTTTCATATTTAGTTAACTATTTTTCTGTGTAATGATTTCAATTGTATGCATAAATTTGGACCTAAAAATCTTATACCCTACGATTCAGAATTAGAACACACTGTTAGAAAAATTATAAAACTAAGAAGAGAACCTAGAAATTCTAATACAATGGAAAACAACATGAACAATCAAGGAATAGATAATGAACANTAAAACTAAGAAGAGAATCTAGAAATTCTGATACAATGGAAAACAACATGAACAATCAAGGAATAGATAATGAACACCAACCTAGACCCTNACTTTTCAAAGAATATCTTTTGGATTATGTAATGCACCTACAACATTCCAGAGATGTATGATGTCTATATTTAGTAACTTAATTGATGATGGATTAAAAGTATTTATGGATGATTTCTCTGTATTTGGAACATCATTTGAGGCATGCTTAAATTATCTTGAAAAAGTTTTAATGTTATGCGAAAGAACTAAGTTAGTTCTAAATTGGGAGAAATATCAATTTATGGTTGCCAGAGGAATTGTGTTAGGGCATAAAATTTCGGAAGATGGAATGGAAGAAGACCCTGCAAAAATTCAAGTTATATCTAAACTAACACCTCCTACTAATGTATGAGAGGTTAGGAGTTTTCTTGGACATGTGGATTTTACAGGCGTTTTATTAAAGATATTTCAAAAATTACCAAACCTCTATGCCAACTTTTAGAAAAGGATTTTTACAGACGTTTTATTAAAGATTTTTTAAAAATTACTAAACCTCTATGCCAACTTTTTGAAAAGGACCAGAAATTTGAATTTACTGAAAGCTGTTTAAATGCCTTTGAGTTATTAAAGAAAAAATTAATCACAGCCCCTATTATAGTTTCACCTAACTGGGAGAAACTAATTGAACTAATGTGTGATGCTAGTGATTATGCTATTGGAGTTGTTATTGGATAAAGGTATGAAAAGATTCTTAAAGTTATGTACTACGCTAGTAAAACTCTTAATGATGCACAAATTAACTATACTGTTATTGAAAAAGAGTTACTGGCTATTNTTAGTGAATATGCTATTGGAGTTGTTCTTGGACAAAGGTATGAAAAGATTTTTAATGTTATATAGTATGCTCATAAAACTCTTAATGATGCTCAAATTAATTATATTGTTACGAAAAAAGAGTTACTGGCCATTGTGTATGCTTTNGTGCTTTAGACAAATTTAGATCTTATTTAATTGGAGCTAAATATGTTGTGCACACTGATCACTCTGCTATTAAAAATCTGATGCAAAAGAAGGATGTCAAACCAAGGTTAATTAGATGGATACTTTTGATGCAAGAATTTGATCTTGTGGTTATTGATAGAAAGGGAACTGATAATCAAATTTATTATCATTTGTCAAGATTAGAAAATCATGAATTATCTGACACTGACAATGAAGTTACAGACAGTCTCCTTGATGAACAACTTTATAATACTAATGAGTGGAAAATACCATGGTATGCTGATATTGTTAACTATCTTGTAAGTGATATTTTGCCACCTATGTTGATATTGTAACAACGAAGAAAATTCGTTCATGATGCGAAAGCATATTTTTGGGATGAGCCTTATTTATATAAACAATGTGAGGATCTTATTATAAGGAGATGTGTACCTTATGAAGAAACTGATCTAATCATTCTGAAATGTCATGATTCTAAATTTGGAGGACATTTTGGGATTGATAAAACTGCTTATAAAATTCTACAAGCTAGATTTTATTGGCCTACAATATTTAGAGATGTTTATATATACATAAAAACTTGTGATCGATGTCAACGAGTAGGCAATATATCTAGAAGAAATGAAATGCCTCTGAATTTCATGTTAGAAGTTGAGATCTTTGATGTTTGGGGATTAGATTTCATGGGACCATTTATTCCTTCATTTGGGAACTTATAT
>JXCR01143437.1:379089-411736 GCA_002079205.1 Phalaenopsis hybrid cultivar
AGCCTCTAATATTACTCCCTGTGGGATCGATATCCAGGACTCCATTAGAACCCTATATTACTTGAGCAATATGTATACTTGCATTGGTAAGTGTGACTTTGTAATTATTGAATATTTTATATACATCTTTATCGAATCTATAACCACTATCAAGCTTTTGGTGCCAGTGTTGGGGAATCAAATCTTCTAGCAGCAGTATCAAATTCTTGTATTTTTAAGCATATATAAAGTCATTGTCAAAAGGGTGCAGGGGAGAGAACCGACTGCAAGAGTAAGCCCGAAGGTCTAGTTGACAGTAGATATGTCCGCAGGAAGTTCTGGCAGGAAAGGCCGCAAGAGGGAATTTCACCGGCATGAAGGACTACATGAGGGAGTTCCAGTGGCAGGAAAAGCCATCAAGGGATAGGTCCTGCTGTAGGTAGGTGCCTCAACGGTCATGGAAGGAAATCAGGAGGTCCGACAGATGGGAGATCCCGCAGGAAGGATCTGCGACTGAAAAAAAATTTGCAGGGAAAACGACCATGGGAGAGCCTGCAAGGAAGCTAGTGCTCTATGAGGTTCTGTGGAGGATAACAGTTTCCACCAGAGAGTGAAAACTCGGATTTCAACAAGAGATCTTCCGTGATTTTCACTGGAGAGAAAGAAATAAATCCCATTAGCGAACCAAATTTCTATTAGTAAGAGAAAATAATGCCCGCTATTTTCTGAAAATTGAAGCCTGCAGTTGCCCAAATGCATGCACAGAGAAAATTGCTGAAATGGCAATGGTGTGGTGAACCAGACACCTACGCAGGGAAAAAAATTGAGGCACAACAAAGGTTGCAGAAATTGACTTCGACGACTGGCAGCGCCTACATAGGGAAAAAAAGAGGTACAATAGAAGCTACAATAATTGTCGGATGTAGAGAAGAATGTAGAGAAGTCTTCAGTTCTGATGACTGATCGAAGAAGTTCCAGTTGGAAATGCGGCTTACCCTGACGCTTGGCTAGGGAAGAAAAAATACTGTAGGAGAAATGGACGGCTTGTTTGATCCACGATGGTAATATCTCCAACGAGATGATGTTGAGGCGGGTGGCAGTATCACTGGTGCCTCCCTCGTAAGTTCATTGAATTTGCTTGAAATGATCTTGATGATGGTGCTGAATCCTGCTTTGAAGGAAGAAAAGGAACAGCTCAAGGAGTTATGATCGGGATGAACTGGATATGCTCCCAAGGAAGAAGAAGATGCAGGAGATGAACATCATGGTGGCAGGGATAGCCAAGTCTAGTGTNTTTGCAGGGAAAACGACCATGGGAGAGCCTGCAAGGAAGCTAGTGCTCTATGAGGTTCTGCGGAGGATAACAGTTTCCACCAGAGAGTGAAAACTGGGATTTCAACAGGAGATCTTCCATGATTTTCACTGGAGAGAAAGAAATAAATCCCATTAGCGAACCAAATTTCTATTAGTAAGAGAAAATAATGCCCGCTATTTTCTGAAAATGGAAGCCTGCAGTTGCCCAAATGCATGCGTAGAGAAAATTGCTGAAATGACAATGGTGTGGTGAACCAGACACCTACGCAGGGAAAAAAATTGAGGCACAACAAAGGTTGCAGAAATTGACTTCGACGACTGGCGGCGCCTACATAGGGAAATAAAAAGGTACAATAGAAGCTACAATAATTGTCAGATGCAGAGAAGAATGTAGAGAAGTCTCCAGTTCTGATGACTGATCGAAGAAGTTTCAGTTGGAAACGTGGCTTACCGTGACGCTTGGCTAGGGAAGAAAAAATACTGTAGGAGAAATGGACGGCTTGTTTGATCCACGATAGTAATATCTCCAACGAGATGATGTTGAGGCGGGTGGCAGTATCACTGGTGCCGCCCTCGTAAGTTCATTGAATTTGCTTGAAATGATCTTGATGATGGTGTTGAATCCTGCTTTGAAGGAAAAAAAGGAATAACCGAAGGAGTTATGATCGGGATGAACCGGATATGCTCCCAAGGAAGAAGAAGATGCAGGAGATGAACATCATGGTGGCAGGGATAGCCAAGCCTAGTGTCCAACTCACATTGCTCTGGATATAAATAATGAAGGTGGAGGAGATGATGACTGCAATGGTGAAGGTAAAATAGTACTAGTTGAAGAAGCTGTTGATTCCTATTTTCTTTTTTTTTTCACAAGATAAGATCTGTAGAGGAGAAACGAGGAACATCAAATAGATTAAAATATAAAGCTTCAGATCTGAGCTTATCTAATCACAAATCCCGATCAAGGAGTCGAATCATAGAGATAACCAAATTAAAATAAGTGTAAGTAAAGAAAAGTAGAAGAACGATGAAGAAGAGAACCAAATTCCTTTTTTCAGCTTTTTTTTCATATCCTTCCTCAAAGACAAAGAATGGTGCTATGCAGGTCATCACTGAGAGGTGGAAGCAAGTTGAGATCGACCGGAAACAGTTTACGGATGCCACATCTCCATCGTCAAAGACGGAAGAGGAGGAGTCGCAGTCGCTGTGGCAATCTTCTTCACCGGTCAGAACACGTAACGGCCCCAGATTCACGGCGGCCGGGGGATGGAGAGACGAGGTCCACTGAAGGACTCCAATGTACTGCTCATACTGCTTGATGTTGGAGATGACGGCGGCTTGAGTTTGACTAGGCGGTTGACCTGAGTAGATGTTTGTGAAACCGAACCGGACCTTTGGGGATCATTCGTCGATGATTTGGATCGGATAAGCACAACATGCTTCCTCGCCGAGAAGATTGGCCTCGACGCCGCTACTGAATCCCCCTTGTAGATGTTCCATTGATCCGTAAGAGTAAATCACTTTCGATAGACGATGTAGAGAGGTTTGTCGATGGTGTTCATCAGAACGATTTCATTAAGGCTGGATAAGGAATAGTTGTCGACGCGATAGAGAAGGTTACCCGTGGAATTGTAGNAGATAAGAACAACATGCTTCCTCGCCGAGAAGATTGGCCTCGGCGTCGCTACTGAATCCCCCTTGTAGATGTTCCAGTGATCCGTAAGAGTAAATCACTTTCGATAGACAATGTAGAGAGGTTTGCCGATGGTGTCCATGAGAACGATTTCATTAAGGCTGGATAAGGAATAGTTGTCGACGCGATAGAGAAGGTTACCCGTGGAATTTTAGACGGTGAAGCCGCTATAGTTGAATAGAAGAGACTTCTGCCATACCGTAAGCATGGTCGGCTCCTCTCCAGCGGAGATGGAAATGGACAGTGCAGGAGATTTGGAGAGCTTCAAACTAGGGTAAATCTTTATCATCTTTTCTACTGAGAAGATCAAATGCTCGACGACTCGAGTGAGAGAGCGAGTCGAACCATTGGCCAAAAGAAGCCGGGCGGAGGTAGTCTCGATCAGGGACGAACATGGTCTTGGTGGGAGGATACGAATGATCGAAGCTGAGATTTGGGTCCGAACGGATCTCTCCCGTGGAGTCGTCAAGTTGACGTGGAATTGGAAGATGGAGTTAGTGTCGCCGGAGTCCCACTTTCCTCCACAATCGCCTCTCTCGATCGAGAACAATTCTTTATTCCCCTCCCTTCGTGTACAGAGGAAGGCAGGAAATGAGTTCGACACTTCTCACAGGAGGGTCAACAGCTAGATTATGAAACTAGTCTTTGATATCATGTTGAAATTTAGAAAAATGCGGAATACTTTATTGATATGAACTGGGGTATAAATGACAGTTACAAGAATCCTATAACAGAAAAAATATTAAAAAAGTAAATAATATGAAAGGAAAGATATATCACCTGATATCTTCAATAATTAATTCATATTAATTATTAGAAGATAATATGAAATAATATAAATTAGAGACTCAAATAATGCCTAATATATGAAAAGAAAATATCTCCTTATATTAAGAAAAGAATATATTCCTCATAATTAGGAATAAATTATTTCTTATTATAAGCCTTAGGAGGAAACACAATAAATCTTGTAATTTAAATTAGATATTTCAACAAAATAAAAACGGAGCATAGAACTTAAAAGAATGTTCAGCGACATAGGTAACTTAAACGGATCAAATCATATGTATTTCAGACACAAAAAATATGAGAGCAAATCCGGAGGTCGAGATATACGAGCAAAAAAATTATTTTACATAAGAAAACCAAGTAAAGTAGGATTAGCGGATCCAATCACACTTTTATTTCTTTCCAAAACTCAGACACTGATTAAATCAGATGAAATACAAACATTTCAGGACTAAGCATCTATTTATTTCTTACTGAATAAATCCTTTAACAATTGATTATTACATAAATATTTAAAAATACAATCTTACACAAATTTGGTTCCTAGCCTTAAACAACACNGGCGGAGATGGAAATGGACAGTGCAGGAGATTTGGAGAGCGACAAACTAGGGTAAATCTTTATCATCTTTTCTACTGAGAAGATCAAATGCTCGACGACTCGAGTGAGAGAGCGAGTCGAACCATTAGCCAAAAGAAGCTGAGATTTGGGTCCGAACGGATCTCTCCCGTGGAGTCGTCAAGTTGACGTCGAATTGGAAGATGGAGTTAGTGTCGTCGGAGTCCCACTTTCCTCCACAATCGCCTCTCTCGATCGAGAACAATTCTTTATTCCCCTCCCTTCGTGTACAGAGGAAGGCAGGAAATGAGTTCGACACTTCTCACAGGAGGGTCAGCAGCTAGATTATGAAACTAGTCTTTGATACCATATTGAAATTTAGAAAAATGCGGAATACTTCATTGATATGAACTGGAGTATAAATGACTGTTACAAGAATCCTATAACAGGAAAAATATTAAAAAAGTAAATAATATGAAAGGAAAGATATATCACCTGATATCTTCAATAATTAATTCATATTAATTATTAGATGATAATATGAAACAATATAAATTAGGGACTCAAATAATGCCTAATATATGAAAAGAAAATATCTCCTTATATTAAGAAAATAATATATTCCTCATAATTAGGAATAAATTATTTCTTATTATAAGCCTTAGGAGGAAACACAATAAATCTTGTAATTTAAATTAGATATTTCAACAAAATAAAAACGGAGCATAGAACTTAAAAGAATGTTCAGCGACATAGGTAACTTAAACGGATCAAATCATATGTATTTCAGACACAAAAAACATGAGAGCAAATCCGGAGGTCGAGATATACGAGCAAAAAAATTATTTTACATGAGAAAACCAAGTAAAGTAGGATTAGCGGATCCAATCACACTTTTATTTCTTTCCAAAACTCAGACACTAATTAAATTAGATGAAATACAAACATTTCAGGACTAAGCATCTATTTATTTCTTACTGAATAAATCCTTCAACAATTGATTATTACATAAATATTTAAAAATACAATCTTACACAAATTTGGTTCCTAGCCTTAAACAACACATTTAGAAACATAGACCAACACTAACACAGAATACCGCATCCATTAATTTGAGGCATTATTCATATTGCAATAGCTATAACGAAATAGAATTAATTAATATCCTTTCCACAGGGACTGTTCCACTTGCTGCTGCGGGATGGCATCGCCATGTTTGGGCTCATGATTTCCAAAAAATACTTGGTCCCCTTGCCCAGCGAAGGAGTTCATGCTGCATCCCATATTTAGTATCTCCATTGGTAATTGGTAGCTACTAAGCTGCAATGCTTTCAGGATAGCCGGATTTGGTCCCGAATTCGAGCTCAGCAAGCTTGTTGGCCATGGAAGAAATGGCTGACCCGCAGTCTCTGATCGGCCATACAACCAGTTCATGTACAAGTTCAAATCTATCTTATTTCCGTCATTATTATTGCTCGCATTGCCATTTGCATTCAAACTGCCATCATTTGCATTAACTAACAGTGGATTGAACGGCCCTGTGGAATTAGTGAGATTGTTCAAGATTGATACGTCGATCTCACCGAGCTCGCTCAGAGACGTGGTGTTGCCCGGAGATTGGAGCAACATCGGCACGGGTGGAGAACTTGGCTGGTTCTTTTTCATATTAAAGTTGTTGCTCTTTTTAAAAACCCTACACACAACCCACTCTTCCTGTGCCATTACTCATGATTAAGAAGCAAGTGTCAGTAACTAATCAAAAGTCAAATATAATTTTTTATTATAAAGCTTTATTACTACCTTGGAGGGTTTGTAAGGGAATTTTGTCTGTTGCCTATACTCATGCATGACCCAGCTGGTCTTCTCACCCTTGGGAGCCCTACCCTTGTAGAAAACTAGAGTTTTCTTCATTCCAACCAAAGCACCATAGTGGAAGATCTCCTTGTCCTTGCCAGTAGTTTTCCAGTACCCTGCGTGTGTGGCTCGATTGGTTCGCATTCCGGTAGGGTATTTTCGATCTTTCAAACTAAAAAAATACCACACTTTCTCCCCCATGCTGGCCTTCCCTGCAATTAGGAATCGGTCCAAAAATATTACAAGTGATGCTCTATCTAACTAGAAAGATGTAAGTTAATAGCAAAGGAAAATCACACAGATTCAACATGAACCGATATATGAAATTCTGGAGGATAGTTAAAGCTGATAACCTGGGAGGTCCCAAGGTTCGCACTTGTTAAGATCGACATCAACGATGGCCTTTGTGACAAAGCTGAAATCAGCGATCTTGTGGGTAAGGTAGTAGGTGACGAGCTCCTCGTCCGAGGGATGGAAGCGAAAACCTGGAGGAAGGCCCTCCTCCATGTCCATGGATGTTGGGAGGAAGGAGATGGAAAACAGTAACAATTAGGCAGCCGGGCTGCATCTACCTAGCTACACACATAATAGAGCTCTTATATGAGTTGATATCAAAGGAGAATATGGGTGCATGTGTGAATTTAGGAAGTTATCCTAGGCTTTTGGTTTTACTGCAATATTTCAGTGAGGGAGTGAGGAGGGGGGAGTGAAATTGAAGATTTCTAATATTCAGGTGATATATGGGATAGAAATTAGAGTTTATTGTGGGTCAAACCTAACTCCAACCATTTCTAACCACCGGTTTTGCCCCTCGTTTATTGCTAGGAACAACATGGGAATCAAGTGGTGGCGGCAATAAGACAAAGAAGACCTTGTGGATATGTAGTAGCACCTAACTCTCAGATTGCTTCAAGAAGGTTTATCCTTAATTTGTACTACGTAGTTAGGCTTGTAATTATTCATTTGTGTGCACTAGAGGACATTAAACTGCTGTCCACAATGTAAGAATTTAATGACTAGGTATTGTTATTTTGTCTTACTTATGTTTAAACATGTTTTTATTTCAAAAAAAAAAAAAATCTCATGACAATATGAATTTTTATATAAATAAGTTGCATAGAGTTTCTAGTTCTAATTATTAAAATAAATTTAATTATAAAAAAAAATAAAAAATAATAATAATATTACATGGAACATCCATCACATCTTCTAATATTCTCATTGGTTCTAGCTAGTGGCNAATTTTTATATAAATAAGTTGCAAAGAGTTTCTACTTTTAATTATTACAATAAATTTAATTATAAAAAAAATAAAAAAATAATAATAATATTACATGGAACATCCATCACATCTTCTAATATTCTCATTGGTTCTAGCTAGTGGCGGTGGTTGTGATGGTGCTGTAGTGAGCTTAATCTCTGGTTTGATATTTTAACGGAAAAGAATTTTCAAGATATATTACCAAATGAAACGTTGGAAGAAAAGAATATAACTGTAAACATTTCTGTAAGAAATGTAATATTTTATGGCGCCTATTTTCTTTTACAAATTTTGAAGGTATGACTACATATGATGAGGTATCCTCACAATTACGTTGTTGTTATGACTAATGCTTTTAATTGTTTTGGAAGTTCAAGTAAAATTATGNCGCCTATTTTCTTTTACAAATTTTGAAGGTATGACTACATATGATAAGGTATCCTCACAATTACGTTGTTGTTATGACTAATGCTTTTAATTGTTTTGGAAGTTCAAGTAAAATTATGGCTAAGGTTTAACTATCGTCTAGGCAACAAAAAATAGTTTTAAGTGATTTGTTGGTTAGTGGAGTATGGGGAGAGATTGAAGATAATCTCTAGCTCTCACTCACAGTTCGAAAAAAAAGACTCAGTACTTACTGTAATAGTAATTTCTATTTCTCTTGATATACCAAAAAAATAGTATTGTTTACATTTATTTATAGGTAAAGCAGAAAGGCAGAAAGTCTAAAATCTATATAAAAGAAGAGCCATATAATATAGGGCAGGTTGTTACGAAGTGTTCCCGAGCCTTCCTTCTTCCTCCTAGCAATACCACTCTTAGGGAGAGGAGGCGATCTTTGCCGGTGAGCAATGGAGCAATGGATAGGTATGCGTTGGTACACCACCCACTTCTTAAGATGATGATCTAGTAGACAGATCATGAGCTTGTCGGTAAGTTATTAATAACGAGCTATCATGAAAGAGTTCATGAGTATGTCTGCGAGTTGATGTTCAGTCATGATATGTTGAATTGAGATTTTGTTAGTTTTTAGATTATCCCTGATGAAGTGATGGCCCACTTCTATGTGTTTAGTGTGAGTAGGAAAAACTTGGTTGTAAGCTAGGGCTATGGCGGAGGTGTTGTCGCTATAGAACATGGTCGATGTTAATGATGCGGTGGTCAGTTCGTAAAGTAAAGGTCATAACCGATTTACTCCTATCATGGTTGTGACGAGGGCTCGAAATTTAGTTTCTGTAAATGATCTGCTATAATATGTTCTTTCTTATCTTACCAAGATACCCATATCAACAAGAATACTATCCACCTGACAGTTGTTAATCATGTCATAATGATAATGACATCAACGTAAGAAATCCCTGTAGGGGGATAGGTCGGTGCCAATAAAAATGATTGGGCGATGGGGCTTCTTTTTTGAGGTGGAGGCGACAACACAGTATTCTTCTGTTCAACTCCTCTTTTTGCCAGGTCTTCTGACCAAATTTTTTCCTAGTATTTCTAGTACTATCCCTGCAATGTGGATAACATTAACTTAGACAGGTCCATTTGAGTAATCTTCTGTAGGTGCCTTCCCCTACCTCCGTGTGTGCACTTCGGAGGCCACAAACTCTTTGAGATTTCTAGCACATATAAGCTTTTCTTCCAAACTTTAGAGGTGTCTGCACTTTTTTGTATCGCCATCGTGGTCTTTGTGGTACTTGCAGTACTTGTTGGAGTTATAGAGGAAGGCTCAGACTTCCATCGATGGGGCCTTTTAGATGTATTCCTTGTTCTGAATAGCCTCCATGAGTTCTACCATTGAGATCGTTAGCTACATGTTTCTCAACATTCCTTAATCGGCAGCTGAGCGATAATTTGATTTCCTGGATTTTCGTGTATTTCGGTTTTCTTCCCTATATCTATGGGACAACCGACCTCTTTCATGCTTAGGTTGAGGGTCATCCTTTTTCCTCCACCCATCATCTCACGAGCCTTTCTTACCCGACTGTCAGTTGAACTTCTTGCCTTTTGAAACATGTGATTTCACGTGCTCTTTCACTGTGATGTGGACATTTAGGTTTTCTCAAACTTTGGAATAACTTGAATTGAAAGCTCTTCAGCTATTTTGCCAGTGTGGTTTGAGCAATCACCCTCTCCAGATACCATATCTCGAGCATCTCCTTTTGGAACTGATTAGCGTAATCCTGTAAGCTTTTTTTTCCATCACTGCTTCACGTGTCACAAGGATTTTGAATCCCTGTAGGGTTATTGTGCCCTAGCTAATTATTTCATAAATAACTTTTTGAAATCTCCAAAGGAAGCAATAATACCGATGGAAAGTGCATTGAACCTTCTGAAGGATGAATCCATAAGTGTTGTGTAGAATAGTTGATATTTTAATTCGTCAGAAACTTTGAGAGGGTATATATCCAACTCAAATGATGCAATATGGCCAGAACCTCCAACCATTGTTTGGATCCAAAGNTTCCTGTAAGCTTTTTTTCCGTCACTGCTTCACGTGTCACAATGATTTTGACTCCCTGTAGGGTTATTGTGCCCTAGCAAATTATTTCATAAATAACTTTTTGAAATCTCCAAAGGAAGCAATAATACCGATGGAAAGTGCATTGAACCTTCTGAAGGATGAATCCCTAAGTGTTGTGTAGAATAGTTGATATTTTAATTCGTCAGAAAATTTGAGAGGGTATATATCCAACTCAAATGATGCAATATGGCCAGAACCTCCAACCATTGTTTGGATCCAAAGTTGGAACCTTGAACTTCTTGGGAGCATGTACATCAATAATTTGCCGAAAGAAGACATACTTCGCTGGCGCGAATATTGGTTCCGGTTTGCTAATTAAAACCTCAAATATTGAACTAGGAATTGTTTTACAAAACTTGAAGGAGCTTGTTGATTTTTCCAATTGGTTATGGTTCACTGATCAAAACATCTGTTCAAGATGATTCTAGACAGTTCAATGATGAAGATGATTTTTCTTAAGAATTGGAATTAGACCTATGAAGGGCTCTTGGTTTAATCTGTTGATCAATCTGGTCAGATTCTGTTTTTAAAACCATACTCCTTAGGTTCTGGTGATGAACATCTTAGGTAGGATGAATTGCTCCAAAGTTGGACGAGTGAGTCCATATATGGTTATGAAAGGCATCTGAATTGGGAGAGTGTCCTTGAGCCAAGCATCTCAGTATGGAAAGGTGCCTTTGAGTTGGGCAAATACCATTGTGAATTGGATATGTGATCCTGTTCTCTAAGTGCATTATTCAACTCGTCTTAATATATTTAATTTTTTTTATATTTTTAAACTATATAATTTTTATATACAATGTAATTAACATAAAATTCCTGCATTACAAAATNATATTTTTAAACTATATAATTTTTATATACAATGTAATTAACATAAAATTCCTGCATTACAAAATTTTTTTAATATAAATTTTATTGTCATATATGTGTTATTCTTATACTATAATCTTGGTAAGTACAACCTTGTCTATTTTATAAGCATAATTAACAACATAAATGTGCTAATATTTTGATAAAAGTGTCATAATGATTTAATTTCTCTATTGGATAGGCAAAATAATGTAGCCAACAAAATTTTTAGTTGGCTTGATTCATATTTTCTTATTGTTAATCAGTTGTCTTTATTCATGTATTGACCCATATATGTATCTTTTAAAAATTTCACATTATTATTTAGCATTTTATGCTCTTAATTGTGCAAGGATGCCATCTAAAATTGTTGAATCCCAAACTGTCCTTTGGGTCATGCCTACAAATAGAGAGTTGATTATAATAGAGGAATAAAAGAGAGAGAGGGAGAGAAATCACAAATAGCACGAGTTTTCCTTGACTAGATTACGATGAAACACCCTTCTTTTATTTTATCATAGGAATGGCCTTGTAAATTATATGATTGTCCCCCGTTTAATGGGAACGTTATCATTACACATTTACATATTTGTAATAGACCTTGATAACTTTTAACCCAAGTAATAGTTGGCGGCTTCGTTTCATATGAGTAGTTGTCTCTGACATCGTTTCATATTCATAGCTGCTCATTCTGGTCTTTAGCTTTTGTTCGGCCGACTATAATTGTTTGCCCTGCTGACAGATCCTTGGTCGACTTTTTTGATGGGGTTCTTTGTGAAACATCCTTTTCCTAAGAAAGGGTTATGNCAGAGTTGATTATAATAGAGGAATAAAAGAGAGAGAGAGAGAGAGAGAGAAATCACAAATAGCACGAGTTTTCCTTGACTAGATTACGATGAAACACCCTTCTTTTATTTTATCATAGGAGTGGCCTTGTAAATTATATGATTGTCCCCCGTTTAATGGGAACATTATCATTACACATTTACATATTTGTAATAGACCTTGATAATTTTTAACCCAAGTAATAGTTGGTGGCTTCGTTTCATATGAGTAGTTGTCTCTGACATCGTTTCAAATTCATAGCTGCTCATTCTGGTCTTTAGCTTTTGTTCGGCCGACTATAATTGTTTTCCCAGCTGACAGATCCTTGGTCGACTTTTTTGATGGGGTTCTTTGTGAAACATCCTTTTCCTAAGAAAGGTTTATGCAATCAGGCATAGGGTGTTTCATCGTAATCTGATAAACAGCCTGAAATTCAAACACTGAATTTTTATAGAAGTTCAGACAAGAGTTCCACTAAGTGAATGTTGACCTTGTGAATACCCTTTCATTGGTTAAATTGTTGTTGGTCTAGGTGTGTGGTGTTCCTTGTTTTGGATAGCTGTTCATTCAATTGGCCTATGATTCAACCTACCGAAATATTGTTAGATAGTTCGATGCTCTAGTGTCGCTAGATAGTTGGATCCTTCGACGTCCTCTTTAAGCGATTTATTAAGGGTTTGATTGGGGCAGTTGCGGTTTATTAATAAGCTGCTGATAAGTAGCTGATTCAAATAAGCTGCTGAGCAGCAACTAATCCAGATAAGCTGGGAGATTGTTTTGTTTGTGTTGTTGGAAAGCAGTTATGTTGCAGTTGTTAATAGATAAATGATCATTCCGCCCTTGTGCACTAATGTTGTTTGCAATAAAACTATCGTAACAATATATTTGACTGGTTATTTTAAAATTTCTACATAATTTTCTATTTGTTTGTTCTTTTCTTTTGAGAATTGGCCAATCTTGACTTAATATTTTATTTTGTATACTGTCATGTTATATTTGGCATAAAAAATTTTATTGCGAATGTTTTAAAAGGCGAAATCGGGAATTGAGGCGTTTTTGTTTAGTGAGGAGAGATTTAGGTCTCAAGAGGGATTGAGGCACAAAGTCTAAAAACAAAAGAAAAAAAATTAAGAACACATAAAATTAAACATAATTCATAAGTCTCAAGACGGATTGAGGCACAAAGTCTAAAAACAAAAGAAAAAAAATTAAGAACACATAAAATTAAACATAATTCATAAATATAAGATTTGACAAACCATAAGTCTAATCACTAATGATTAATTTACATAATGAAGAGGATTACACTTTATGGTTAATGCAATTGTAAAGAATAAAGGGCATTCCATGCAATTCATATGTTTACTTTTAAAAGGATCACTTACATCCATACCATACAATTTTTGAAATGTTTATTGTTGTTGTTTTAAAAAAAAGTATTTGCAAGTTCTCACACATAAGAACAGGGCATCCACAATCACTGATTCATTGAAGCCAAAGACCAAGCGAGGCAACAGGAATGTTATAAGACTTGGACACTCAATCTTGTGATGCTTTTGTGCTTTGACGAGACCACCCTCTAAAGAGATGAAGAAGGAGAAAAATGGACATAACTTTGACACTCAATGTTGTGCTCAGAATGCTCAATTGGGCTCGTCGACACTCAAAATTTAGAAACAATTGCTGCGCTCGGATGCTCGGTCGGGCCCGTCGATGCATTAAGTAGAGAAGTGGAGAAGGGACGCTGCACTTGGGATGCTAGATCACGCTCGTCAACGCGTGAGAGGAAGAGAAGGGCGAGAAAGGAAACAATCGGAGGGAGGATTTGGAGGAGAAAGACAACGATCGAGAAAGACATGTGAGAGGGAGAGAAGGGCAAGAGGGATCGAATGTTGGATCGAGGACATAGGAGAAGCAGGATTAATCGAAAGAGGCACACGGGCATGGGCTGAAGGGAACTCCTAAAAAATCTTCTATGAACGTGGGCCGTGTGGTCAAACCCCGACCTTATTTAATAAAAAAATTTTACGAATCATCACGAAATATAGTAACGATGCCAAAATCAAACATCTCAGTCTGCATTTTCAAAACACACGGCCTCAAATAACCTGCGCCAAAAGAGTCCTAAATCTTCTAGTCTTACGGCCACATTTCTGTTGTACAAAATTATTTACGCTCAAATGCTCATTTTCACNTTTGTTTTGGATAGCTGTTCATTCAATTGGCCTATGATTCGACCTACCGAAATATTGTTAGATAGTTCGATGCTCTAGTGTCGCTAGATAGTTGGATCCTTTGACGTCCTCTTTAAGCGATTTATTAAGGGTCTGATTGGGGCAGTTGCGGCTTATTAATAAGCTGCTGATAAGGAGCTGATCCAGATAAGCTGCTGAGCAGCAGCTAATCCGGATAAGTTGGGAGGTTGTTTGGTTTGTGTTGTTGGAAAGCAGCTGTGTTGCAGTTGTTTATGGATAAATGATTGTTCTGCCCTTGTGCACTAATGTTGTTTGCAATAGAACTATCATAACAATATATTTGACTGGTTATTTTAAATATTCTACATAATTTTCTATTTGTTTGTTCCTTTCTTTTGAGAATTGGCCAATCTTGGCTTAATATTTTATTTTCTATACTGTCATGTTATACTTGGCATAAAAAATTTTATTGCGAATGTTTTAAAAGGCGAAATCCGGAATTGAGGCATTTTTGTTTAGCGAGGAGAGATTTAGGTCTCAAGACGGATTGAGGCACAAAGTCTAAAAACAAAAGAAAAAAAAATTAAGAACACATAGAATTAAACATAATTCATAAATATAGATTTGACAAGCCATAAATCTAATCACTAATGATTAATTTACATAATGAAGAGGATTACACTTTATGGTTAATACAATTGTAAAGAATAAAGGGCATTCCATACAATTCTTATGTTTACTTTTCAAAGGATCATTTTCATCCATACCATACAATTTTTAAATGTTTATTGATGTTGTTTAAAAAAAAAGTATTTGCAGGTTCTGACACATAAGAACGGGGCATCTACAATCACTGATTTATTGAAGCCAAATACGAAGCAAGGCAACAAGAATGCCATAGGACTTCGACACTCGATCTTGTGATGCATTTGTGCTTTGACGAGACCTCCACCCTCAAAAGAGATGAAGGAGAAGCATGGACATAACTTTGGCACTCAATGTTCTGCTCAAAATGCTCAATTGGCTCGTCGACACTCAAAATTTATAAACAGTTGCTGCGCTAGGAATGCTCGGTCGGGCCCGTCGATGCCTTAAGTAGAGAAATGAAGGGATGCTGCACTTAGGATGCTAGATCACGCTCGTCGACACATGAGAGGGAGAGAAGGGAGAGAAAGGAAACAATCGGAGGGAGGAATTGGAGGAGAAAAACAACGATTGAGAAAGACATGTGAGAGGGAGAGAAGGGAAAGAGAGATCGAATGTTGGATCGAGGACATAGGAGAAGCAGAATTGATCGAAAGAGACACACAGGCACGGGATGAGGGCAACTCCTAAAAAATCTTCTATGAACGTGGGCCGTGTGATCAAACCCCGACCTTATTTAATAAAAAAATTTTACGAATCATCACGAAATATAGTAACGATGCCGAAATCAAACATCTCGGCCTGCATTTTCAAAACACACAGCATCAAATAACCTTCGCCAAAAGAATCCTAAATCTTCTAGTCTTACGGCCACATTTCTGTTGTACAAAATTATTTACGCTCAAATGCTCATTTTCACAGATTTCGTACTAATGAAAAATTTGTTTTGTCAACCCATTTAAATATTAACCATATCATTGTTGAAGCACGTTCCAATGCACCGACCGTATCCGTTCTTACTCTTCCAATCGAATAAATTTCACAACAAAAACAATTTTTATTCAGGAAAAATCAGCGTGCCATTTTTTTCAAAATTTAGCACTCGTCATTCCGCATGCGTTGGCGGCAAGTTCTGTTGTTTGAAATATTGATAGAAATGCAATTCATTTATTAACATTTCAGATGAAGATTGCCATTTTTTTGGGTACTAGGTTTGACATTTTTCATGTGGATTAAATTCGCGAGAGTACATATGATGGATTAGTTCGGAACTTAATATTATAAATAAACATATATTAAAGCTGCATTGTGCCAAAAACACTTTGTAGGTGCGAGGACAACATCCAGAAGGAAAATTAAGACATTTAAAGATAAAAATTTTATGATGAGAGTGGAATTCATGAAAGGGAATTTTTGAAATTTTGAAAATAAATCTTGCGTGTGATACAACATCAACACATTTTTATCATTCAACATAAATTTTGAGGTGTTGTGACATGTCTCTTAAGATAATTTTTGAATGATAAATATTCAAATCTCAATTAAGGCTAATTCATAACTTCAATTTATGCAAAGTTTTAATCAAATTGACTTGCTCGACGAGACAAAAAAAATGACACAAAAATTGATCAAAACTGAGTCAAATCAAGCCCAAATCGAGTCATTAAAATTAGTCCGTTCCAAGTCAAAATAACAACTGCTTACAATCATGGTGTTCATAATATAGTGACTTTCTCCGAATTTCTGAACCTCTTTCTTCTCATCTCACCACTACGATCTACCCGACCAACTATGACCTACATGGTCTTCAGCTCATGTAGCTCCTAAATCCGGCATTAGCGACCTGCAAATTTTATTGCAGGCTTACGTGACGAACTGCTACTTACATGGTCCTCAACTCCGACATATGCTACCTATGTAACTTATTGCACCTTAACACCATAGCTTACGTGAACAACAATGACCTACATGGTTCCCAGCTCCCAAACCACCCCACTCTAGCCTATATGACCTAAAAATGTATTTACAGCTTCTCTTAGTTGCAAAAGTAATAAAATGTGTCATTTACTATCTTGGATTTTAGCTACAACCTTTATGACAAACCAGCGATACACCTACAATCTATAACATTCAAAATAAACTGCTTCCTCCAAAAAAATCGATTATAACCTTCGTGGCCCTTTATGATCATTTTTTGTTGAAATATTACAATACATTAACTTTGTAATTCCATATTCTCTAACTCAAGAGAAGATTAGGTTTGTACACTAACCATACATTGTGGTTTATTTAAATTAGGCTAGGTCGCATGGTTTTTCAACTTTACAGGGTATTGCACGTAAAAAACAAGACGTCTCCTCTTGCTTACTTCCCTTTAATTACCTAACTAGGTATATGATTTTTGTGCAACACTAAGACACTAAATAATCACTTTACCATCTTAGACCTTCCAGCTAGAGGAAGACTTGAGCTTCGAAGAGAAGGAGATGAAACCCTGTGCTCTACACCGAAGGTCTAGTGAGCACCACTCACTATTGTAGTCATCAACCACCTACAACTTCCACTTACCAGCAGTTGTCAACCACTACTCTTCAATTGTCATCCACAATCATTCACTTCCACCTGCTCATTATGGAATTATCCCTTGTGGAGTCATACCTTACTTTCCAAAAAGCACCCAATGGATCAATATGTCATTCAGTATACCCTACAATGACGGACCCAGAAAGATAGTGTAATAATGCATCTCGAATAAGATGCAATATTGTGTCCAAAATATGGTGTAAGAATGCATTACAAAGTCATTGCATTGACGCACCCAAAATAACTACTCACAACTATTGTATTTATAATACATTGAATTTTTCTAAACTCATGAAACTCTCTCTTTGTAGCTTACGACTATAACCAACTTGACCAATTGTAGCCTAGATGGCCCTCAACTCATGGAGCTCCCAACTCTGGTTTCTTTGGCTTATGGACATTATTGAGGCTCACCACTATAGTCTATATGACCAACTGCGACCTACGTTGTTCTAAAATATGGCCTTAGCCTTCATATTTTATTTTATCTCATCACTACGGCCTACATGACTAATTATCACCAACTATGGTCCTTAGCTGACGTAGCTCCTAAATTTGGCCTCTACAATATATAGATGTTATTAAAGCTCCTTGAAATAGCTTATGTGACCAAATGTGGCCTAAATAATTCATAACAATTGTAGCATTCAAGTCTGGCCTCCACAACATATGGATGTTATATCAATTCATGCACCTCTCAACTCTAACCTTACAACCTATGGATGTTCTCACGGCCCCTATAGTTGCCTACTACGGTCTAGAGAGAATCGATAATTTTGAAGCAACCCTCTATCAGCCACATGGGAGACTACTACTAAAGCTTTAAATTATGTTCTCTATAGAAAACTAGCACTACAACTAATATATATAACATTTGTGATGGACTAATACCTCTAAAGCAATCGAGTATGGTTTTCGTAGCCTATTAATTTTTAAATAACATTGATACATCAACTTTATAATCCCATCTTCTATAACTCAAGAGAAGATTGAGCCTTTTTAGTCACCATTCATAGCAGATTTATTCAACTGGGCTGGCCCCATGTTTTTTTCTCCTTTTCAGAAAATTTTCACATAAAAATCAAGGTGTGTTCTCTTGTTACTTCTCCTTAATTACATAAGTGTGTGTTGGAACTTTGTGAAATAATAAGATGTTAAATAATCACTCTACCGCCATAGAACTTCTGACACACATCAGTTTGACAACATATGTGTGAAACAAAGTCCCATTCAACATAGTTATAAATTAAGAGATGTCAATCCCCTACTTTGTTTTTCAATTATATAAATTGTAAAACTTGTTAAGGAACTTTTTTTTTGCCTCTTGAGTATCACTTCTAAAGAATTCTTTGATGTGGGGGCACATCTTTCCATGTATTATAAAAATACTAATCATGTCACCATCCAAGACGCAATTGTAGTGGGGTAGTATTTTTGCATTTCATTCTTACATCAAGTCTATAAGAAACATTACTAGGCTAGGGGTAACCTTCATTGTAGTCTCAAAAACTCATTCACATAAACGTTTATGGCAAGATTTTGGTGGGGTATTCATCCCACGTTTGATTATATTATCAAATCTTTGAGAACTACATAAGAAATGAGGGCAATTTTTACCACAAAGAGCACTTCCTCTATACCTTCTCATCATACTAGATTTCCTCTTAAATTGGACTAAGAAGCTGATCTCTTCTATGTTTAATACATGGGCTTCTTTACAAGCTCATGTTGAAAATTCCTCTATTAGGGGATAAAAAAGTCAATTTCAGCAACTAGCAAATTATAAAATATCATTCTTGAATATGGTTATAATCATATTTCTAAAAATAATTATGATACATTCTTACCTATGTCCTATTCTCGAGAAAATCAAAGCTTTTTTTACACCAAATTTTAGGCTCAATCAGACCCAGGGGAGCTATTCAATCTCTTCCATCACAAGCTACGGTTGTCATGCAAAAACTTTAATTAACAAACTCAGATAATTAAAAAAAATTGTTGTTGGATTTTATACAACTTTTTCTATCACAAGTTAATGTTGTCAAGCGGATGCTTTTGTTATTCAACCTACATGGGTCTTACATCCACATTAAATTCTCCATTCGACTCTATTCTAAAATAGGTTAAAATGTTGTTGAGCTTCTCAAATTATAGAACCTAGGGTGGGTGTTACATCTCTTCTTTCACTTCTATTTAAATGCAAGTTAACATTATCGAGCAGCTCTAGCAATAAAACAAGGGACATGTCTTATATTAATAATAAATTCACCTTTTGAGTTTATTCCATTGTAGGTTAAGATCGTTGAGCATCTCCACTTGTACAACCTAGGATATGCCTTACATTATTTGTGGATTACCACTAACTTTTTCCACTGTAGGCTTCCATCATCGAGTCAACATGCCAAAACTAAAAAATCTAGAAAAAGTAAATATTTCTTAGCAAAATCTCTTAAGTCAATCGATATTTGTTTAGAAGTTAGAAAACAACATCATGTAATTGCTTAAGAGATGACCCAACCACAACTTAGAAGGATATGTTTAATCTTTATCAGTTTGGTCTGCCATGCACTCGAAAAATGAGTCTGCTCATCTTCAAAAGGTATTACATCACCTCTTTAGAATTCTGGTAGTTCTACTAGTTCTCAGGGGGTGAGATTCCCTAGACGACAGCTTCTTGCAATGGAGAAAAGCTTATCTTAAAAGTAATTTAATAAAGCAACAAATATCCTCTATAAAGCGCCTTCACAACTCAGACATTGGAGAATCCACTCCAGTTTGTAGTAGGGAAGCTTTTAATTTTCTTCATAAAGAATACCCTCTGGAACACATGACATAGAAACTCCAACTTTTCTTCATGAAAAAGAAGATCTGAAAATCACGATTGGAAACTCCCAAATTTTCTCACAAAGAATCTCATCTGAAATGCAAGATGAGGAAACCTTAAGCTTTTCCTCTATGAAGAATACCTTCAGGATGCTTGATGAGAGACTCCAATTTTTCCTCCACCTTGTAGCCTTNTGAAGGATATGTTTAACCTTTATCAGTTTGGTCTTCCATGCACTCGAAAAATGAGTCTGCTCATCTTCAAAAGGTATTACATCACCTCTTTAAAATCCTGGTAGTTCTACTAGTTCTCAGGGGGTGAGATTCCCTAGACGATAGCTTCTTGCAATGGAGAAAAACTCATCTTAAAAGTAATTTAATAAAGCAATAAATATCCTCTATAAAGCGCCTTCACAACTCAAAAATCGGAGAATCCACTCCAGTTCGTAGTAGGGAAGCTTTTAATTTTCTTCATAAAGAATACCCTCTGGAACACATGACATAGAAACTCCAACTTTTCTTCATGAAAAAGAAGATCTGAAAATCACGATGGGAAACTCCCAAATTTTCTCACAAAGAATCTCATCTGAAATGCAAGATGAGGAAACCTTAAACTTTTCCTCTATGAAGAATACCTTCAGGATGCTTGATGAGAGACTCCAATTTTTCCTCCACCTTGTAGCCTTTTTCTATAGGCTCAATGGGGAAAAAAGTACATCAAAAAGGCCATAGTCCATGCAAATTCTCCTCAACATGTAGATTTGATCCTAGTATCCTAACTTGGACTCCCTCGGATCACCCCCATAGACACAAATATGTCTAGATTCAAATTCCATGCCTAAATCCATGCAATCATCCCTAAATCTATGTAATCACACAATTTTTTTTTGTAATCACACCAATGTCATGCGACTCACCCACATATGGAACCACCCTGCCATTAGATTCTCATCCTATGGATCTTGACTCGCCAACTGCCATCCAACGATGCTCATTGATGGAACGCACCACATGTCATTAGGGCTGCCTTGAACCATCAAGGAACATCCTAATGCCATTCTTGCTATGCATCTTGAGCTCGACTACATCCCACTGAGGCCTAACAAGTGACCTGATTAGGCCCGCCTGCCAGCCTNGCCCCCATAGACACAAATATGTCTAGATTCAAATTCCACGCCTAAATCCATGCAATCATCCCTAAATCTATGTAATCACGCAATTTTTTTGTAATCACACCAATGTCATGCGACTCACCCACATATGGAACCACCCTGCCATTAGATTCTCATCTTATGGATCATGACTCGCCAACTGCCATCCAACGATGCTCATTGATGGAATGCACCACATGTCATTAGGGCTTCCTTGAACCATCAAGGAACATCCTAATGCCATTCTTTCTATGCATCTTGAGCTCGACTACATCCCACTGAGGCCTAACAAGTGACCTGATTAGGCCCGCCTGCCAGCCTATAAACCTGAACCACCAACCGAACTCGCTAGCCACCACTCTGACCCGACCCATGACAAAATATTTTTGTATTTTAACCTAACTAGGAGTCAAACCTAAACTAAGGTAAAGTAGAAAGGCTTTCTCACCAATTGGGCTTCTATTCTTATATATATATATATATATATATATANCCATGAGGAGTGGGGTGAATCTTGAGGTACTATTTGAGGAAAAAAAGTTCCAACTTTAACTAAAGATAATCCATAACTTCAATTTTAGCAACCTTGTAGTTAAATTGACTGAATCAATAAGAAGAACATATTAAGACTAAAATTAGTGTGACCTTAATCAACTCAAGCCCAAATCAAATCATTAAACTATTTTTGGAAGCTTGTGGTACCAAACAGAAAGGTCAAACTTATTTCAAATTTGACATGTTTTTAGTAAAATTTAGCATTTTGATAAGATGAATCTAATGAGTCCAAGACCACTCATTTATGATATTATTAAGGCACTCAAATGTTCATAAAACACTGTTTGATCAAAGAAACCTCTTTGAGTTGTCTGATAGAATGGTCTAGATTTCTTTTTTATTTGTAGGAAAGATTCTCTCAGTCGGAATCCCGAAGGCCCTCAACATTGCCTCCTCATTCACTTGTTTCTTGCGCTTGACACCATTGTCTTTTATTAAAATCGACTGAAATGTAAGAACTTCAGAAATGAAGAGGGGAAATCGATGATCATGCCCAATTTATTAGGAACACCATTACAAAAATCTAAAGAGTACAATTATTGGAAGTACTTAGGATGCAATAAATAAATAAATCTTTTCATTTAATTTTCTTTTTTTTTTATTGTAGTTATCACTTTCAAAAAAGTAAGAGAGTCGGGAAAATAATTATGTACATTAAAAATGTGACAACACAATTCTTGAGGTTATTCAATGGGTCATACAAGATACTAGGGAGAGCACCAACATAGTTGAAAGCCAAAGGTGCCAATTATCATTTCATTGGGCCAGACTATGAGTCGACCGATGGAAAGTGTATCTGTGCAAAGAGACACTATAACCTTTATGAATTCAACTCCCTCAAATGTGTTTGGGTAACTTGCAAAGAAAATAAACCACCAATCCATAAAACTTTTCAACCCTCTATGAAGACCTCTTGTCCGAAGGACAGCTACCCATCGGACGTACCTTTTGCCTGATGGAGTAAGCCCTTCCTAAGGATCAGAAAATCCCTATGAAGGGACTCCTTAAGAAAGCCAATCAAAGATCTACCAACCGATCGAAATATTTTCAGCTGACGAAGAAATTATCAAGTGACCAAATGTTACCATTACAAATATGAAATAGTGCCAATAAAAATTACAAATTTAACAAATCACAAAGTTAGTTATAAATATTTAAATGTGTAATGGTTCATTTATTATTGGTAACATTCTTTTTTAACTAGTGAAAACATGTAATTTCCTAGAAAACCCCTATATTTTATAAAGAGGGGGTTATTTCTTCAAGGAATCTTTTGCAAGAAATCTTGTGCTATTGTGTGATATGCTTCCTATATGCTCTTTTTCCTCTCTTCATCTCTTCTATCCAACATTTTATTCCTTGGGTGTGACAAGCAACACATTTTAGGATTCAACACTTTTTTAATGATTCACATTTGATGATGCATTTTCATCATTTTCTCTACAAAGAAACTTAAGCCTTATGGAAAATTGATCAACTAACATGATAGCCATCTTCCCAGCAAGGTGATAAACTAATTCTCCCATGTTAAATCTTAAAAGTAAATCAATAACCAAAATAAATCACTAGCATCCGCTACTTTAAAGCTAAAACATTAAGTTCAAAGCATGGCAAAATAATATAATTCTAGGTTAATACTTAAGACAAATGAGATATTCATCTATAGAATAATAGATAAAAATGGAGAATATATGCAACCTCACAAGATGTTTCGCTTCGCCGCCCACCTTCATAACTTCTAGACTCTGGAGAAATGTGTAAAATAGAAGAACCAATGCCTAAATTTATAGCTTAAAAAAGAGTAATGGTATTTTGGACCCACATCCTCTCCTTCCAAACCATGCAAGAAAGGGTGAACCAAAATCATATAAATTCTTGAATAAGCATAATGAGCTAAATCCTATATCATCCCGACAACACAGAATTCAGGTTTTTGGGATTAGCAAGATAGAATGGAATCTAGGCAGAGAATGAGTAAGGATTTGAAAGTTATGGCTGCATTTTTCTCATAATATTTTCAGAATACAAATGGTGGGGATGAAATCAAACATACTCGTTGAATTTTAAATTTTCTTGTAGAAATGCATCCCTTAAGAGTTTGTTGACTTCAATTTTTATGTCATATGTGCAGAGTGTCCACATGATTGGCTTGGGATGATTAATATCTCATTCATAGCATCTCATAGCTCAAGACACCCATCTAAGACCTCTGATATGTGTTTGGGACACAAAACTAAAGTCTGTGATGATTCAACCTTACAGGGAGAACCCACAGTTGGATAGACTCATCCAAGATATTGGACATGTTTGATGTCTATTCTAATTTTTTGAGGTCCATTTATATCCAGTTGTTGCCTCCCTGGAGTCAAGGGAAGTTATAGAGCCTTCCTGCGTGCGTTATGAAAATATTAGGGTTCAGAACGCCCAACCTACGACATAGTCTGGAATGCCTTTTGAAGACAATTTCTTCTATCAATGGATGAGAAAAATACTCATTTTCAAGCTTAGGGGATCAAAACTTACTCATACATGGTCTCCCATGGCCTTTAGATTAAAAAAAATCCTCCGTCAAGTACTCCTGGTATATATCAGGATTTTCGAGGCTAAACCAATGCATAAGGGCATAAAATTTCCTCTCATATGGTGAAGACCAAGCCCCTAGAAGTTTGGCGCTAGTTTATGCTGCCTAGGCGCCCAAAAGAGCTCAAAACAACCACTTTTCTGACAATTGGGAAATTAGAATCTACCTTGGTGGCCCCAAGGTGCCAGAGGCCTGACACCAGGGTGCCAGACTGGGCACCTAGGTGCCAGAGACATGGCGTATAGGTGTTAGTCCATTCCCAGATTGATATAAAAAATTTCTTACTTCTCATATTTCCTTCAAAATGTGTGTGATGTAAGCCCATATGCTCTCCTTCTCTCCTTGCTTGATCTGGAGAAGGATCTTGGTATCATTCATTGGCTTCTGCACTTTGGGGAAGTGCAACAAAAAAGCTTTCTAAACTCATATAAAAATGGGATGACTACACCCAATAGGCTGTTGAACCAATGAAGCATTGCCTCCTTCAGCATGGTCAGGAAAAGCTTACACTTCAAAGCGTCATCAATTTGTAAAAATTAAATTTACAATTCAAAGGAAGCAACGCAGTCAGCCGGGTCACTCTGCCCCTTATAAGGATCCAAATGGGGAATCCTTAGCTTTTTTGTGAGTATAGTTTCCAGAATTCATTGGGAGAAAGCATTGCATGTACTCAATTGAGTGATTGCTTTTACTTGATCCGCTCGGTTCTTGACTATCTATGTACATGTCGCACTGTCTGCACACTGGGAGTTCCCCTACCCTTTTGACGGTTGGGCTCGAGCGGATTTTTGCAAGGAACACCCTTGGAGTGAGTTCCCTAAGCCTTACTTTCCAAGAGTGGCAGCAGATCGTTCCTTTGAGTCATTACTGCTCGGAGGGTTTCAAACTGGTCCATCGTCTATGCGCTCAGTGCTTGAAACTCTTCATGGATATTTCAATGCACTTTTTCTCCATTGAGTTTCATGTATGTTATGTCTATTCGTGAAGTTTCTCCTTTGTAATTAGCTCCGTCTCTCATCTGAGGCATGTTCATGCTCATTGTACCACCTTTTAAGATGTTAAATACTAATATTTCTTTCATAAATACATTCCTTAAGAGTTAAAGCTGAGAGAAGGTGGAGGAGAGTGAGAGTAGATGACCAAAAGAAAATATATTGAGATTTTTATACATATTTTAGACTATTTTTGATGATATTGCACTTTAAAGAAAGATATTTTTGATATTTTGTTACCGGAATGATGAATTACGGTCATTGGAGCAAAAAGATGCAAAAAAGAGCGAATTTAGAGCGAAAAGGACCAAAATGTGAAGATTTGAACTAGGCCGCCGACGGCGAGCCCAACGGCACTAACGACGGACTTTTCCTGAGACTCCAAAATTAACTCACTTCGAAGGTTCGCCGACGGTGCCCTCAATGTCATTGACGGCGAGCTCGGCAGTTATGTCCAACTATGCATTGGATGAGGACAAATTTTGGAGGGGTGCTTAGGCAACTCTCGAGAAAACTCATCCACATATTAAAGAGAAGACTTTGGCTGAAAATAGAGGGAGAGAGGCTCAAAATTGAAGTGTGAAAAATTGTAGAGAGTCTAAATTGTGAGGAATTCTTCAATAGATTGTAAGAGTTGAGGGAAAGTGAGAGATTTCTTCCTCCTTGCCGTTTCGAAGAGGAATTTTGTGCGCTATAAAGAAAGGAAGAGATTCAGAGGAACTTCGAGGAGTTTTCTTGGGGAGAAATTAGAGATAAGTTTATTTATCGTTGTAGTTTGTATGACTTTGACTTTATATATGAATTCTGAGCTTTGTTGTATTTTCCCCATGAGATCTGAGTAGTTTTCTCTATCTTTCTCCTTGTCTTGAGAATTGTGAAATGGTGATTTGAATTGGTTGAGCCATAAAAATGTTAAAGAAATTGTGATGATCTTTTTTGAAATGGTGATTTGAATTGGTGAAGCCATGAAAATGTTTAAGAAATTGTGATGATCTTTTCAAAATGGTGATTTGAATTGGTGAAGCTATGAAAATGTTTAAGAAATTGTGATGATCTTTTCACTGATCTTAATTTACTTTCAATCTGGCCAAGTGATGTGTTAAAATATGTTGAGTTTTACAACTAAAGTGAATATTACATCCAAGATTCAGGGAGGTCAAACCTTGGAAGTTGGGTGCAAATAAATAGGAAAATAATATTATCGGGCGTAGAATTGGAGATTGCATTGGAAGTTGGGTGAAAATAAATAAGGAAATAATATTATCGGGCGTAGAATTGGAGATTTTAGAGTGACAGAAATTGGGTGCAAATAAATAGGGAAATGAAATTATCGGGCGTAGAATTGGAGATTTTAGAAAATGACAGACTAAAATCCCCAATTCGGTCAGTTGGGTGCAAATAAATATGGAAAAAAAATTATCGAGCGTAGAATTGGAGATTTTAGAGTGACAGACTAAAATCCCCAATTCTGGGTGCAAATAAATAGGGAAATAAAATTATCGGGCGTAGAATTGAAAATTTTAGAGTGCCAGACTAAAATCCCCAATTTGATCCTATTGTTTCGGTGCTGAAGTGTAGATGTTAGCCCTCAAGCGAGGGGAACGTGGGAGCTCCAAAGTGAGAGCCGGTATCCTCCCATCCTAGCCACAGATTCAGTAAACAAGCGTAGGATTAGTCAATGTTCTTTACGCCTGGACCAAAGGGTAAAGAATAGTTACGCTCCTATTTGGCACAATACAAATTGAACCGATTCACTTTATCCACTCATTATAATTTCTTGACAAGGAGAAGGATGCTTTCTTATATATTGAATATCACATTAAAATACTCATTAGTATAATTAGTTATTTAAGAGTTATTAAAATTACATATTTATTTCAATTGCCTATAAGTAACAGATAAGCAAATTGAATTTCATTGTTGCGATTGAGTATTGTTTTTTTCTAATGTCTTAGTTCATAGTTCTAATATTACTCCCTGTGGGATCGATATGTAGGACTCCATTAGAACCCTATATTACTTGAGTGATACGTATACTTGCGTTGATAAGTGTGACTTTATAATTATTGAATATTTTATATACCCATCTTTATTGAATCTATAACTTTTATTAAGTTTTGGAACAGTTGCTGAGGAATTAAATCTTTTAGCAGTAGTATTAAATACTTATATTTTTGGGCATATATAAAGTCGCTGTAAGTAGAATGGTTAGATAATTCATGGATAGAGAACTCAGGGGAGAAATTCCCTTTATTCATCTTCTGGCCCCCTATTTGTAGGTACATATTTGTACAATTATAGAATAGAGGGAACAATTACGAAAACCACCCTTAATGCAATTAATGTCCTGATTTACTAGCAGATTTATGTTATAATTTGAGTGTAATACAAAAAATATAATTTGATTGACATATTTGAGTTCTATTGACCGGGGTAACTGGTTTCATGATTNTCGAATGATGAATTAGGGTCATTGGAGAAAAAAGATGCAAAAATGAGTGAATTTGAAACGAAAAGGACCAAAATGTGAAGATTTGAACTAGGGCGCCGACGACAAGATTTTGGAGGTCTTCTTTTCTCTTCACTAGATACCCTAGGATCTAGCCTTAAGATCTCCCTATTTTGACTCTCTTACAGGACTGGACTGGGACCCACACCCCTTAGAATATCAAGCCATTTCTTTGCTCTTTGCAGTTTCATATGGACGGTTTCAGATCTTCAACATTTGATTGAGTCAATCGAAAAGCCAACATATTGAAGCTCAAATTGAGCTCCTGTAGAAATTTGAAAGACGTAGGTGGATACCGTGGCGCGTGCAACATTTGACTTGCCACTACGAGCAATGTGTTTGACTGGTCGTCACTTATGTGAGGACCAGTCAATAATATACTCGTTAAACGACTCTAATTGGGCCAAAAATTTTGTTTGTCACGCCACGCACGAATCAAATTTAATTTGAAGCGATCGATGATGAATTTTTTTGGATGATTCCGGATGACAAACCCGATCACACCATTGCGTCCGGAACGTCGATTTTAGCTAAGGAGGACACCCAGTTTGTCAGGACTCCGAGCGCGAGTGGATCACACAAAAGTTAATATTTTATTAATATTTTCTTTAAAAAAATAAAAAATAGAAATTTGATAAAGTTTTTTTTATATAAAACATAATCTTTTAAAACCTAAAAATCTAAACTCTCTCGCGCCTCTTTTCTTTGCCCTAGCCGAACCTTGGAATCCCTCGCCGGTTTTTCGGTCATCCCTTCCCTTTTCAAGCCTTCGTCGCCGCTAGCCTCACCGGTAGCCTCGCCGGTAGTCCGTTATTAAAGACTTTCGCGCCTAAACGAGTCTGGTAACCTTCTCATTCTTGAATCTGAACGTTCTCTTTGCCCTTGAAGGTGTTTCTTGTCACCTCCCCATTTTTCACCGCCGGTGAGCCATTCTCTCATCTCTACCTATAAATACCCCATGGGAGGGGAAGATGGGATGCAATTTTTTTTTCTTGGAAGTTTTGGAAGAGATATAGTGTTGCGATTTTTTTTGCTATTTAGAAGCATTCTTTCTTGCAATTTCCACCTTCTCCTTTCTTGAGCTAGCAAGAAATTCAGGTTAGAGGTTATTGGTTTTGAGATATGGATGTTTTTTAAATCTAGTTTTGATGGCTTGATGCTGTGATTCTATTACTTCTATTGTCTCGTTCGAATATATTTTGGAGAAGCTTTCTATCTTGATAGAAATGTTTAGAGCTACTTTTTCTATTCTTATGCTGCTCTAATTTAAACATTTTCAGGGATTATATTCTTTTAAATTTTTTTAATAGATTTGATAGTTGGTATTCCATGATCTTCTTGCTACCCTCATTCAAAATATATAGAAATTTATATTTGATTCTTGAGAACTTATTTGGGGCTGATTTCAAGTTCCCTTTGTTGCCTTAATTAAAAACGTATTGGAAATTATACTTTCAAGCTATTGAGAATTTATTTGGGGCTTAGGTTTTTGATCTACTTATTGCCCTAGTCAAGTGCGTATGTTGAACCTCTCTTTGCGAGTTCTTGATGAAGATTTGGTGCTGGAATGTTTGATCTCTTTGCTGCCCTACTCAAGTGCATGTGTTGAATCTCTCTTTTCAACTTCTTGATGAAGATTTGGGGCTGATTATTTTATTCCTCTGCTGCTTTAATTGGAAACGTGTTGGAGCTCTCTTTTCGAGTTCTTAATGCATATTTGGGGCTGATTACTTTATTCCTTTGCTACTTTAATTGAAAATATGTTGGAAATTATCTCTCAAGTTCTATGTGAAGATTTCGAGTTGATTATCTCGTTTTCTTATTGCCTTATTCAAATACATCTATTGGAGGTTTCTCTTAGGTTTTAAATATTAGTTTGAAGTAGTATTTTTGCTCTTTCTTATTATCTTGTTCGAGCATATGTTGGAGACTCTTTTCATTTAATATGAGAGGTCAATTTAGGGGTCAGATTTCTGCGTTTATTGTTGCCCCTATTCACATGTACCTTAGAGACTTTTTGTTGGATTTTGAACATTTATTTTGAAGCTGATTTTTGTACTTTTTGATTCTCCCACTTGAATAAATACACTGGAAATCGTATCTTGGTTTTAAAATATTGTTTGAAAGCCATGGTTCTTAGCTTTTCTTGCTGCCTTTTTCAAAAAATAAGTTGGGAAATAGTAGTTTAGCTTTGAAATTTATTTTTGAGCCAGGGTTTTGTGCCTCTAGCTACCCCCATTTATGATATTTGTGGAAGGGTTTATATGCAAATTTTGAACAACTGTTTTTGGGCTGGTTTTGTGCCTCTAGCTACCCCCATTTGAAATATTTGTGAAAGGTTTTATATGCAGATTTTTAACAACTGTTTTTCGGCTGGTTTTGTGCCTCTAGCTACCCCCATTCAAGATATTTGTGGAAGAGTTATATGCAGATTTTGAACGACTGTTTTTGGGCTGATTTTGTGCTTCTAGCCGCTCCATTCAATTTTTTTTTTTGGAGAACTATATACAGATTTTGAACAATTATTTGGGATTGGTTCTATGTCCCTAACTACCTTATTTGAAATTATACTTTGAAGATTCATATATGGGTTTGAATGATTGTTTGGAATTTGAGTTTTTTCCCTTGTCGGGATCAATTCTGCTTCTTATCGATTCAATTGTAAGCTCCATAGTATTTCGGTTTTGAGCTTTTGGTAATGGCCCGGTTCAGTTGTAAGCCTTGCAGTATTTTGGTTTTGAGCTTTTGGGTGATGAATCGGTTCAGCTCTAAGCTTTGTGATAGCTCGGTTTTGTCTCTTGATGATGGCTTAGTCTTTTTCTTTAATTTAACATTCACATAATTCAATTTTGAGCCTTTATAGATTTCGGTTCACTCATTAATGGCTCAGGTTTAGTTCCTTTGTCGAGCTTAAGTTTATTTGATAATGCTATGGATTTTACATTCCATGTTGAATTGTATTTCATTCAATAATATTTGCTTTAACTCCATTGTTAGATTTGATTCCTTTTACTTTCCTAGAAGCAAATAATATTCATATGTTCCTTTCAATTTTTTTGATAAGAAAAAAAAATTCTAAAATTTCATGAGATGAGCATATGAAATATTGAGATGGCTAATTACTTCGAGACGAGGGGTAACAGGCAATGATGTAAGGAACCATTTGACAGCTTAATTCATAGCTGAAATATAAAATCAATATTCAATTAGTGTGATGCCCTTTCACCCCTAAATATTCAACGACTCTAACCTTTTTCAAAGTGCTTGAGAATTGGTATTTAGGAAAGATCAGATGCTATAAAACTTTGTACATATACCACACTTAGGAAAGATCAGATATTACGGGTTTTACGCAGACATTACACTTGCACAAGAAATAGATACTACACCCACATACAATTTGCAGTTCATACACACACTACACTTTGATGAGTTCAAATACTACATCTGACGTACACATACACGACACTTTGATGAGTTCAAATACTATATCTCACTTACACATACACCACACTTTGAGAAGTTCAGATACTACTCCATTCACATATTCACTAAATTATAAGGTTTAAGAATGTCTGATTATAGGGGTGATTCGTTTGTGGCCTCTAGTTGATGTTGATAGGTTGACCTCGATATATCAGTTGCCTGTGGGACCAAGATAAAGAGAAAAAGGGGTCTAGTCTAAGCATATCCCCAAATTAAGATCTAATATCCCATCTTGAGACTTTCATATGCTCATCATTGAACTTTTCTTTTATAATCTGCAAATGTTTACCTAACTCATTTATATCATACAATTGCAATATATTTTGAAGCTTCAGCAGAATTTAATCAGGTACGCTTTTATTTATTTAATTTTCGTATTTTATTTTCTGCATATTTCTTTTTTTTTATTTTGTACTGTATTGTACTTCGCTACATGTCTCATGTATTTTTTTACCGCATCTTACAACACAGTCTTTTTGTTTGTTCTTTGTTGTACTGTATACATTTACCAGTATTCATGCTTTAGTTACTACCTTTTTAGTAGGCTTGTGCAATCCCCTAAGATAGGCCATTCGAGGCATGATTTTCTTTTATTCTCTCTTCTCTCTCTTCACTTCTTGGAACGAGATGACAACGTGGTCGGTTGACGATTCATCTCCCGACAACGGTCGAGACAACTGCCAAAGACGGAAGAATGAGCTTATGTCGAACTTCAATATATTTAAATAATATACCTATAGGACGCCGAGGTTGTTGTTCGGCACGATGTAAATCCTCACATTATCTTTTAGGACTTTCTATGATTTTCATATCGTACGATATAAGTCCTAGACTTTTTAGGATTCCGAGGTCATCGTTTAATACGACATAAATCCTTACATTTTCTCGGGCTATTTGCCTATGATGTGTAGATACAAGTCCCGAACATCTAAATAATTTGTAGGACTGAAACATCAAATAATTTCTCTTTCAAAGATGTAAAGTCAAACCATAGATTAGTTTGAGATGTCACTGATTCTTCTTCAGTATCTCCTACATCTACTACTTTTCGTTCCTTTGGATTCAAAATATAACTGTTACTATTTGAATCTATCCCGTTTGACTTTTCCTATGAACAATCGTGGAAACTTGAACGTTGAATTCTTGAAGATGAAACCTCTGATCATTATCGAGAGTTTTCTTAGGTGACTTCGGTTGTCTAAGATGTAATTAACTATAGGGGTTTGCCTTTATAGGGAATTTAAGAACCCAGATTAATCTAAACCCTATCTAATCTGTGTATTAGATAGGGAATTTGTCGGCTATAAATTTTGCAGACCAAAATAAAGTCATAAACTTTTAAGTTTAGATAGTTAATCCTACCAATAAGTGATATGTTCATCCTCCGAGATGATATTTCATTTATGGTATTGTGCTCAGCTATTTAAATTATTAGATATATGAGGTCTACTCGGTCTCATCATTTTTCAAAAATAAAGGAT
>JXCR01143437.1:411983-496050 GCA_002079205.1 Phalaenopsis hybrid cultivar
AAAATCTTATCTTCGAAAGAAAAATAGCTGACATACTTGCATTGATAAGGGTGACTTTACAATTATTGAATATTTAATACATACATCTTTATCAAATCTATAACTGTTATTAAGTTTTGGTACAGTTATTGAGGAATTAAATCTTTTAGCAGCAGTATTAATTACTTATATTTTTAAGCATATAAAAAGTTGTTGTCAGGCGTCTGTGCCTATTCCAAAGAACATATATGGGAATATGACGTATGTGCCTTCTCTGAAGAGTAAGGATGGGAATAGGGCGTCTGCGCCTATCCCAAGAATATATATGAGAATAGGACGTCTGTGCCTACCCTGAAGAGCAAAGAAGGGAATAGGGCGTCTGTGCTTATCCCGAAGAATAAAGATGGTTATAGGGCGTCTGTGCCTATCCCAAAGAGTAAGGATGGGAATAAGGCATTTGTGCTGACCCCGAAGAGAAAATATGGGAATAGAGTGTCTACATTTATCCTAAGAATATATATGGGAATAGGACGTCTGTGTCTATCCCAAAGAGTAATGATGGGAATAAGGCATCTGTGCCTATCCCAAAGAATATATATGGGAGTCAGAACCTAGGTACTGACGCAGAGCATAACGCAAAAATAGTATAGAGCACTTGTGATGTTAATCCTATATATATGTAGCATGTCAAGATTTGACAAAAAAAATTGTGCGATTTTGGGAGATTTTGTGCAAAACATGCAATTTTGTGGGAATGTGAAGAGATTGGTGCAAGACAACATAGTCACGCTGCACAAGCAAAGGGTAAGTAATCTCGAACTTGAGAGAAGCAAACTCAACAGATTTATCATTTTCTTTTCTTGTTGTTTTTATCATATTTAATTATCAATATATATTTTCAAAATATTTTAATTTTAGTTAATTTTCATAAGATTTTAGAACTTTTAATATCGAGCTTTCCTTATATCATTCCTTGTTTGTATGGCTTCTCATCTATCACGTAAGAGAGGGCAATTTGACAAACAAGTTGAAGCTTGAAATATCCATTAATTTACTCCAAAAATAAGCTACAAATTGAGTACATGCTAAAGTATCAAAATACAACATACTGAACATATCTGAATCATTAAAAACTGAATACATATCATGCACTGACCATATCTGGTACATATCAAATGTCTGCTACGTAAAACATGATACAAAAAGGTATCCTGCTGATCATCTTTGGCATGTTGAGCTCCTGATCGAGCTGACCTACTAAGCCACACTCCAGGATAAGAATTCACTTCACGTGTACTCAGAGCTGCAACCCGCTCATAACTCATATAGCTGCAACTCTTCCAGCTCAAGATCTAGATGGAATCCTCGTGGTATCTTATTATCTTGCATTCTTCTGAAGGTTACGGGGAATGTCGCACTCCTGGGAATCAATGTTTAGCTAAATCAGTGCAATTTCTATCTAAGACCAGCATCGATTCCAGTGGTAGCAGAATTTCAACGGACCCTCTGAATTCTCTGATACCAACGATATCAATCTCTTTTTCAAAGAGTATATTTCTTTTGTTAACAAAAGACACAGTGCAAAAGGGTCTAACAAAATCATGATGGTCAATATGAGGAAGAATGCAGCTCCCTTCATCATAAATAATGATGATACAACTGTTTGGGATGCAGTCTGAAGGCAGTATACTCCATCAAATTAATCTTTTAGCCATTCTCTTTATCACATAAGGCATCAGATCTACCTCATCATATCTTAAGATACCAAGGGGGTTCCCTTGTCTGTCTTCAATGAAATGTAGCAACAACAAGATTGAATGATTATCCTACCTTTTCCGCGCATCCACTTTCTTGATTTCGCATATGTTCTTGGCCTCATTAGACCAGTTTGACCTCTTGGCTTGCAAATCAAACACACAATCCAAAATCCTCTTCTTATCATTCTCTGAGAAGACTCCAGTATATAACGTCAGGCCCTCCAAATATTGACAACTTTGCCCTGGACCTCTTCATAGAAATAAAATTCTCTTCACTTTACCTTGCACATTCTCTCCATCTCAGCTATAGGAATATCATCAAATTGTCGAGGTGGTCTTCTTGTCTCAACCTTTTCAATGACCAGTGCCTGCTCTGTATGTGCAAGTAGTGGAATATATGACTCAACTTCTGTATCTGCTGCCTCGTGACCCCTTACTCTGGCGGTTGTGAATTCTTACAATGAATTATAGAAATTTAAGTGTAGAAAATTACATCCTAGGCATTCTATGAATGTTTTTCTGGTAGATACTCCTGTTGGCAGCTCTGCATTACACATTGGACAACCCATATAGGACTCATGGGGCATCTTTGTTTGCATCGGCTCTGCGACTGGCTCCAGCTCATCCTCTGTACTTGGTAGACTAGAAGAGGTTTCTTTCATAATTGGTTCATAAGACCTACCCTCAAGAATTGAGGTAACTAATATGGCTGCTTTTGTCTGTTGACTTCTTTCCTCTCGTAGAAAGGCTCTATGGTTGGTGTCGCTACGTTGCATTCTTCAAAGTGGTGTGTCAGGCACTCTATCCTCATCGGAACCTATTAAATCTCCTGTCGGTGCAGTTAATACGGACTGTAGATGATTGGTCTTCAATTGGGTATTCTTGAGTGATCCTCTTTTTCCTCTTCCACGAGGAATCGTCTTCAGCTCCAATTTTTGGAAGAGACGGCAATCCTTCTTTTTCCCGCTTACTGACAATGTCCATCAGGGGACCTTCATAATTTACATCAACTTGACCATAGTCAAATATAAGCTCTATGACGCCGCTCTGAGTAGCCCTTTCTTTATCTAGTGCGAGATTTAAGCCATCTTTAAAGGAAAAGATCAGCTTACAGTCCGACATTTCTTCTGCAGAAGAAAAAAAAAACATCAGTATGCTGACATCTAGCATGAACAAGAACAAAAATGAATCATCAACAATTTTGATAATTTGAAAATTTTATCTATTCAATTTTATTTAATTTAAAAAGAAAAAAAACAAGATGAGCAATTTCAAAAAAATTTCATTTTATTGAGGTTAATTTATAACAAAATTTTGGACCCAGTCATAGATTTTTGGCCAAATAAATAACACCATAATAATCAAAGTTTCAAAAAGCGAATGTTGATTTCAAGTAGCATCATGTCGGGTAATATATCTTAAGGTATTGACCGTTAACTGGCAGCATAGGTCTTTCACCCCAGAAATCCACCAGTTGGTACGCTCCTCCTGAATAGACATTCTCTATGAAAACTGGTCCCTCCCAAGTTGGTTCAAAATTTTCACCTATTTTACGGTGTGTAAGAATAGGTCTTTTGAGAATGAGAACGAGTTCACCGACTTTAAATTCCCTCAGTCGGACCAATTTCTCATGAGCTTGCACATTCATTGCTTGGTAGAGTTCCAAAAGATGTTGTGCTTCTAGTCATTTTCTCTCGAGAATTTCCAATTCTTCCAGTCTTAGTTTTGTACTTTCTTCTATTGTGATTTGGTTAGCGATGGCGACTCTAAGAGATGGTGTCTGAAGTTCTAGTGGTAGTACTGCCTCGGACCCATACATAAGCGCATAGGGTGTACATTGAGTGAGAGTTCTGAATGTTGTCCGGTAGGCCCATAAAGCTTCTAGTAGTCTATTATGTCTATCTCTCTTACTTTCATCCAGCGTCTTTTTTAAGATCTGCACCAGTGTTTTGTTGAAAGCCTTAGCTAAGTCATTTGCTCTCGTATAGTAAATTGTTGAGTACCTCCAATCTATCCCATGTCGTCTAACAAAATTGTTGATATTCATGCTCTTGAAGGCTGTCCCATCATCAAAAATTACTCTGTGTGGAACACCAAAACGGTAGACTATATTGGTCATGAAAAATTCTAGAACATGCTTTGATGTAACCTCTCATAACGACACTACCTCTGCCCACTTGGAGAAGTAATCCATAGTGGCAACAATAAATATATGTTCCTTAGAGGATGGAGGGTCTATCAGACCTATTATGTCCGTGCCCCAACACTCGAATGGCCATGAGGTGATAGTTGGGTGTAGCACATTCGGAGGTTGGTTTAAGACCACCCCATGCACTTGGCAAAGGTGTCACCTTATAGCTGTATCCAAACAATCGAATATCATCGTTGGTTAATAATATCCAAGTCTTTTGATCATCATCTTCATCTTTTGGTTTGATTGGTGAGCAACACATGATTCGTCATGTACTTCTTTGACAATATTTTGTGTTCCTACTCTGCCGAGACATCGCAGCCACATCTGATCAAATGACGTCTTGTAGAGAACATCTCCCACCAGAGCATATGACATAGCCCTTCTAGTTATGTGATATGCTTCGGATTTATTCTCTAGCAATTTTCTAATTTGCAAATATTCTATTAATGGCTTACGCCAATCTTCATTAATGTCAGCGACTACAACATCATTCCTTCTTCTTTTTTGAGCTTATGTAGATTTTCAAGGTCGATTTGAGACAAGACCCATCTTCCTTGTACCATAATATCAATGGAATCTTTCAGGGGATAAGCTAGCTCCTTAGCAAGTTTTTCTAGAGCATCGCCATGTGCGTTATCTTCCCGAGGAATTCGGTATATAGCTACATTAGGGATCTTCTCTAATAGCTTCATCGTATACTGATGGTATTCTGCTAACCTTGGTTTGAGATTCTTTTACTGTCGAGAAAATTATTGAATGATAATTTGAGAGTCACCATAGATGGCAATATCCGTTATAACCATTGAGATTGCCAACTTGAAATATTCTGCCTCGTTATTTGTACACGGATCTGTCAAGTGATAGGAGAACCTCAACATACCTTTATCTGCCGTGATGAAAATTAGATCAATCCCTGCTTTTCCTGGTATAATTATTTCTAATTCTTTATCCTTCCTAGTCGAAGAGGCTCCATCAAAGTACATTTCCCAATGTCTGGCACTGGTGGGTTCTATTTGCAGTATCTGCTCATCTAGTAGTTCATTGTTGAGTGGGGACCCAGCTAGAAGTGGGTGTGTAGTGAGAAAATCTGTTAAAATATGTCCCTTGATAGCATGAAGGGGAAAAAAAGTTATATCAAATTGTAGTAAAAACATCAACCATCTTGCTAGACGTCTAGAGAGTGTTGGTCGGGTCATTAAATGTTACAATGGATTAATTTTCAAAATGAGGGTAATCTTATGAGAAAGCATGTAATGTCTAAGCTTTTGGGTGGGGAAAATTAAAGTTAGACAATGTTTCTCAATAGGCAGATACTTTACTTCTGTCGGTATTAGACGATGACTCAAATAGTATAGTGCATTTTCCTTGCCTTCATCATTGACTTGAGCTAATAGTACTCTGAGAGAGTCCTCTAAATCCGCGATATAAGGTAACAATAGTTTTCTCGAGATAGGGGCTGCCAAAACAGGAGGTGTCATTAAGTATCATTTAATGTCTTCGAAGACCCACTATCATTTCTCCTACCAAACGAATTTGGCATCCTTTTTAATTAATATCAAGAAGGGTTGACACCTACCTGAGAGATTAGAAATAAAGCATCTCAGATATGCCACTTTCCTTGAAATGAAAGTAGTTGTTTCAAAGATTTGGGGAAAGGCATTTCCAAGATAGCTTTAATCTTATCTGGGTTGATCTCGATCCCATATGATGAACAATAAATCGTAAGAAATTTCTCGGAGGTAACACAGAAGGCACACTTTAAGGGACTCATCTTAAGATTATATTATCGTAATTGTTCGAACATGATCCTCAAATTTTGTAAATGGTCCAATTTCTATTTACTTTTTATGAACAAATCATCCACATAGCACTCCACTTGGTTGTGAATGAGGTCATCAAAAATTTTCGTGATCTCTCATTAATATGTTGCTTTAGCATTCTTTACTCCGAACGACATCAGTGTATTGCAGAAAATCCCAATTGGTGTCTGGAAAGCTGTACTGCTGCATCCTCTGGAGCCATCTTTATCTGGTTATATTCTGAAGACCCATCCATGAAGGAGAAAATCTTATGTGTTGAAGCGATGTCCACCATTAATTCTGGTATCGGTAATGGAAATTCGTCTTTTGGGCATGCCTTATTTAAATCCTTGAAATCAACACATACATGGATTTGTCGATTTTTCTTCTTAACTGTCACGATATTGGCTAGCCATGTGGGGTATTGCTCTGCACTTACAAAGTTAGCCTCTATTAATTTCTTCACCTCAACAATGACATGTTGTTTATTTCAAGGTGCATTCTTCTAGGAGCTTCTTTTACTAGGGTCATATCTTTATCCACGCCAAGCTTATGCACTGCAACTTCTACTGAAAGCCCTGACATTTCATCATAGCTCTAGGGGAAGCAATCTTTAAATTTTGATAATAACTTTATCAGCTCTATGGATTCTTCCTTATCTAGTAAGGAACTTACAAAGGTTGGTCGGGGCTGCTTTTCAGTCCCGAGGTTGATTTCGTTTAACTCATCAACTGCTGACTGAATCTCTTCTTCAAATTCTGGCAGAGCATCATCTATTAGCTGTTTTAGGAAGTCATCCTCTACATCAAGACAGTCCTCTTTTAATTCATTAGTAACAACCATGCAAAATTCTGAATCATCAACTCGTCCTACAAGACGAAATCCAAGACCATATTTTGAATTAGGAGTTCTGCTTCTAAAATTCCATAATTTTTCAGAAAGTTGTAGCTTATCTTTTAGCATTTTGTTTTAGCACATATTCCTATTGAATTAATTTGTGTACATAGGGAGGAGAAAAGTAACCAAAAGGTAATTCCATTAATTCATTAGAACCATCATCCAAATTTACATGATTTTCAGAATTAGTAGAAGGGGAATCATGGTAAAACTTGATCGGCTTTAAACTAACACTACGGACTTTCTTGACCTCTAAACTCTTAACCTATTGAGGGTAGATCAGATTAAGGGTCATGACATTCACATAGTGGTTGATCCGATCATACATCGACTCATATTCATCCTTTTCCACATCTTTCAAGGAGATCTTGTATTGAGGTTTCCTTTGCTTTATCATCATCATTTCTTCTTCAAAACTTCCTTCATCAGAACTTTCTTCCATGTTGATGTTCATGGTTGGCCTAGTCCGTTCAACAATTGTGTTTATTCTCCCTCGTCCACGTCCCTGGCCTAGATCTCGGGTGTGTGGGCTAAAAGAACCTCTATCACCTCATTGTGAAGAGATGATAATAGATTGTTGATGTGGAGTTGAATGGTCTCTTATTTGTGATGCTTCTGAATCTTGCATTTCATTCGTTACAACTTTACGAGAGAAAACTATTTTCTTTGGAGGTGCGTAGTAAGCGTCATCTTCATGAATGCCTACTTTGTGAACTTGGAATGGTTGTATATCCCGTTTAATACAATGTTCTCGTCCCTCTTTGAAATATTTTATGCATTGATGTAAGGATGACAGAACCATATTATGCTCATGAATCCATGGCCGTCCAAGTAAAGCATTGAAAGAAGTCTCTACATCGATGATGTGGAATTTTGCAGTTTTTACTAATTCTCCAGCTTTCATCAATAGCGTAATTGATCCATGAGCTCTTTCTCCCTTTTGATTGAGTCCTCTTAAAATCATTTTATCGATAGTAAGCTCTTGAGCCTCAATGTCCAAATATGTCAATGTTCGTAGACTCATTAAGTTTAGTGATGCTCGCAGGTCTACCAAGACTCTAGACAATACAAATTTACTGGTGTTGATAGAGATGTAGAGCGGCCGGTTATGGTCGGTGGTACCGAGCAACAAGTCTTCATCTGTGAATATTATCCTAGGTTGTTCTTTTAATGAACAAACTTCATCTGAGGATGTGTTGGCCAATTAAACCAAGCAAATCTCTGGGTTGAGCAAGGATGTAACCAGAGATTTTCTCATCTCCTTTGATAGAATTAGAGCATCATAAATGCTTAGTTTTGTCGGCAACTTCCTAGGGTGAGCTAGCATGTTATAATCAACCTTGTAAAATCCTCTGATTTTCACTTGGTTATGTATCTCTTCTAGTGGCGGAGGTGGAGGTAGCTCTTCTTGAGCGACTATTTATTTTCCTTTATCCACTAGAGCTGACCTCAAGGGTAATACTTTCTCGCTCCTTAGATTCACTTATGTAATTTCTTCTTCCTGAGATGTTGTAGGTAAAATTTCAAATATTTCTTTCAACGGAGAGATCCAAGTTGATAGCAAGTGGTACACTGCGACACTCGAGAACTGGCTCTTCACTATCGGTGCTATCGTGGCTGGTATTGTCGATGTCTTCTTCATTCTCATTAATGGTTTTATCGGACTCAAGTATGATTTGAGGACTGGTTTGGGAATCAAGATCAGAGTTAGATTGAACAAAGTCAGTTGTGTTATCATTAGAAACAGTCAAAATGTAGTCGAGATCATAATCATTATATTCATAATACCCTGGTGGGGCAAAAAGGTAATCATACATGGTCAGGGGTTCGAGGATTTTCTCCTTTGAATCTGAGACAACCAATCTAACAGAGGTAGCCCCAATCCTACCCCCCACGCTATTGATCTTCACGACATCACTCTTTTCTTTCTCTTCCAGTTGCGGTGAGTTCTCTATCGAAATCTCTAACTTGAGCTGAGCAGGTTGTAGACTCTGAACAGCTACCTGAATTGAAGCGGTCTGAATCTGTCCCAGTATCTTCTTGGATGACTTGCTCCAAACTGTGCTCCATCCGTCTTTTTCTGCATATGGATCTATTGGGAAGATTGGATAGGCCGAAATCATATTTACAGAACCTTTTTCAGGCTCTTTCAAATATTCTTTCAGAATCTTTATATTTCCTTCTTTATAATTCCTTTCAAGCCAATCCTTGAAAATAAAGTAGCCCTCTATTATTTGTCCCAACATCATGTGGTAGGGGCAAAAAATTGGGACTATCTTTCTTATCCATCTCTTCGGGCTTCTTTGGCTATGACAATTTGAACTCTAGCTTTTTCATTAAGTTTTTGAACATATTCAGTACAACGTCATCTTTGAAGGAATACACTCTTCTTCATTCTGAAAGAGTCGGACCCATTCTACCTTCTACTCAGTACAGTCCTCTCTGGTATGACTGTTGGCTGGATTGTGCATACTGTTGTGGGTGTTGCTGAACATGCTGTAATGATTACTGAGAACTTTGGTGAGAATGCTTTGCTTGTATCTTTTTTGGCTTGTTTCCTTTATCAATTGTTACCACTATCCCAGATCTCTTCTTGAATGCTCTGGTTGTCCTAGATTTCTCAGCTTTCTCTTGAGCATTCATATGTTTAATTTCCACCTGTAAACTACTGGCTTTAATTAACAATTTCTCGAAGGACTTGATGGCGAGTCCCTTAAGCATGAAAGTTGTTGGCCCACATATGCTTTTGAGTAAAATCTCAATCGCATGTTGTTCTTGTAGTTTAGGTTCACATTTTATGCTAATGTTTCTCCACATCAAGATATAATCCACTAGAGTTTCATTGGGACTTTGCTTCTCCACTACAAGATCTCTAATAGAAACATGGTGTTGTGCCCCAGCAAATCTCTTTACGAACATTTGTTCTAACTTGGCAAATGTCTTCACTGATCCGTTGGGTAACTCGGCATACCAATCAAAAGCAATTCTTAATAGGTTGCTGACAAACTGTCAGAAGAGTAAGGCTTCACTACCTCTTGTGTTGCCACAACTGGCTCGAAAATGTGCTAGATGTTGCCTAGGATTCCAAATACCGTTAAATACCTTGAAGTTTGGGGACACAAAACCCTTAGGGTACGGTACGACATCAAACTCCTCCAGATAAGGTCTACCCCTTGAAATCAATGCACCACCCTTAGATTGAGCTAAGGCCTCCCAAACTTTTTGTTCAACTAGTTGTTTAATATCCTTCTCAGGCATGGTTTTTGGTGAGGAATACTTCTTTTGTTGATCTTCTCCATTAGCGGAAGCAACTTCTCTTCTTTCATTGGTAATATGGATTATTTCAGGCTGGTTAACCTCTGTAGAGGCTACTTTCTATGACTGGGATTACCCATTAACTATTGTCATGGAGGCCATGGTGACGACCATCTCATCCATTCGCTTTTCCATTTGACTAATCTATTCATCCCTCAAGAAAATAGCTCTGCGCAAATCATCTGTGACGTTCCCTTCAATGAGAGGTTGGACATTGCACACTAATGAAGCAGCTCTAGTCTCGATGACATGAATATCCATGAAGTCTTCATCTAGATAATCATTGAAATGAAAATCCTTGTCATTATAATTAATGATTACACCATGCTCTCTGGATAGCTCGGAAATCTCAGCCCTAAACTTTTTGACTTTTCCTTCAATTATTGCCTCCTAATTTATCTTGAGATCTGGAGGATTTTCCTGAACAACCGTCACTTGGTCATCAAATTCGATAGCAGATATTTCAGACTTTTGCTTCTTTCCACCATTCTGTCCTACAGGCTCACTAGATCGTAATGGTATGGCAACTTTGGGTACCCACACTTCTTTCTGGATGATGATGCTTTGAGATGGGGTATCTTAACAGAGGCATCGACATGTCGGAGAAAAGTATGCTCCCTGCGGTGCGAACCAAACTCAATACCGGGTAATTTCTTCATCTTTTCCCTCTTTGAGCCATTATTATAGGTAATAATTGATTGAATTCTTGAACCCAGACTGACTTGACCGGTCGACGTCCTGCAGACTTTAGAGAGGCAGAGGTAAAAAAATTTGTAGTAGTAAAGGTAGTATCAACTTTACTTCCCAGACAGAATATGATGGGAATACATGTCAGTAAAGCTTCAACTGACTTGTGGGATTGTCGAGCAGCCCTGACATCTCACATGATCTCTCTCTTCAATTGTGGGGATACTATACATCCCACTCGCTTAAGCAGTTCGATAATTGAACATCCTTCCTTAGTGGCCAATCTCTGAAACACTGTGTAGACTTTAGTGATAGGAGTGAGCTTCTCCTTCTCCTCACTACGACCATGAAATGTCGGTAAAGTAGGAAAAATTTCTTTAATACTTTCATATGCATTAGTATTCATCAACAGGTGGAACCTACTCCCTTGCAGAAGTGGAGAGGTCTCATGTAATCCCTGTTCCTCTTTAGGAAACTTGTCATCTGGTACTCTTTCTGAGATTTGGGCTTTAGCTGCCCTCTGAGCTTTCCTAATATGATTCTTTCTTAGCGATCGAGTCAGTGGTGAAGACTTTGAACTTGATCCAATTTCAAACACTGACAGTGAGACAGTGAATCACTCAGTTTCATCTTCTACGATCATAATCTCTTTTCCTTTAGTAGAAAAGGGAACGACAGATTCGACAAGTGTCGGGGGAGTAGTAGTTTTCACCTTCTTGCAAGGAGGGAATTCCTAGGGATAGTTGAGGTCAAATTCAATAGAGGGCTCTTAAACTTCCGGAGTGAAAACCTTTGTTACAACGAGTGGGGCCTTTCCAAGAATGACTTCAAGTTTGTCAAATCCAGTCCCAAACTTGATGGTGGGAACGACACTGCAAGCATTGCGGCTTGTTGGCAAATTATAGGAAAAGTTAAGCATTGGAAACACCATTACAGTAGCTTCAAAGAGAAAGCTCTAGGGTTAGTTATTTGGCCAATAACTTCTAAGTCTAGTGTGAACACTAAATTCTAACAAAGGCCGCTCCATAGATTGAGCAAATTTTGTTTTATTATTTGTAGTTTACCAAGGCTTTAAATAAAAAAGGTTAAAGAGCAAGTGAAGCAAAACACTATTTGATTTAATTTGCAAAATAACAGCTCACGCTTGACGCAGAAAGTGAAGTTTATGACCCAGTGCGGGACCAATTTTATGACACACAATGCCCAGGCAGAATTAGTCGAACAATACACCTATTGGGGGTCCGATCACACTCAAAAGATAAAGTCCTAATGAACTTCTGAACCTCTCTGCTCAAAGGTGATTGAACAGACGATCCTGAAGTCCGAAAAAGTTGATCGTACTTACCCAAAAAAGAAATTGGTGAAGCATGCTAACAGAAGAAGAGTAATTTTAGTCTATAAAGGACATGGACACATCACCGATGTATGAAGATAATATTCCGTGATTTGTATAGAGAGAAGCAGTTCCCCAGTGGAGTCGCCAAAAGTTGTTGGAACTAAAAAGTGAGAGAGTTGTTACGTTTTTGCCTGCTAAAAAGTTATGGAGTTATTAAGTTGTCGGCTGCTAGGATGGATATCCTAACACCAATTTTAATTTAATTTAATATATATATAATTTAGAAAATATAATATTTTGAATTTTTGAAAATATAAGACCGAACCGATCTCATATCCTTAGTAGTTTAAATTAACGAGCCTAGTACCATAAGCAATGTATCTACCTCGAAGGATAAATACACTACTTACTTGTCTTATATTTTCAAATGTACTTAATTTTCATAAACTCTAAATCATTAAGGAAATTTAAAGATATAAACATTTAAATGATTTGATTTTTTATCTCCATTTTATGTTGACCGACAAATTCCCCTACTTGATATGAAGAATTAAATAGGGTTTATATTAAACTGGGTTTGGAAAAGCTTCCTATAAGGGAAAACACCTATAGTTAATTACATCTTAGATAACTGAAGTCACCTAAGAAAACTCTTGATAAAAATTAGCGAATATTATTTTCAAGGAATTCAAAAGGATAGGACTTTTCAACAAAATTGGACAAAGATGTGTGAAAGGAGAATAGCTCAAATTTGGAATATTTTATTGTAGAATCCAAAGGAGGAAGAACTAGGGAATGTCATAGATCCGGAGGAGAACCTTGGTGACTTCCCAAGCTATCCTATGATTTGGCTTCAATTTTAGAGATTAGAATTATTGAATGTTTCATCGTGCCAAATTTATTTGTTTACGGCTTACATTCATGTGAAACTATCACATAAATTGCCTGGAAGGTATAAGGATTTAGGTCGTGACAAACGATAACCTCGGAATCCTAAGACGAGTGAGGGCTTAAATTGAATAATAGGGCTATACAAAAGTCTAAAGATAAATTGAGAATTTATGTTTGTGTAAGAAAATATCCTCAAATTCCAATAGATTTATTGTTTAATTTTAAGGAAAGGTTTTGCTGGTGAAGACATGTTTTGTTGTTGAAGATGGCCATGCTTCCCATAATGCAAGCTCCAAGCTCCTCGTCGTGACAAGTTTAAGTTCTCTAATGTGTCAGGTTATGATGTCAAATCAAATTACCCTATGGTTATAGTTCTTTAAATATTATGGGTCATATTAAAGTTGATTAGAGCGACACCGGTTAGGATCCTTTAGTTCCCTCGTTCCAGAACAACTATTTTATATTGGATTCACTTAGTCCAAATAAATTTACTAAACTCAGCTTAATGAATTTTGTACCTTCATTTGGACCGTGGAAAATCTCGTTAGCAACCGAAGGTTACCTCTTTCGAGGGATTTCTTATCATCTGATAGAGACGTCTTAATGTAGTTGCAATTTTTGCTTTGTGGTGTTTGTGATTAAATTTTGAGTTGTCTTATACTTTGAATGTTGTAGCGGTGAATTTTATCTTGGTTGATTTTAGTTTTGGTTTTAGTTTTAGTTTTGTGGCTATCCTAAAGGTTTTAGTTTTGACATGCAGGGTGACATCGTTGTTTAACATGCAAGTTTGGAAGCATAAAAGTACAGTGTAGAAAGTACAAGAAAAGAAGGTACTATAAACTATAAAAGCGTATCTGGCGAGTCTTCTCGTTCCTCCACCTGAATCTTTAGTACTTACAAAGCATATATTTGTATAATCTTGCAGAAATTAAAGCATGCTTCTAGAAAAAGTAGGAAGTACTGACTTAAAATGTGTCTACTAAATCCTATGTCCTATCTTGGTGTATTTAAAACTTAAGTATGATTCCATTAAGTAAATTATAATAAGCTCACAACGTCCTTCAAGATTTCCAAAGGATCATGAAAAAGTTTTGGGTAATACCTTAGACATTTAATGGCACTTAAAATTATCTTGAGTTCACCTAGGTCAGAGGACCACTTGGACCAATTTTCATGATTTTTAGAAATTTAATTTAAATATTAAAATTATTTCTTGGTTTTAAGTATTAATTAAATATAAAATAATATTTAAATGGAAAATTGAGTTTTATATTTTTATTAAATTTCTCTGAGTCCAGGGAGCCCAAGAAACAAATTTCATATTTTTGTGATTTATATATTAATTGTTAGAATTATTTTAGTGGAGAAAATAAAGAAAAATCATTTTTTATGCCTTTTAAAATAATATTTTTACTTAAGAAAATTAGGAAAGTTATTTTGATTGGTTCCAAGTAATCAAGATGCCAAATTTGGCATTTTAGTGTGTTTTTACAATTCTGTGTTTTTTATGTGATTTTTAATTATTTTTAATTATTTAAATATTCAAAAATAGCTTAAAAAATGAAGTGTTTATTTTAATTTCAATTTTATTTTTCTTAAATTCCTCTGATCATAGAGGGCTCCCAAAACCAATTTGGTGATTTTTTTAAAACCAATTTGGTGATTTTTTTAATTGTATTTGACTTGAAATTTTTATGGGAAGCTCCTATAACATTAAATTATTGTGTGGAATAGTCTTCATGGTATTTACATCTATAATTACTCTAAATTAATTTTCTCATCATTTTTAGGGTTGGTGACGATTAGGATTACTTTAAATAAGTTAAACTAAGTTTATATTTTTCCTATGATCCTCTAACCACAGTGAACCTACCAAAATAATTTTTGTATTTTTCTGATGAGTATTTTAATTATTATAATTTTTATACCAAGAAAGAAATCATTAACTTGAAAATTGAATATCTCTAATTAGAGATGCCTTCTGACCTTGGAAAAATCAGTGGAGATCCCTAACAAGGAGATCAAGGTCCCATGCCATGGTGAAATGTCTATGCTAATGGAGAATCAAAATAAGGAAAACACCATTTAATTAATTAAAAATAAAATATGCATCAAATATACATGAAAATATTTCCACATTGTTCTTCTCTCTTCACTGAGCAACATAGTATTTTTATTTTATTTTTGTAATTTTCCTCACAAAGTTATCAATTTTTGAATTTTTGGCTATTTAAATAAATAAGAAAATCCCTATTTATCTACTTAAACCAGTCAGCGATGCGCCATCTTAGGCAGCTCCGAATCGCGCACGCGTACGCTTTTGTTTGGGCGCGGCCAGCAGAGTTAGCCCGCTATACACGCACCCAGACTTCAGCCAATGCGATCCCAGCCATCTGTATGATACACGCGCGATCCTACGGCGCTCTGTCATTGTCCCAAACGAGCTAACTAGTGAGCCATCCGCATTCAAACCTTAATATCTTCCTCGATTCTCAACTAAATCAAGTGATGTTTGTTCCTATCAACTCATTTCATTGAAATGCACACATCCATACGGTTAATCGCACCCTAAATCAACTCTATGATCATGGAGAATCAAATGAAGCTCGGTTTACGATTAAGTTCCAATACCTTGGTCCAAGAGGTGAAGCCTCGATTGGATGCTTGTGGAGGCTTCGTGGGGGTCCCAAGAGTCTAGGGATTGAGCCTCGAGTAGTGGTGAATTGCCTAGATATGATTTTGACCAAAGCTGATTTGGGTGTCCGATCAAAGTCCACCTTAGGATGCTCTGGTGATGGTGCTTTTGTGGGGGATCTTCCTCTCTCTTTCTGGGGATGGTTTGGGTGCAATTAATTTAGATTTGTTGGAGGTTTGGTGAGTATCGTTTTTCGGACATGAATTTAAGCTCCAAAATTGAGCTTGATTTGTGGACTTGAGTGGCTAGGGATGGTTGGGTTGAACTTAAGAGGTCTTAAGGAAGCTTTGGAAGCACTTTGGTAGAATCTCCCTAAGGAATTTCATGCTCTCCTCCTTTGGACATGGAGGGCTGGTTTAAATAGAAGGGGGAGGAGAGGCCACCAGAGGCAATTGATGGGTGTCCTAAGTTGCTTATGTGGATGCCAATAAGGTGAAAAAATACAATTGGGATGAGACAGCTTGGATGTGTTTAATTTATAGCCATGGTGGAGCACTTTGGGGTGGTTTTTCCTGCAGCCTAGGTGGTCGGTCGGTCGGTCAGGCTCAGGTCACCATCCAGTCCAGGGAGCTCAGGACTTGGGTTTGGTGAAGTCAATTTTGGTTGGTCATGTGTAAAGGCATTGAATTGAAATAGTATGGGTAAAGGGTTATTTTGGGTCAATTTGGTTTGCGTTTGGGCACTAAGGTTGGTCTTGGGCTGAAGAGGACCAGATGGGTCAGTTAAATTGGTGTGGAGAGGCCTCCATCCAAGGGATTTTAGATAAGCATTGGTTTAAGTGATTCATTAAATGTGTTAATAAACTTTTTAGAAATGCTTAAATATGGCTTGTCTTCTTTACATTAATAGCTTGATGATGTGTCAAGGCTCTCATAGCTTTTTATGGCTTGAGAGTGGCTTCATTGCTTGCATGTGGCTTGGCTAATTTTCATGAGAACGGATATTGGATTTATTTGGAATTTTTGGTAAATTTTGGCTTGATTCTTGATTTGGAATGCCTTCATTTTAAATTTAGGACTTAGGAGGTGATATTTGAATAAATGGATGATGAAGTGAAGGGTTATCATATGGGCTTTGGACCAGGGCCTTTGGAATTAGATGTGGTGGGCTTGGGCTTTTAAAATGGAAGTTGAGTTTGGGTAAAGTTTTTGCTAATTTAATGTTGAGTTTGTTGTAAGAGAATGTCATGAAGGATTTGGCAAAATTTCAAATGATTTTGAGTTGAATTCGTAGGCCAAATTGGTGGATTTGGGCATATAGTCAAAATTGGGCCTTTTTCATTTGAATGAAATTAGGTTTGCAATTGGATCAAATTGGGCTTAAATTTTGTTTAAATTAGGATTGGGGATGCTGAATTTTGATTTGGAGTTGAAATTGGGCAAGATTGGGGTCAATTGGGGTAAGATTGGGGCTAATTTTGGGACATTTAGGCCTTTAAGGGCAAATTGGAGCTTTTGATGAAATTGGACTAATTTGGTCAAATTAGGTCAAATTGAGGATAAAAAATTAAAATTGGGAATTTTTGGGATGATTTTGGAATTTTTGAGTCCTTTTGGAATTTTTAGGTCATGAAGGACATTTTGGTAATTTTGCAATTTTGGGAATTTGATGATTTTGGTGGGTTTTAGTCAATTTAGGTAGTGGAGAGGGGTTTGAGATGATTTTTTGGAAAGATTTGGGTATTTTGGGTAATTTTGGAAAAATTAGGGTTGTAGGGGTATTTTGGTAATTTGGTGATTTTTGGGCCAAAATTGGCCAACAAGCCATGAAGCCATACTAAACCAATAGGAGTCATATGAGGACTCATTTTGGATGCTCAATATGCTGGTTCTAACCCTCTTAGCCAAAGACTAGGGGTAAAGGGTCATCCACATGAGCTTTCCAAAAGGAGTCAAGAGACCAACATAAGGGGTCATAAGGTTTAGGGTATGTGAGACAAAGTAGTGTCTGTAAGTTAGCCCCCACCAAAACCATCTCACCCAGGGTTAGTCGTAAGGTCTGACCATCTTATGGGGGACTCCCCTTGAGCTCTTCCATATTGATCCCACCTACTAAGTGCTAAAGTTTAGGACCAACATGTGGAACTCCAATTTGAGTAAAGAAGAATTTTGAATTTCTAATGGTGAGAGTTCTTTTTCTAGTCTTCTAGGAATAATCAACAGTAAAGTTCTATGATTAGACCCTGGGCTACTAAAGAGGAAAAATTAGACCTCAACCAAAAATGAAGTCAAAACTACCTTGAAGAACTATCAGTCGAGGTTAGAGGTGTAGCCTGGTAGTTGTCAACTAGTTTGTCGGGAAAGTCAAACCAGCTCTTTTGAGCTTGGATTAAAAACTCACGCAATGTGAGCAAGCTTGACTGAAAGAACTTGCTTGAATTAAGGGAAGATAAACTTATTTTGAGAGACATGTAATCATGCTAACGTGTTTCAGAGGTACTCACAAGTTCCTTCTAGGAGACAAAGTAATATATATCATTTCACTTTCAAAGGCATGGCTAATGAGTACGTTTGATTGGGTCAGTGCAAGACCATTAATTTTATGATAGATAGGCTCGATCACTGATCCTTGGTAAAATATAGTTGTGTAAATTAAATTATGGAACTCATTAAGTTGAGTTTAGTAAATTCCTTTGGACTAAGTGAATCCAATAGAAAATAGTGGTGCCAGAACGAGGGAATCGTAGGATCCTAACCGGTGTCGATCTAATCAACTTTAACATCCCTCATAAAATTTGAAGAACTTCAACCATAGAGCCACCTGATATGACATCATAACTTGACACCCTAGAAAACTCAAACTCGTTACGGCAAGAAGCTTGGAGCTAGCACGGTGGGCAGCACGACCATCTTTTGATTCCTCAATGTAATGGTGCCAAAAGCTTGTTGCAATATTTATAATTAAGAAATTTAAGCAATTAATGTTGGGATACTACACAATTATATGTATCGTTATCAAGTAATAAAGGACTTTCTATTTAAGCTCCGAATATCGATCCCACGGGGAAGGTTTAAATTTGAAATGATAAATTAACTAGAAAATTCACAGAACGCAAATGAAAATACTATCACTAATTTCAAATGTGTAAGTAACTATTAAACTATTAAACTAACTTTATCTGATGAATATAACTTATGTGAAAAAACATCTTTCCCACTACAATGAGATTTTGGTAAAATGAGATGAGATAAATGGTTTAATATGTATTGTTCCAAATAGGAGTAGTTTTAATTCTCTACTCTGATACAATATTATAGAAAATCATTGGCAAATCTCAGCTTTAGTCTCTAAATCCGTGGCTAGGCTAGGAGGATAATGACTCCCACTTTAGATTTTCCCCCTTCCCTTCACCTGAAGGCTAACTCTCGTTTTAGTTTTTAAAAACTAAGATTGAATTGAGGATTTTAGTCAGTCACCCTAAAATCTCCAATGCTCACCCAATCAATGTATATTTCCCTATTTATTTGCAGTTAATTCTATGAATGAAATACTCCTTCATGGAACCAGATGTGATCCTCACTCTGTTGAAGAACTTGTACTTTATTTCCCGGATCATATGTTTCACAACACATTTTAACAATTCAATTGGCCAAATCGAAAAGTAAATTAAGTTCGAAGCTGAAAAATCAACACAATTTATTTTATATTTTAATATTAGCACACCCATATTTTCTCTTCAATTTATCATACCTCAGAGCATGGAGAAAGATAAAGTAAACTACTCAGACTTCATAAGAAAGATACGACAAAATATAAATTTCATATATAAAAGAAAGTTCATACAATACTAATAAACAAACAACACTTATCTGAAACTCTTTCTCATAGCAAATCCCTTGTAGTCTCTCCTACGAAATGTAGGAAAAAGAAATATCTCAATTTTCTGCTTCTCCAACACTCTTAGAGAAGAATTCACACTTAATCCACCAAAAAACTCTAAGCTCTTAAAGATAAATCACTAATAGACTCCTGAATGATGGTGGAATGAAGATGGAAAAAGTGTATGGAGGCGAGGTATGGCGAAAATGAGCAAGTTGGAATGAAGATGAGTGCCTTTTCTAATAAAAAAAACCCTTCAAAATGCGTCCAAATTTATTGAATCTTTTGGAAACAAGGTCTGAACCGACATTGGCATCATCGGCACCCATTCTGGCACCGTCAGCGCCAGTGTCCTATATATAATTTTGCTACTCTCTGTCAAATGGTGCCATCGGCGCTGCTTCTTGTGTCGTCGGTGCTGAGTATTTCTTCAAAAATGTCAGTTTAAGTCTAAATTCAATCCTTTTTTCCTCCTTTTTACTTCAAGTCACAAAAATCAACAACTTACAAGAAAACATAAAAATACCTTCCATTAAAGTGCAATAACACCAAAAATGAGTATAAAATATGGATCTAAAGATGCATATACTTTTGGTGTATCAATCACTAAGCTAATGATGTTCATTTAGTACTTGGGTTTTTCTTGTTTCTTAAACAAACCCATTTTTAGATATAAATTCATCTCCCTAATTAAATTATCTCTTCATTAAGATACTATGAGAAAAATGAGAGAATCAAAGAATAATATGATAAGTAACCTTTATTCATTACTAGAGGGGTCATGACTAGATAGATGAGATGATCACAATAGGTGTTACGCCCTATTAGGCTTATCTAGAGACATATCTAGATTCCATTAAAATGGTGCTTTTTAGCTTCAATATGCATTGTGTGCTATGCCTTGAAGTTTTGTTACAATGGTTTACCATTAAGCTTCTACCTTCCTTCATTGGGTGGCTCAAAAGCTACAACTAAAGAGTGTACTCTTGAACACACTTAGGTAATTATGGATTGTTCTCATTGGGTGTCTCCTCTTTCAAGGTGATCAAAGTAACTCCTTTTGTAATTGTGACTCATAGAAATTTCAAGAGGATTTTTTCTTACTGAGTTACTGAATGAAGAAGCACAAGTTTTCAACCATCAGGAGATATTTACTCCAAAGAAGAGATGGAGTGTAACATGAAAAGTTTGAAACTTCTCTGTTATTGAGGGTGTGCTGATGCTGGCTTTTTCTTGGGATGGAGGGATTTTTGTCTTAAAAATAAATTTCAAATTATTTGGAATAAGTGTTACTCGGATAATTTCTATGCCCGTCAATACACATTTACCTTATCAAAAGAAATAAGACAACATTAGTAACAGTGGGATTAATTTTAATAATTATAAGAAGACTTTCCTTCTTAATTCTCGTAAGATATTTAGTGGTTGCTTCAATTCTAGAATAACTTTGTGAGTTGAACTCTTCATTTTTGAACTCCTTCCCTTTATTCTCAAGAATCTATTGTTCTATTGATCTTGATCTAATGGATAAGATTTTCAAAGAATAATTGGATGTCCTAAAAGAATTATTGAAAGTGATTGTTCACCATATTTTGAAGAGAGGGAAGTATTCCAAGGGTTCACATGATTCAAAAGAAAAGCATGGTGGTGTAGAGAGTTCAAAGCCCATTGAAGTGAAAGAGCTATCAGATAGTCCTATGTGGAGCAGTGCAACCCCTAATATTTTCTTGGAAGCTGATACACCAAAAATATATGAATTTTAAACCCATATTTTATACTCATTTTTAGTGATATTGCGCTTTAATGGATGTTAATTTATGTTTTCTTGCAGGTTATTGATTTTTAGGACTTGAAGAAAAATGGAAGCAAAAAGGATGGAATTTGGAGTAAAAATGGCATTTTTGAAGAAATTCTCAGCGCCAACGGTGCCAGGAGCAGTGTCGATGGTGCAGAATTATAGAACGGCTGATGGATTTTACTCAGCACCGATGGTGCCAGAAGCAGCACGGACAGTGCAATTTGACAGAGAGCAGCAAAATTAAATATGGAACACTAGCGCCGAAGGCGCCAGAATGGGCGTCGATGGCGCCAATGCCGGTTCAGACCCTGTTTCTAGAAGATTCAACAAGTTTGGACGCTTTTTGAACAGTTTTTACATGCACCTATTGTTGAACCTACTCTAAGCTTTATTTAGGTCCAAAATTGATCAAAAAAGGGGCTCCTCTACATTCCTCCTTGCTCATTTTTCGCCACACCTCGCCTCCATACACTTTTCCATCTTCATTCCATCACCATTCAAGAGTCTATTAGTGATTTATCCTTAAGAGTTTAGAGTTTTTGTGGTGAGATTAAGTGTGAAATTTTCTCTGAGAATGTTGGAGAAGGAGAAAAGTGAGAGATTTCTTCTTCCTACATTTCCTAGGAGAGGCTACAAGGGATTTACTTTGAGAAAGAGTTTCAGATAAGTGTTGTTTGTTTATTAGTGTGTAGCTACAAGGGATTTACTTTGAGAAAGAGTTTCAGATAAGTGTTGTTTGTTTATTAGTGTTGTAGAGGCTACAAGAGATTTGCTTTGAGAAAAAGTTTCAGATAAGTGTTGTTTGTTTATTAGTGTTGTATGAACTTTCGGGATTTGCTTTGAGAAAGAGTTTCAGATAAGTTTTATTTGTTTATTAGTGTTGTATGAACTTTCTTTTATATATAAAATTTGTGTTTTGTTTTATCTTTCTCATGAATTCTAAGTAGTCTTCTTTATTTTTCTCCTGACTCTGAGATATGGTAAAATGAAGAGATAATATGGATGTGCCAATACTAAAATATAAAATAAATTGTGATGATTTTTCAACTCCAAACTTAATTTACTTTTTGATCTGACCAATTGAGTTATGAAAATGTGTTTTGAAACATATGATCCGAGAAATACAGTATGAGTTCGACAATTGAGTGAGAATCACATTTGATTCCTTGAAGGAGTATTTCGTTCATGGAATTAAGTGCAAATAAATAGGGAAATATACATTGTTGGGTGTAAAATTGGAGATTTTAGGGTGGATAAATAAAATCCTCAATTTGTTCTTTGTGTTTAAAAACTAAAGCTACAGTTACCCTTCAGGTGAAGGGAAGTGTGAGCCAGTATCCTCCAAACCTAGCCACGAATTTAGGAACTAAACCTAGGATTAGCCAAGGATTTTCTATAACACTCTATCGGGGTAGAGAATTAAAACTGCTCCTATTTGGCACAATACATATTAAAATTATTTATCTCATCTCATTTTACCAAAATCTAATTGTTGTGGGAAAGATGTTTTTTCACATAAGAAATCTTCATCATAAAAACATAGTTTAATGGCCATTGGAGATCTTTTTCCCTTATGGTAGCCATGGCTCTCCTCATAAATTAAGCATCGCCACAGCTAAAGGAAGTGTGTGATAAAACCTTAACAAAACTCTGCCAAAATTGTCTCAGACCTCCTAGCAACCTAGAGAAGCTCATCCCTATTATTTTCTAGCCCTCATTCCCACTCTCCAGTCCTATTTTCAAACTTGAAATCAAGAGTTTTTTTCTGCCACTCCCAAACCTGCACCAAATTTGATATTGACTTGCTTCTGAGCTTCCCCAGAGCAAAAGTAGAAGTTCCCAAGCAAAAGCCTCATCCTTTGAGCCCTGTACACCAGACCTAGACCTTGGTCTCACCACCTGTTGATCGAACTCAAACCTAGACCTTATACCATAGAAAGGTGACATTTTGAGCACGATTGTGGGACTCCAAGAAAGCTTATACAATCACCAAATTGAGGCCTCACCTTGTAGGTAATGGTATAACTCAAAATCCCTAATTTTTTGCTTGGTTTCATCAAAGTAAACTTATGTTTCATACACATATGACCGTATAGATAGGTTTTCCTGGCCTAGATGAAGGTTTAGGAGCAAACCTTAGGCAATTTGGTCGAGTATTGAGCGTGATCTTAGGTTTAAAAGTTGGGTGATTCTCCAGTTGAATCTGATGGGGATGATGAATGGATGTCATTCATTTATGCATGTATCGATCGTACATTGGAAGAGGAGTCAAACGAAGGAATGGAGCAACAACCCTGGGCGCGTGGAAAGTTGAGGTGTAAAGCGCCACCTATCAAGAGCTACCATTTGTTCTTTCGAAGATGCCTAGGATGAGCTGGCTGCCACGTGGATAAGTAGAAAAATAAATTATTTTTTTATAAATAAATTCAAGAACTTAAAAAAATCATAACTTGGTGTAAGAATTTCTTAAAAATAAAATAAAATAAGTCTCGTGCTTAGTGAACAAAGGAGAATTTTATGGACTAAAATTTAAAATTCTTTTTCATACATTTGATTTTTAAATAATTTAATACTCCAAAACTTGATTTACTTTATTAACTTAAATATTAATCACCGTGACTTGAAATTTAGAGGGTTTATTCTTCATTTGATTGGAGTGTGCTTTGATTTTTTCAAGGTCAAAGAACACCCCTAACCCTAAAAGCCCCAATTTTCAAAGCTAGTCACCTATTTTTCTCTTAAAATAACTATATAAATTAAAGTATAAATAAAGAAATCTGAGATTTGCTTTGGTAGGTTCACTGTGGTTAAAGAACTCTAGGAAAAATATAAAACGAGTTTAAATAATTAAGTGTATTATCTTATGAAATTAAGTTATTAAAAACAATAAATAATTAAGAAAATAAAATATAATTCAATAAATCACAAAATTTGATCCATATTGAAGATAATAAACATATAAGCTTTTATAATAATTTCAAACCCATTTGAAATATATTTCATATCAAAACATATTTTTCAAGGTAAAAGGGATTTTTGCAATAAAATAATTATAATTAATAAATATATGAAAAGTGTTTTGGAGTGATCCTTGTGACGTGGGGTACTCAAAAAAAGTAAAATTGATGTTAAAATAAATAGTTCATTTTTGAGCTAATTTTTAATTTAAAAATAATTAAAAATTTGAAAAATCACAAAAATACACCAAAGCATTGCAAACTTCTCCTTGATTACTGGGGATCATTTAAAATATTTTTCCTAATTTTCTTAATAAATTCTTGTATTTTTAAGTGGCAAAAATGTATTTTCCTTGTATTTTCATTAAAATATGTATAATAAAAAAAATAAAAATCATAAAAATAAAAGTTTTGTTTCTTTGAGTTCTTTGAACTTAGAAAGACTGAAGAAAAATTTAAAAATTAATTTTTGAAATTAAATTATATTTTCTATTTAATTAATCACTAAAATCAATAAATAATTATAATAATTAAAATCTAATTAAAAAATCAGGAAATTTGGTCCAAGTAGTCCTCTGACATAGGTGAACCTACAACAAATTTTCTAAGGATAGAAACTTCACTTTGATTAATTAAATGAATTAACATTAAAAATTATTTTTTTTTAGTAAAATTAGTTATTAAAAATTAAGTAAAAATCAAAAAATCATAAATTAATTTAGTTTTCTAAAGGCTAAAAATGTATTTTCTCTAATTTTCCATTAAAATATTTATAATAAATAAAATAAAATTTACAAAAATAAAAGGTTGGTTTCTTTCTCTGAGTTCTTTGGACTAAGAGAAATTTAATAAAAATGTAAAAAGAAATTTTTGTAATTAAAACATATTTTCTATTTAATTATTTCACTAAAATAAATAAATAATTTTAGTAATTAAAATATATTTTGAAAAATCATGAAATTTTGTCCAAGTTGTTCTCTGACCTATATGAACCGCCAATAATTTTCTCATAAACAAAAACTTTACTTTGATTAGTTAAATAAATTAATGTTGAAAATTCTATTTTCTAAGTAAAATAATTATATAAATTAAATAAAAATTGAAAAAAAAAATTATAATTCTTTCCTCTGATATTTTAATTGTCCCATGAATTGGGTACCATACAAATTTCAAAGTCATTTGAGTTATATTTGATGAGTTATGAAGTGGAGTGTCGAAGGGAAATTTTAAACTATCAATGCCTTAGTTAAATTTTAGGATTGATTAAAAAGCATAAAATGGTAATTTTCATTATATCAAGTTCTTTTGGATGATTGAAATATAAAGGTCTAAAATGGTAGAAACCAATTTCTCACTCTTTTACAAGAAAGTTTAATTATATTTTTTCTTAATTACTATAATTTGGAGGTTTGTTAAATTAATTGATTATGAGGTAGTGGGCTTATGTTAGGAAAATGATAATTCACTAACGTAAAACTCCCCTTATTGGTGATTTGTTGATAAGATATAATTTTGATAAAGAATTAAACTTCACATACTTCAATATTTAATCGTTGTAAGTTCACTTTAAATGTTGAATCCTAAGGACTTAGTAGTGCAGTAGGTTCAACTTGAATATGCTTAATGAGGATTAGGAAAGAAAAACATAATTAACATTTTGAAAACACTACAAGCCTAGTTTTAGTGGTAGGTACAAGATCTTTAATGACTTAAGCTTGCCATAGGGGCATCCATTTACATAACTCTTAAGTAAAATATCAAGTGAATATTTGAAGTACCACACTCTTGAGATAATTAAAATATCAGGTTCACTGAGCATAGGGTGTATTAATTCATTGAAATTAAAATCAAATTTTGGGATGATCAATTGAGCAATATAATAGGTTCAAATGAACTCAAAACATTTTGAAGGGCTCCAAAAGTTGTTAGGGATTGCTCCCCAAACACTTTTATGATATTTTGGATATTTTGGAGGAAAATTGAACTTACTATTCTTTGCTTAAGAAAATTATCTATTAAAACATCTAAGGACCAACCAAGTTACGACCTGGGGTTTGGTAGCTACAAATTCGTCTAGTCTTCCTATTTTTGCAATTCATTTAAATTCCTAGCAAAATTATATATGTGCTACAAGTTCTAACATTTCAACGGGAGTAGCATGAAGATAATAGGTACATCTTTACGGTTTCATTTATTTTATGTTATTTCATTAACTGCAATCTACTACTGCTTCTACATACCATGCTTGGTTGCCTGATAAATTGAAAACTTTTCAAAAGTAATCAATAATTTCCAAAATTAAATTAAACTCTTTCAAAAGTAATCATAAATCATTTGAAATATAACTTCATAACATGCTTTTTGGAATTTACAAGAGTCCCTCGGATGAGGTAACCCATGGTTTTTAACGAGATCTCCTCAGTTTAAAGGGCCTTAACAACTCATTTAAGTTAAATAAATATAAAATAAAATAGAGATACTAGAACGAGGGAACTGTGGGATCCTAACTGGTGCCGCTCTAATAAACTTTAACATCTCCCCACAATGATTGAATTGACCTTATCATTTACACTTTTGAGCATTTAGACTTTAAGACTATTACTTCATTGAGGAGCTTGGAGCTAACTCTATGGGCAACAATCTACAATAGTGTGAGGATTTGCAATAGCAAGTGGATCTAAAATAACAAATTCCCTTAGAATTAAACAAAAAGCAATAGGACTTTGAGGTTTTCTGCCTAGTGCGACATAAATACTCAACTCATCTTTAGGCCTTTGCATGATCGTGTCGTGCACTCTAAGCCCTAACTCATTTTTGGATTCTGAGATTGTTGTTCGTTACGACATAAATCCTCCTATTTTCCAGGCTATTTGTATGATTATGTCATATAAATGTAAGCCCAAAATAATAATAATTCACAGGATAAAATATTCAAAAATTTTCTTCTCGAAATTGAAGCTAAACCATAAGATAGATTTGGAAAGTCACTGAGGTTCTCCTCAGGATCTGTGACGACCCCTAGTTTTCTCACTTTAGATTCAATAATAAATGTTCCAAATTTGAGCTTCTCCTATATGACACTCATTGGTCCTATCTTTGAAAAGTCCTATATTTTGAAATTCTGGGAGACAATATTTTATGATTTAAATAGAGAGTTTTCTTAGGTGACTTCAGTCATTTAAGATGTGATTAATTATAGAAGCTTGCCTCTATAGGGAGCTTTAAGCACTCAGGTAATATAAACCATATCAAATCTTCCATATTATGTAGGGGATTTTGTTAGCTTATATAAATGGTTGACAGACCAAACGGATGTCATAATCCTTATAGTTTATTTAATCGAGCCAGATGGATAAGTGATATGTCTATTCCTTAGGATATAGATGTTACTTGTAGTATTGTGCTTGCTTATTTAAACTATCATTTTTATGAGATAGGTTCGTTCTCGTATTTTTAAAAAAAATAAAAAGATTACTTTTAAAAATTAAAACATTTTTTTTCTAATAATAAAATTTATATGTATATTAAATTAAATCAAAACTACATTCACCATGAACTTTTAGCGATCGACAACACCAAGCAATCCTTTAACTTCACAAACTTAGATTCACACTCTAATGTATAATGAAAAGAAATCATCTTCTGAGTTAATCTAATTATAAGAAAAAAAAACTTTCAAAATGTTTTAATAATATTGTGGCAAGCCAAGATAATTATGAATTTCTGAAATCTTAAGTATTTTTAGTCAATAAATAGTTGTTTGCACCTTCTGTAGATCAACAAAATTATCACTACCACCCACTAAGTGTCCTAGAAAAAAATGAATTTTACCTAAAATTGATTATTTAAGAATTTAACATATAATTAATGTTATCTAAATGTATTCTGCATAAATCATAAATGAGTTATATGATCATTGTTAGAAATAGAGTAAAATAATATATTTTTTAATAAAAATAATAACATACTGATATAGTTGCACTTTGAACACATGTCTCAAAACTCATAGTGACTATAACAAGTATTCAAAGCTATCTTCACCTCATCTATGTCTTTCACCCTCAAATGATGATTCATAGATCTTAGGCCTAGCTTCAAAAACATAAATGCACCTTTAAGTTAGTTAAACAATCATTAATTCTAAGCAATAGATACTTATTCTTGATGGATTTCATATTCAAATCTCTACAATCAATGAACATACACATCGTTTCATCTTTCTTCCTCATGACCAATACAAGTGCACACTAAAATGATATACTAGGCTTGATAAACTCTCGATCCGACAACTTGTACAATTGCATCTTCAACTTGCAATTCTTTATTTTTTTCTTTTATAAGTAGCCTTCAAAATAGGAGATGTAATAGACACTAGTTTATATAATACTCAACCTCTATCTTATGGAGCAAATTCACTAACTTCATAGAATATATATCTACAAATTCTTTCACTACAACAACATCCTCAATATGAAAAAAATCATCTTTCATAAAAGCAATAAATATATCATTCCCCTTCATAATATGTCAACCTACAAAGCTGATATTAATAAAGATAACACATCTCTGACATCTAGAAAATAAAACAATTCATCACTAACAGATAAAGCCACTTTCTTCCTGCTAAAAACAATATAAGCTCCATATACACTCAACCAATCCATATCTAAGATAACATCATACTCAATGAAAGGTAATATAATTGGCTCTAACTCCAACTTTCTATTTGAAATCTCAATATCATAAATATAACTTTGAGTAGAAATCAAAAAAATCTCTAAAAAAAAGTAAGAAATCTCTCAGATATAAAAGAAAGGCTTTCTCTACAATCAAAAAAAATTTTACATGGTTGTGTAGAAATGAATAATGAACCTATCACAACACCAAACACATCCTTAGCTTCATGATGAGTCAAATTATAAACTCGATGTTAATTTTGACCAGTAGCAATTAGAGCAATAGAATCTCTATGACTCTCTCATGCTCAGCTTCTAGTGATACTCCCAATACCCTTACTAGATGTTCATTCAGTAACATTTCTTGATAGGATTATCATGTGTTGTTTATCATACCTCTAATCTACTCAAATATATAATCTATTCTCACATTCTCTCTATGGAAATTACTATCTTATGGTCAAGCTAACCACACTTAGATAATTTCCCATAAAATAAATAACATGAATCATTATACCACATTCTATATAAAGTATAAACTGTAGCATTACTTATTGAAATAGATGAATGCCTTACTTCTAAAAGTTGAAGAACATCTCCCAAATTCATATGAACAAAATCAACTCTTATTCATAACGAAACTGCTTCTAGAATATTCCCCTTAAAATCTCATTTGACTCATGTATAAATATTATTAAATATAAATCAAAGTATTGTCTATTAATCTTACCCTCTCCAGTAATCTTATGAAATTATTCATCCTCAATCGAACAAGTGGGTGACTCAAACTATCCTTAAGCCCTTAAGAATCCATAATACTTCTCCTCTATAGTGTTGATTAAATGTTGAAAACATATATAGTTAGTGCAATAACCTCAACCTCATACCATATTACTATTTTGCTACATTAAACAAATCTTTGAAAAGATTCTTACATCTAATGTTTGGCTAATAGAGATAAAAATAAATATCTAAAAAGTAATAGTAAACATATTCATGTACTCTCGACATTCAACTTATCATAAAACTTCTCCTTTAGTTGGCCTAGCCACTAGCACTAAGCTTTACCATGAAGTAGAAATACTATCAGGGGTACTTTATATTTCTCTAAAAACTCCATGCTATCAAAATACTTCTATAGTCATAGTAGCCAGTTCTCAACTAGTTATGGCTCCATTATCCCCTTAAAACTAGAGGCCTCGATCACAGAAATAACTATAGATATCTATTTCTCCTCTCTACTCTTGATGTGGAGATTCTACTATGAGCTTCACTAATTAATTGGGTCATCAAATTAGAAAATTGAGTTAAAAAATGACAATGATAGCTCTGACTATGCTTAATAAAGCCCCAACCTGATTGAAACTCAATTCATTTATCACATACTAATTTTGGGGATTTATAATTTTTTAATACTTGCCTCTAGCATACACATACAATGAATTAATATAATACACATAGAAGAAGGTTAGAAAAGAAAGAATCAAAAACTATCAAAAACTCTACCACTCATCTACTAATCATTGCTATGACTTTAGTAACAAATTAATCCCTTCAAATTCAGTACTTTAATACAACTAAAAAAAATTTATAACCCAACTCGATGCAACATGACATATCAAGAAAGGTCGTGTTGTCTCGATATTGCAATAATAAAGTAATTACCCAAGCTTTATTTTGAAGGAATTTTATTTACTTATTTTTCTTAATTTTTAACAAATATCGAGCCACTAATTTCATCAAATTATCACAAGACAGAAATACTCAAACCTCATTCAAAGCATATCATATTTATTCAATAGAAGAAATTATGCAAAACAATCATAATAAATCTCTCTATCATCAAAATACACATTTCACTATAACTATCAATAAATAGACCTAAAATAATAATATATGAAGTCTTAAGCAAAGGTAGCAAAGAAAGTTAGAGGGGATGAACTTACTCTATAATGCTCATAATGTCAGGGTTCCTCACTAATGACATGCCTCCCATAAGGCCATGCTCTCATATGATTAGAAGAGCAACTTATCAACTCTCACCCGATTGACAAGACTACTTTCACCTCAAAGGATTAAAAAATCTCTTCTGGTTATAATGTTCTTCAACTCATATTGTAGTGGATGCACCAATATCACGCTATATTGTTCTATAATAATTTGAGTGTAGATAAGCTCTAGCAGCTTGCTCAAGGTCCTTAAATGTTGAAGCTAAGAGCATATCTAAATGGACCTTCCTAGACTCCCTGTGTTGAAGCTACTTGAGCAATAACTAGCTTAACGTGCTTGATTTCTAGCATCACTTTATAGAAGTGATGAAATTACTTAAAGACACATTGGGCTCCTATAAGATTCTCAACAGCAATTGTGAGATTATATCATTTCATAGGCTTTTGCAACTTATGTCAAGAACATCCACTTGAATTTAAGAAATGGAATGATCACTCTCAAATGAAGCCTGAAGAACTACCACAAGATAAATTTTATTTGGGTTATAAAGAGCAAAAGCATTGCAAACCATCATTAATGTGGTGGAAAGAGACTATTGCTACAAATGATGCAATGTGTTGTAAGGTGTATATCCTTCCAAAAATAAAGAGCTTAGATGCTTCATTGTCTCTTATTCTTGAACTTTGTGAGAGGTTTTAATTCTAAAACTCTCTAAAAATTAGTGCTTTCTAAATGGAGATTTCTCATTGCTCTAACTTGTGGTTCTTTATTTTGATACGAGCACTAAGCTTCACTTCCTACATAGTAAGTCTCTTCATAATCATCTCTTAATATTGGTGTAGAAGACGGTGCCCAAGGAAGCTTAAGTTATCTCCTCTTAATGAAGAGTTAGAGGATCCTTCAGGTAACTTCACCCGAGGGGCTACCCTGAGGAGTGCTCAATTGCCTCCTAAATTATCCTCCTCATCTTACTTTTAGTTCTACTTGTGTGTCGGCGCCATTTTAGGTTGGAGAGTTTCCCGTAAGAAGCTGTCGGTCACCGGAATTGAAATCCCGTCGCCCGCTTTAGAAGGACGTTTTAATTTATATATATATATATATATAGTTTTAGAAAAATATGAAATCAAATCGACCCCATATTTTTCATAGCTTAAATGAAAGAGTGTTGTACCTCAAATCCTGTATCTATCCTGTAGGATAAAAACAGGACTTGAGGATGAGGCTCGATCAAATAAATTAAGGAAAATATGATGTCCGTTTGGTCTGCAAAACTTTTGTATTTGCCGACAAGTTCCCCTATTTAATATAAATAATTAAATAGGGTTTATATTAAGCTGGGTTCAGACATGCTTCCTATAAGGGCAAGCCCCTATAGTTAATTACATCTTAAATGACCAAAGTTACCTAAGAAGACTCTCGATAAAAATCAAGAAATATTATCTTCAAGGAGTTTCAAAGGGTAGGACTTTTCAATGAGATCAGACGTAGAGGTGTGAAAGGGGATTGGTTCAAATCTGGAAAATTTTATTGTAGAATCCAAAGGAGGAAGAACTAGGGGATGTCATGGATCCAGAGGAGAACCTCGGTGACTTCCCAAGATATCCTATTATTGGGCTTCAATTTTAAGGAGAAATATTTAGGTGTTTCATCCTGCCAGTTTTATTAGTTAGGGCTTACATTCATGTGAAACTATCACACAAATTGCTTGGAATCTGTGAGGATTTAGGTCGTGACAAACGACAACCTCAGAATCCTAAGACGAGTTAGGGCTTATATTGTATAATAGGGTTATGCAAAGGTCTAAAGATAAGGTGAGGATTTATGTTGCATAAGCAAGCAACCTCGAAGTCCTATGGCTTTGNCTGGAAAATTTTATTGTAGAATCCAAAGGAGGAAGAACTAGGGGATGTCATGGATCCAGAGGAGAACCTAGTGACTTCTCAAGCTATCCTAATGTTTGGCTTCAGTTTTGAGGAGAAGTATTTAGGTGTTTCAATTATAGAATCCAAAGGAAGAAGAATTAGGGGATGTCATGGATCCAGAGGAGAACCTCGGTGACTTATATCCTATTATTGGGCTTCAATTTTAAGGAGAAATATTTAGGTGTTTCATCCTGCCAGTTTTATTAGTTAGGGCTTACATTCATGTGAAACTATCACACAAATTGCTTGGAATCTGTGAGGATTTAGGTCGTGACAAACGACAACCTCAGAATCCTAAGACGAGTTAGGGCTTATATTGTATAATAGGGTTATGCAAAGGTCTAAAGATAAGGTGAGGATTTATGTTGCATAAGCAAGCAACCTCGAAGTCCTATGGCTTTGTTGTTTATATATAAGGAAGGAAGATTGGTTTAGCTGGGAAAGACAGGTTTTGCTGTTGAAGATGGCTGTGATGCCCACCATGCTAGCTCTAAGCTCCAGACCAACACCCAGGGTCAATCCTAAGGTCCAACAATCCTAAGGGTGACTCATCTTGAGTTTCTCTCATAGTGACCCCACCTACTAAGTGGAAGAAGAAATTATAGAGGAGAATTTAAGGAGCAGGAGAGTGTTAACCCCGAGAACAGTTCTAGTAGATAAAAGAAAATAAATAGTAACTCGAGAAGAACTACCTCCACCTTAGCCAGTGGAAGAACCACATAACCAAGAGAAAATCAAAAGATCATACAAAGTGGATTACAACATGCTAGCTCATCTTAGGAAGCTTTCTGCCAGATTAAGCATCTACAACGCTCTGATCCTATCAAAGGAGATGAGAGAGTATCTAGTTATAACTTTGCTCAATTGAGAGATTTGCTTAGCCCAGTTGGCCAGCACATCCGTTGATGAAGTTTTCTTATTGAAAGAAAAGTCTGGGGTAACCTTTACAGATAAAAATTTTGTGCTCGATACCGCCAACCATAATCTTCCACTCAATATCTCCATTAGCATTGGCAGTTTTGTGTTGTCCACAGTTTTAGTAGATCTTGCAGCATCCCTCAACTTGATGAGCTTGCGGACATTGACCTATTTGGACATTCAAGCCCAAGAGCTTACGATTGATAAAATTATTTTAAGTGGATTCAACCAAAAGGGAGAGAGATCCCTTGGATCAATTACATTACTTATGAAGGTTGGAGAACTAGTAACAACCGCTAAGTTTCATATCATTGACACCGAGACCTCTTTCAATGCTCTACTTGGTCGACCATGGATTCACAAATACAACATGGTTCCATCATCGCTACACATGTGAATTAAGTACTACAAAGATGGGCAAGAACATTGCATAAAGGGAGATCTGCAATCGTTCTCAGTTCATGAAGTTAGAATTCATAAAGAATGTCGCCTACTACGCGCCTCCAAAGAAAACTGTCTTCTCTCATGAAATTATGACAAGTAAAATTAAAGATTCAAAAAATTACAATGGCAGGGCCATTCAAGTTCGCTTCAGCTATCTTCCACCAACCTTTTACAGCAAGTTGGTGGGGGTTCTTTTAGTTCGCGCACCCGAGGTCGAGGTCGGGGACTTGGATGAGAAGGGCCAACTCAATTGTTGAACGGACTAGGCTGACCATCTACATTGGTGATGAAGAAAGTTTTGAAGATGAAATAATGATGACAAAAAAGAAGAAACCTCAGTACGAGATATCCTTAGAGGATACAAAGAAAAGCAAATATGAGATAATGTATGATCAAATAAACCACTATGTGAATGTCATGACCCTTACTCTGATTCTCCCTCAAAAGGTCTAGAGTTTAGAGGTCAAGGAAGTTCGTAGCGGTTGTTCAAAGCCAATTAAATTTTATCGTGTTTTTACTCTACTAATCCTAAAAATCAAGTAAACTTGGGTGATGATATCAATGAATTAATGGAATTGCCTTTTGGTTAATTTTTTCTTTGTGTACAGAAGTTAATTCAACAGGGACATTTGCTAAAACAAATGAAAAAAGATAAACTACAACTTTTTGAAAAATTATGGGATGTCAAAAGTCGAACTCCCAACTCGAAAGAGGGTCTCAAATTTGGTATTGTTGAATTAGTCTATGATTTAGAATTTTGCATGGTTGTTACGATTGAATCAGGAGAGGATTGCCTCGATATGGAGTATGACTCTATTAATAAGCTAATAGAAGATGCTCCGCCAAAAATTATGGAGGAAATTAAATCAATTATTGATGAATTGAAGTAAATTAACCTTGGGACTGAAGGACAACCCTGACCTACATTTATATGTTTTATACTCAATGATGAAGAATCTTTACAATTGATCAAACTATTAACAGAATTCAAAGATTGCTTTGTATGGAGCTATGATGAAATGCCAGAACTGTCAGCAGAGGTTCCAGTTCATAAACTTGGGGTGGACAAAGATATAACCCCAGTGAAATAAGCTCCTAGAAGAATGCGCCTTGAAATAGAGCAGCAAGTCATCGCCGAGGTGAAGAAATTAATAGACGCTAACTTTGTAAAATAAGAGCAATACCCCACGTGGTTAGCTAACATTGTGCCAGTTAAGAAGAAAAATGGATAAATTTGTGTTTGTGTCGACTTCAGAGATTTGAACAAAGCATGCACAAAAGATGAATTCCCATTACTAATACCAGAAATGATGGTGGATATTACTTTGACACATGAGATTTTCTCTTTCATGGATGGATTGTCAGGATATAACCAAATCAAGATGGCTCCAAAAGATGCAGCACTTACAACCTTCAAAGCACATATCGAGATTTTCTGCTACACAGTGATGTCGTTTGGGTTGAAGAATACTGTTGCGACATACCAACGAGCTATGACAATAATCTCCGACGACCTTATTCACAACCAAGTGGAATGTTACGTGGATGATTTGGTCATCAAAAGAAAACAAAAAATAGACCATTTTTATGATTTAAGGATGATGTTCGAACTGTTACAATGAAATGACCTTAAAATGAATCCCTTGAAGTGCTTACCTCCGGGAAATTTCTAGGATTCGTTGTCAGTCATCGGGGAATTTAGATCAACTAGGATAAGATTAAAGCTATCTGGGAGATGCCTCCTCCCAAAACTTTAAAACAATTACGCTCTTTTTAAGAGAAGTTGGCATACCTGAGACGTTTTATTTCTAATCTCTCAGGTAGGTGTCAGTATTTCTCGTCATCAATTAAAAAGGAAGCCAAATTTATTTTGGAAGAGAAATTTCAGTGGGCTTTTGAGGATATTAAACCGTATTTAATGACACCTTCTGTTTTGACAGCCCCTATCCCTAAGAAACCTTTAATACTTTATATCGCGGCCTTAGATGACTCTCTTGGAGCCCTCTTGGCCCAAGTCAATGATGAGGGTAAAGAAAACACACTCTACTACTTGAGTCATCATCTAATACGGACGGAAGTAAGGTATCATTTTATTGAGAAGTATTATCTGGCTTTACTTTTTACCGCCCAGAAGCTCAGACATTACATGATTTCTCATACAATTACCCTTATTTTGAAATTTAATCAGTTACAATATTTGGTGACCCGACCAACACTCTTTGGACGTCTAGCAAGATGGTCGACGATTTTGATGCAATTTGATATTACTTTTGTTCCCCTCTGTGCTATCAAGGGACATATTTTAGCAGAATTTCTCGCTGCACACCCACTTCCAACTGGGTCCCCTCTTAATGGCGAACTACCAGATGAACATATATTACAAATGAAATTCTCTAGTACACAAAGTTGGGAGATGTACTTTCATGTAGCTTCATCAGCCAGAAGAGACAATGGGTCAGACACAGTTATACCAAACAAAGCAAGAATCGGTTTGATATTCATCACGCCAGATAAGGGTATGTTGAGGTTCTTATACCACCTAATAGAGCTGTGCACCAACAATGAAACTGAATATGAAGCATTAATTACCAAATTGGAGTTGGCAATCTCGATGAATATAACAGATATTGCCATCTATGAGGACTCTCAACTCGTCATCGAACAAGTCACCAGATGATACGAGATTTTGAAACCAAGGTTATTAGAACACCATCAGTACACGATGAAGCTGTTGGAACAGATTCCCAATGTAACTTTCTACCAAATTCCTAGGGGAGAAAATGCCCATGCTGAAGCTCTAACAAAACTTGCTAAGGAGCTGGCATATCCCCCGAAGGATTCTATTGATATTATAATACAAGGAAGAAAATTTTTGTCTCAAATCGACCTCGACAATCAACACAAGCTCAAGAAATAAGAAGAAATGATGATTGTGGTTGCTGATAACAATGAAGATTGGCACAAGCATTAATAGAATATTTGCATACTGAAAAGCTGCTATAGGACAAGTCAGCAGCATACCACATCACAAAAAGGGTTATGTTATATGCTCTAGTAGGAGATGTCCTTTACAAAAGATCATTCGACCAGATGTAGCTATGATGTTTAAGCAAAGAAGAAGCACAAAATATTGTCAAAGAAGTACACGCCAGATTGTGTGGCGCTCACCAGTCAGGGCCGAAGATGAAAATGAAGATCAAGAGACTCGAATATTATTGGTCGGCAATGATGTCTAATTACATGGATACAGCTAGAGAATGTCACCAGTGTCAAGTGCATGGGGTGGTCTTGCACCAACCTCCGAATGTGCTACACCCAACCATCGCCTCGTGGTCATTCGAGTGTTGAGGCACAAACATAATAGGTCCAATAGACTTTTTATCTTTCAAAGGACACAGATTCATACTCACCGCTACATATTACTTTTTCAAATGAGCAGAGGCAGTGCTTTTACGAGAGGTTACGGCACAGTGCATCCTTCAATTCTTTCAAAGCCAAGTCATCTACCATTTCGGAGTACTGCGAAGAATTATTTCTGATAATGGGATAGCCTTCAAAAGCACCAAAATCATCAATTTTGTCAAACAACATGGGATAGACTGGAGATATTCTATAATTTACTATCCCAGGGAAAATTTCTTAGTCAATGCCTTCAATAAGACATTGGTACAGATTTTGAAAAAGATGGTAGATGAAAACAAAAGAGAATGGCACAACAAATTATTAGAAGCCTTGTGGGCTTACCGGACAATGTTCATGACTCCCACTCAGTGCACACCCTACATGCTCATGTACGGGTCTGAGGTCGTACTACCGTTAGAAGTTCAGACATTGTCTCTCAGAGTCATTGTTGCCAATCAACTTACAATAGAAGACAGTGCAAAACTCAGACTTGAAGAACTAGAGAGCTTGAGGGGAAATGACTAGAAGCACAACAACATTTGGAACTTTACCAGGTAAAGATGGTACAAGCTCATGACAAATTGGTCTGCCCAAGAACATCCAAAGTTGGTGACATTGTCCTCATGCTCAAAAGACTCATTCTTGCACGCCGCAAGATAGGTGAAAAATTCAAGACAACTTGGGAGGGACCATTTTTCGTAGAAAAGGTATGTGTAGGAGGAGCCTACCATCTAGTAGATTTTTGTCGTGAGAGACCCATGTTATCAATCAAAGAACGACACCTGTAGACATACTACGCAATTTGACATTGCTTGACATCACTTGATTTGAAAATTTGAAATTTTGATTGTTCTGGGGTTATCTATTTGGCCAAACATCTGTGACCGGGTCCAAAATTTTGTAATAAAATTAACCTCAATTTCATGAAAATTCTTGAAATTATACACTTCATTCTTCTCTTTTCTATCTTTAAATTTGATATTCTACTAAATTAAAAAAAATACATACATAAATAAATAATTTTCTTACTAACATAAACTAAAATTCTCTTTAATAAACACTTTGTTTTGTTCTTGTTCCCGCTAAGTTTCAACTCACTGATATTTTTCCTGTCGTCTGCAGAAAAATGTCAGGTCAGAGGCTAACCTTTGCTTTTAAACATGGTTGGAACCTCACACTCAAAGAGTAAAGGGCGTCGCAGGGCGGCACCATAAACTTTGGCATGGACTTTAGTCAAGTCAACGTGGACTATAAGGGTCCTCTGATGGATGTGGTTAGCCACAGAAAAAAGAAGGGCTACCATCGCTGCTAAGGTTAAGCACCAGAGACAGTTCCTCACTGAAGGGATAGTACAACATGACCTGATGGAGAGGACTAGTCACCTGTCGTCCATGATAGATACACCAACCGGAGGCCTAGTCGCTGGCAATGATGAGAGAGTGTCAAATTCACTGCTACGGAAAACTCAGCACAGAAACGCCAACCACCAAAATCATAGGGCTTTCTTACCTGAAGAGAGAAGACACCAAAAAGAGGCAGAAAACTTGCTCACCCCTATTCATGAGGGGAATATCTACGATCCAGCATGAGAGAGACCCCTTCCAGCTTGCCTGCTACAGACGATGAGTCTGATTCATTACAGGGCCAAAGAAACCACCAGTTTCAGATGTTCTTTGTATGGGTTACCCGAGATGCAACGCCGAGATACCTACACGTGCATCAGGTACACGAGCATTTGTGGAGTTCCCGCACTGCAATGTCCTCCACCTAGAGCGCTATAGCACTTTGGAGGAGTACCCTTCCACTAACGATGCATTTCAGATCGCTGATCACCGAATGGGGGAACCATATGTCCCATTGGATACAGAGCCATATATCTCATTGGATACAGTGTCATGCATTCCACTGGAGACAGAAGCAACACCAACTTGGATTCCCGCTTATGGTGAAATGAGGGAACATCCTCGACAGCCGCCAATCATCAGCACGACGGAATACTACAAAATGAGTAAAGTAAACAAAAGAGATTTTGAATTCTATGAAGAAGTTCAAGGAAGGTTCATTAATATACTAGAAGGCTTGGAGCTATATACCAGGGTCTTCTGCAAGAGTGAAGAAAGAAGTATTCTTGACTGCATCTTTGATTTAAGAGACAGGGGTCGAGTAAGCCTGCTGATGGAAAAAAACCTATTCTGAGCCACGAAAGTGGATGCGTGGAAAGGGCAGGATCACCATACAATGTGGCTATTGTTACAACTTCACAAAAGAGACAAAGAAATCCTCCTGGGATTCAGAGACACGATCAGGTGGATCCACTACCTCCCATGATAAAATGGATGATTAAGAGAATGGTTTGATGGAGCATACTTCCAGCTGACTGTATTCCCAACAGGTGTATCATCCACATATATGATGAAGGTGACTGCATACCCCCGCACATTGACTATCATGACTTTTTGAGACCTTTCTACACAGTCTATTTCATGAGTAAGAGCAACATACTATTTGGAAAATAGATAGATGTCGTCAGCCTCGGTGAATTCAAAGGATCAGTGCAGATTCTGCTAACCGTAGGTTCTGTACTGGTTCTTAAAGGAAACAGAGCAGCCATCTTTAAACATTGCATTCCATTGGTGTGACATCGTAAGCTGTCTGTAACCTTTTGAAAGATGGATGACAGCAAAATGCCATATGGATTTTGACCAGACCCAGAGCTGGAAGAACTATTGTCATACGAGCTATAAGAGGGTTGCACCTCTAAGCACATGCAAAGGGAACTCTTGTCCTGGAGCATAGCTTAGTAGGTCGGCTAGATCAGGAGCTTACCCACCAGAGACAGACACTCAGAGGATTCCTCTTTACTGCATTTTGTCACAGAAGATATGATATATATTAGACATGCTCGACCTATGATATGTACTCATCATGAGATATTTTCATATGTACTTTGATGTTGTCAGCATAATTGTACTTTTTGAGGCCTTGGCCTACACTCAATCTGTAACACTTATTGGAGCAGATTAATGAAATCTCTTTCAAAATTTTGTCTCTTTGTTCAATTCCCCTTTTTGTGCGATGGAAAAAGCCACAAAACTATACCTTGGTTCGGGACTACAATGAACAAAGAACAAAACAATAAAAATATGATAATAATAAAATTCAAATAAAATACTCTTTTGAAAAAATAAATCAATCAATAATTTTTTTTTAAAATTTGAAAACATATTTTGATAATTAAATGTGATAAAAATAACAAAAAAGGGAAAATAAATCTGTTAAGTTGATTCGCTCAATTTTGAGGTCACTTGCTCTTTGCTCGCGCAACACGACTATCCTTTTTTGCACTAATTCTCTTCATATCCTTGCAGAATTTCACATTATGCATAAAACCTCAGAAAATTTTACACATCTTCCTCACCAATGTCAATCTTTTCACGTGCACACATTTATCAATTCGACACCACAAACTTTATGCACTACAATTCTACTCTCAAAGCCAGTACCGAGACGCTAATTTCATTTTCACTACCTCATGGGTTGGATATGGGCACGGAGTTTTTTTTCATAATGAAATGACAACTATCTGTCACCCCTTGGGTCAGTTGTGAGGCATCGAGCTTTCCTTCCTAATGTGAAACAACCTTTCGAGATTGGTGTAAGACCCCCTACACGACATCCAATTCTCTACCTACATCTTTGATATTGGTGCAAGCCGCCCTCCATGGCATCCCATTCTCTACCTACATATTTGAGATTGGTGTAAGGCCCCCTTCACGACTTCCAATTCTCTACCTACATTTTCGAGATTGGTGTAAGGCCCCCTCCACGACATCCAATTCTCTACCTACATATTCGAGATTGGTGTAAGGCCCCCTCTTCGGCTTCCAATTCTCTACCTACATCTTCCAGATTGGTGTAAGAGCCCCTCCATTGCATCCAATTCTCTACCTACACTTCACGATTGGTATAAGGCCCCCTCCACAGATTCCAATTCTCTACCTACATCTTCAAGATTGGTGTAAGGTCACCACCACGACATCTAATTCTCTACCTACATCTTTGAGATCGGTGTAGGACCCCCACCATGGAGTACAATTCTCTACTCACACCTTTCAAGATAGGAATAAGACCCCCACCATGGCATCCTACTCTCAATCTACAAAGTCATCTCCTAAATCCTGATTCCCATCCTCTATAAAAACCTAAAATGTGATAACTCAAAACACAGTCTCTAATACACAGCGAGATTTCCTAATCCTCAATTTTGATTTAATATTCACCTACTATATCCATGGAGGAAACAAATAGCACACACAACTCTACACCACCTTCTAGGTCTGTTGACTTAGGAGTTTTTATTGGTTTTATTGATCTCGTCGGTCAACGCCAATACACGCAGTTGTTGGCGCTATTTTGGTTAGAGGGTAGTTGCCCGTAAGAAGCTGCCGGCGGCCGGAATTGAAATCCCGTCACCCACTTCCGAAGGACATTGAAGTTTAGAAAAGTATGAAATCAAACTGACCCCATATTTTTCATAGTTTAAATGAAGGAGTACTATACCTCAAACTCTGTATCTATTCCGAAGGATGAACACAAGACTTGAGGATAAGGCTCAATCAAATAAACTAAAGAAAGTATGACGTCCGTCTAGTCTGCGAAATCATTGTATTTGCCGACAAGGTCCCCTATTTATATAAAGAATTAAATAGGGTTTATATTAAGCGGGGTTCAGACATGCTTCGTATAAGGGCAAGCCCCTATAGTTAATTACATCTTAAATGACCAAAGTCACGTAAGAAGACTCTTGATAAAAATCAAGAAATATTATCTTCAAGGAGTTTCAAAGGGTAGGACTTTTCAATCTCGATAAAAATCAGGAGAAATATTATCTTCAAGGAGTTTCAAAGGGTAGGACTTTTCAATGTTTCGATAAAAATCAGGAAATATTATCTTCAAGGAGTTTCAAAGGGTAGGACTTTTCAATGAGACCGGCAAAGAGGTGGGAAAGGAGATTGGTTCAAATTTGGAAAATTTTATTGTAGAATCCAAAGGAGGGAGAACTAGGGAATGTCATGGATCCAGAGGTAAACCTCGGTGACTTCCCAAGCTATCCTAATGTTTGGCTTCAGTTTTGAGGAGAAATGTTTAGGTGTTTCATCCTGCCAATTTTACTAGTTAAGACTTACATTCGTGTGAAACAATCACATAAATAGCTTGGAAGATATAAGGATTTAGGTCGTGACAAACGAGAACCTCGAAATCCTAAGACGAGTTAGGGCTTATATTGTATAACAGGGCTATTCAAAAGCCTAAAGATGAGGTGAGGATTTACGTTGCATAAGCAAGCAACCTCGAAGTCCTATGGCTTTCAAGCCTAAGGAAGAAAAATTGGTTCAGGTGGGGAAGACAGGTTTTGCTGTTGAAGATGGTCGTGCTGCCCACCGTGCTAGCTCCAAGCTCCTTGCCGCAATAAGTTTGAGTTTTCTAGTGTGACAAGTTATGATATCAAATCAAGTGGCCTTATGGTTGAAGTTCTTTAAATTTTTATGGGGGCGTATTAAAGTTGATTAAAGCGACACAGGTTAAGATCCTACGGTTCCCTCGTTCTGACACCACTATTTTCTATTGGATTCACTTATTCTAAATGAATTTATTAAACTCAACTTAATGAGTTCCTTAATTTCATTTGGACCGCGGGAAGCCTTGTTAGAAACCGTAGGTTACCTCCTCCGAGGGATTCCCGCTCATCCGATAGAGATGTCTTAATTTAGTTGAAGTTGTAGTTTTGTGTGATGTTTGTGATTAATTTGAATTGTTTTATATTTTGAATGTTGTGGGGGTGAATTTTATCTTGGTTGATTTTAGTTTTAGTCGATCATCAAATAGAGACATCTTAATTAAGTTAAAGTTGTGGTTTTATATGATGTTTGTGATTAAATTTTGGTATTTTGAATGTTGTGGGCGTGAATTTTATCTTGGTTGATTTTAATTTTTCTTTTGGTTTTTTTTTGTGGCTATCCTAATAGTTTTAGTTTTCCATGCAAATTTTTATAAGCACAAAAGTATAACATAAAAGTACAACAAAGACAACACTGTAAACTGTAAAATCGTACTTGACGAGTTTTCTCGTTCCACCTCCTAAAACTTAAAAATGTATGTTAAGGCAGTTTATGGAGAGCAGGAATAGTAAAGTTCTGGTGATTTTCCTAACCCTATGTCATATTTTGGTGGGTCCTTTTAGTTAAGGATGATTTTGTCAAGCAAAACATATTAAGTCTAGTAGATCTCCAAGACATCCAACAGATCTAGAGAAAGAAACATGTCAGTGCTACTCTCTCGCTGCCTGGTGGAAAATCTCGAGTTCTTTTAAAATTATTATGTTGCTTAATAAGTCATCTTTAAATACCCTTATTACTCAGTGAACATTGATGTCTCAATTATCCCTAAGAATAGGGTAATTACTTATCCTTATTACTCAGTGAACATTGATGTCTCAATTATCCCTAAGAAAGAGGTAATTATCATTTGTCCTGTATTACTCAGTGAGCACTGATGTCTCAATTATCCCTAAGAATAGGGTAATTATCACTTATGAAATTTAGCGAACATTGATGTCTCAATTATCCCTAAGAAAGGGGTAATTATCATTTGTCATTCAATTTAAGAATTATGTGGGTGAAGACACTTAAAGAGGCAAGTTAGTATTGTTAGAAAACTTAGCCAAATTTTAACCCTAATTGGGCTTAGTGGTGTTTCAAGGATGTTTGATTATGTTATGTTTATTTCTCTAATCCTCGTTTAGTCAATTTTGATTTTGCCTAAGTCACCGCTAAGCCCTTAAGACCTAGGCGAGTGTCTTAATTAGTTTTAAAAAGGTTAAGCTTTAAGTGGTCAAGATTCATGATTTGGATTTTATTTGAAANAATTTAAGTGATTTAATGTTTGTAAAATTTAAGTATATTTTATATGACTTGACCAATGGAATTATTTCTAAAAGCTCCTCTAGTCATAGTGGACCTTTCAAAATTTTCTTAGAATTTTCTAATCAATATGCTAATTTCCATGATTATTTTAAGGAAATAATAAAATTTTTTTTGGGATTTAATAACCAATATGCTAATTTCCATGATTATTTTAAGGAAATGATGTGAAGAATTTTAAAAAATATGGATCTCTGTATAGGAACCTCCTCTAACTTTAGAAAAATCAGAGGATGTTTCCCTTGTGTAGGAACCTCCTCTAACAATGGAAAAATTAGAGGATGTTTCCTTTGACAAAGGCTACAACATGCCAAAATTTCAAACCAAGGTGATGTATCAATATGCATGGAGAGTTAAATGATCCCAAACAGTGTTTAATTAATTAAAAATATTTTATGCATCAAATGGACTTAAAATTTACTCTACAATATTCTCCTCTGTTAACTGAGTAAGAGGATATTTTTATTTTATTTTTTTGATTTTTCCATACAAAGTTATGGATTTTCTAAGTTAGGGGTATTTAAATAAATAGAAAAAGCCCTATTTTACTATTTAAACCGCGCGTGTCACCTCAAACGACGACGGATCCGAAGGCATGCGTGGCGCGCTCTGGTTGGACGCCGTCGTCCACCTAGCTGCTGACTCGGCTCGCTGTTTATGTCCCGAAGCATCGTCAGGCTCGATCTCCTCCGTCCATTTGATACACGCTTGATCAAGCGACTCCCAATCATCGTATCCGATAGAATAATCCCGTGACCGCCCAAACTAAAACCTTAAGATCTCAGCTTAGACTCAACCAAATCACCTTGAGTTTGGTCCTATGGACTCGTCTAAGTGAGTCGAACACATCCATATGATAATCATGCAATTAAATTAAGTCTAATTAAATTGAGAATCGAAAAAGGCTCGGGATGAGGTGAGGTTTTATACCTTTGCTCTGAGAAGTGAAGCTTCGATCAGAGGGTCTTGGCACATTCGTTATGAGCCAAAGAGGCTGCGGATTGAGTCCTTGGTCTTGGTGTAAGGCCCAGGTATGAATTCAATCACGGTCGGATTTGAGTGTTGGTCTAGAGCTATGGTAGAGGCTCTGTGGAAGGGGGATTTTATGGGGTTTTGACTTCTTTCACTATTATGAAGGTGTTGGTGGAGTTAATTTGAGTTTAGGTGGACTGTGGAGGTGTATTGGATTCTGTCCTGGTTTTTGCCAAGGTTTCAAGCTCAAAATTGAGCTCCGGCAATGGGAATTGGTGAGAAAAAATGGTTGGAATGCACTAAGGAGATCTTAGGGAAGCTCTGTGTGAATTTTTGAGAGGTCTCACTAAGGAAATTTCATCACTTCTTCTCATGTCCGTGGGAGGTGGCCTTTTATATAAATGGGGTTATGGTGGTTGTCATAGCCATTTATGAGGTGTAATGTGGTGCTTAGGTGGAGGGCAGAGGAGCTCCATAGTTTAATTTGGATGAGCTAGCCTTTAGGATTGATTTAAATGAAGCTCCATGGGGGTGGCTCTCGATTTTGAGCTTTTCCGACCACTAGGCTAGTCGGCCGACCAGGGGGAGGTGGCTAGGAGCTCAGGGAACCCAGGGGAATATGTCACAACAATTTAGTGCAATAATACCTAATTTTGATAAGGATATCTTAAACACATGCATTTTTGGAAATTATATCCCTTGATTTGGGGTACCTTTGGTCCATGGATTGATTTAGGTGGTTTCATGGTGTTTGGACTTGTCACTAAGTCCAACTAATGGTTGTGATGGAGAAATTTGGTGGCTTTAGGATGGTTAGGTCACATTTAGTGCATGGGTCCAAGTGGGTGCAAATGACCAACTCTTGGGTTTGGTCTACTCTAGCCATATCAATTGGCCCACTTAATTATTGTATTTGGTGTAGATGATCGTAAGGAATAACTTTGGTGAAGGATGGAAGTGGTTTTGAGCTCAATTGAAGGGTCAATTTGAGGGAATTTTGAATTTTAGTCAATTTGGTCATGTTAGGATAGGCTTGGGTCTAAGTTGGGTTAGCCTTGGGCTAAGTCCAAATTGATTATTGTACATGGTCAATGGGGACCCTATGAAGAGTTTTCAACATGAATTGGATGCCAATTTGGGGGTTAAGGCAGTCAATTGGGTGAAATTTGGGGATGTAGCCAATTTGGGGCTAAATTTGGGAATATTGGATTTAGGCCAAAATTAAATGAATATGAGGCATAAAAAATGCCAATTTATGGTTTATTTTGATGTGTAGGAATGTTATAAAGATTTTTCAACATTAATTTGGGCCAATTGACTAGGCTATGGGTTCAATTTGGTGAGATTAGGTCATATGGTCAAAATTGGGGTTTGACTCAAATCAAAATTGGGTTCATATCATGTACCACTTGAGCTTGAATTTTGTTTATTTTGTTCATATCAAAAGTGAATTTGAGTTTAGGATTGGAATTGGGGTCAATTGAGATCAAATTGATGAACATTTGAGTTGGATTTGAGGAATTTGGGCCCTTAAAGGCAAATTTGGGGATATTTGTTAAAGATGGTTAAATTGGCCAAATTTGGTCATGTGGTAGTTAAGAGAAAAGAAATTGGGAATATTTGGGATTTATTGGGATTTTTTGGGCATTATTGGAATTTTTGGGATTTTTGATTATGGAGGGGTATTTTGGTAATTTGGGGGTGTTTTAGGGGTAAAAGTCCAAGATGGGTATTTTGGAAAAGTTGAGGTATCAACCATCATCGAAAAGCCATGGACCAATGGAAACCCCATTTTGGGTCCTCTACATAGTGGTCTTAGTCAAACCATAGACCATCTACACGAGTATCCTAAAAAGATCAAGGGACCTAGGCTAGAAATTTGAGTTCAGGGTTGTGAGTGATTGTGGGTGCAGGAATGCCTTAGCTCCAGACCAACACCCAAGGTCAACCCTAAGGTCGAGTAATCCTAAGGGTGACTCAAGTTGTGAATGCCTTAGCTCTAGACCAAGACCCAGGGTCAACCCTAAGGTTCAGCAACCCTAAGGGGGTTAGAAATTTGAGTGGAAATTTGAGTTTAGGGTTGTGAGTGATTGTGAGTGTAGATGAGTGTAGTGAATGCCTTAGCAAGCCCAACACCCAAGGTCAACCCTAAGGTCCAACAATCCTAAGGGTGACTCATCTTGAGTTTAGTTCAGGGTTGTGAGCGATTGTGGGTGCAGATTAGTGTAGTGAGTGCCTTAGCTCCAGACCAAAACCCAAGGTCAACCCTAAGGTCCAGCAATCCTAAGGGTGACTCATCTTGAGTTCCCCCACAGTTGAGGGTTGTGAGTGATTGTGGGTGCAGATAAGTGTAGTGAGTGCCTTAGCTCCAGACCAACACCGTTGTGAGTGATTGTGGGTGCAGATAAGTGTAGTGAGTGCCCTAGCTCCAGACCAACACCCACGGTCAACCTTAAGGTTCAGTAGTCCTAAGGGTGACTCATCTTGAGTTTCCCCCATACTGACCCCACCTACTAAGTATTTAGAGGTTGAGACCAACATGTGGAACTTCAAGTTGAGTAGAGAAGAGTTTGGAATTTCTAGTGGTGAGGGTGCTTTTTCTAGTTTTCTAAAAATAGTCAATAGGAGAGTCTTATGGCTAGACCTTAGGCTACTAAAAAGGAAAAACTAAACCTCAACCAAAAGTGAGGTCAACTAGCTCCAAACACACAATTCCTAACACTTAACTTAATGCCACTCTTCATTAGAAGGAATGAATTTAGCTAGACCCTAGGCTACTAAAGAGGAAAAACTAAACCTCAACCAAAAATGAGGTCAACAAATTTAGACCTTAGGCTACTAAAAGGGAAAAACTAAACCTCAACCAAAAGTGAGGTCAACAAATGGCTAAAGAGGAAAACTAAACCTCAACCAAAAGTGAGGTCAACAAATGGACCCCCAATAGGTGTGGTGTGCTGCGCAAGCACACCGTGCGTATTGGTGTTGACCGACGAGATCAACAAAAATCAATACAAATTTCTAAGTCAACATACCCGGAAGTACGCGTAGAGTTGTGTGTGTTATTTGTTTCTGCTGGGGAATTAGCAGATGAGTGTTTGATCAAGTCAAGAAGTAGGGACTCTCGCTGAGGATTGGAGAGTGGACTTTGAGTTATGAAATTTTGAAGATTTCCAAAGGATGGGAGTCAGTATGTAAGTGCTGACCCCGAGGTGGGAATTGAAATTCAGCTATCAATTTAAAAAGAGAGAGAGAGAGAGTTAGAATGTAAGGACTGACCTCGAATGTAATAAATCAGAAATGTAGAACTGAGAATTGAAATGTATATCAATTCTCAAAAGAGAGTGTCGGATTGTAAGGACCGACATCGAATGTAATGAATCAGAAATGTAGGGTTGATTCGGAAATGAGAATTGAAATGTAGGTCAATTCTCAAAAGAGAGTGTCGGAATGTAAGGTCAACCTTGAAGGTAATGAATCAGAAATGTAGGGGTGATTCGGAAATGAGAATTGAAATGTAGGTCAATTCTCAAAAGAGAGTGTCGGAATGTAAGGACCGACCTCAAATGTAATGAATCAAAAATGTAGGACTGATTCGAAAGTGATAATTGAAATGTAAGTCAATTCCCAAAAGAGAGTGTCGGAATGTAAGGGCCGACCTCGAATGTAATGAATCAAAAATGTAGGACTGATTCGGAAATGAGAATTGAAATGTAGGTCAATTCTCAAAAGAGAGTTAGTAGCGTTGAATTTACAGGAATGTATCATGTGAAAAAGGTTGATCTTATTGAAGGTGATTTGTAAAGCTTTGTGAGTTTTTGTGCAGAATGTGAAATTCTGCGGGGATGTGCAGAGAGTTAGTGTAGATAACGATGGTTGTATTGCGCACACAGAGTAGGAAATTCCGAAAACAGAAGCATCCACTCAACAACTTTGTTTTATTTTCTTGTTGTTTTTATCACATTTAATTTTTTTTTAAAATATGTTTTTAAAGTTTTAATTTTAATTGGTTGATTTTGAAAAGAAATTTATTTTATTGTTTATTTGTTGGGGATTATTTTTCATTTATGTTTTATTTATTGTTGAAGATTTCTTGTTTCGTTCTTTGTTCATTGAAATTTTGAACCAACGCGTGGGTCGTGGCTTTCCTCCCTCACACAAAAAGTAACTGACAAAAAGGCACAATTTGAGAGAAATTTCCTTTAATTTGCTCTAAAAAGGGATGCCATAAATCAGACATAGGCTGATGCCTTAAAAGGTACATCATGTAATCCCTATCGAAATACATTGAGAATCATCTCATGCTATAAGTACATCGTAGAATGAATAAAATTAGATACATGTCATGTTGTTAAAAGAAAAAAAGTGAACCCTCTGTACCAGGTATGTTGAGCTCCATATCAAGTAAACCTTCTAAGTCATGCTCCAGGATAAGAGTTCCCTTCGCATGTACTTAGAGGAACAACCTTCTCACAACTCATATGGAAATAACTCCTCCAATTCTCGATTCTGCTAGAATCCATACGGTATTTTACTGTCGTCCATTCTGTGGAAGGTTACAGACACCCTACGGCATCGTACTCCTAGAATGCAGTGCTTGGAAATGTCTGCACCATTGCTCTTCATGACAAGTACTGAACCAACTGGAAGAGGAATCTCCACAGCTCCTCTGAATTCGCCAGGGCCGAAAACATCGATTTCTTTTCCAAATAGAATATTGTTTTTACTCATGAATGAGACTGTGCAGAAAGGCCTCACAAAATCATGATGATCAATGTGTGGTGGAATGCAGTCACCTTATTCATAAATGTTAATGATGCAACTATTGGGAATGCAAGTCGCGGGTAGAATATTCCACTTGACCATTCTCTTGATCATCCATTTTATCATTGGATCTAAGGATCCCAGGCAAATTCCCCTGTCTTTCGTTCATGAAGTTGTAGCAATAGCCGCATTGGATGGTGATTATTCCCTTTCCCCTCATCCATTTCTTCGGCTCAAAATATGTCCTCTCCATGAGAAGGCCCGCTCGACCTCTATCTCTTAAATCTAAGATGCAGTCCAGAATACTCTTTTCATCAGTCTCAGAGAAAACCTTGGTGTACAGCTCCAGAACTTCCAATATATTAATGAACTTTCCTTGAACCTCTTCATAGAACTCGAATTCTCTTTTATTTACTCTGCTTATCTTGTAGTATTCTACCATACTAGGAGTTGGCAGTTGTCACGGGTGTTCCTTCCTTCGGGCCTCGGCAGGAACCCAAACTGATGCTGGTTGATTTGGAACATGAGATTCAGCCTCTAGTGGGATGTATGATCCTGGGCTCCATAGTGCGTCCTAATTCGTCCTCAGTGGGACATATGGTTTATTTGTCGTGAAGTCTAGAGTCTAGGACTCGTCTGTGCTTTAAGTGTATTCTTATAATGTACTGAAATGTTGTAGATGCAGAACGTTGCAATCCTGGCATTCTACAATTGCGCCCGTGACTGATGTGCCCACTGGTACCTCAACGTTGCGTGTTGGGCAACCCCTGCATAAGATATCTGGAACTGGGAGCACATCTGATTCTATCACAAATCCTGACACTTCATCTATAGTGGGCAGGCTGACAGAAGTTTCTCTCAGATCTGAGTCGTAAATATGTCCCTCAGGAATGGGGGTAGGAAAACTGCTTACGTCTCTCTAGCGTTTGTGTTCTTGTCGCAGAAAGGCTCTCTGTTTCTTTAGGCTGGCATTTTTTTGCTGCGTCCTTCGGAGCGGAGTATTAGGTAATCGTTCATTACGGGAGTAGCTACCATGGAGGGCAGACGGCTTGGCCCCTCCATCGGATCTTGTTCTGCTATCACGTTTTTACCTTTGCGTGACACATTGTCTTGAGTTGTTACCCTCAACAGTGAAGGCAGTCCCTCCTTCTCTTTACTGCTGACTACGCCCATTAGAGGACCCTCATAGTCCATATCAACCAGGTTGAAATCCACATTGAAATCTATGACACCTCCTTGCGGCGCCATCTCTTCATTCAGAGCAAGGTTCTAACTGTCCTGGAACGCAAAGATCAGCCTCTGTCCTGACATTTTTCTGGTCCTGACATTTTTCTGCAGACAACAGCAAAAAATGTCAGTGGACCGAAGCCTGGCATGAACAAGAACAAAACAAAGTATTTATTAAAGTAAATTTTAGTTTTTTTAGGTGAAGAGGATTATTCATTTTATGTGTGAGTTTCGTTTAATTTAGTAGGGTATTTAAATTCGAAAGTAGAAAAGAGAACGTGTGAAGTTCAAAAATCTTCTCAAAATTTTCAATTATATATGAGATTAATTTAAAATTAGAGTCGGTCATAGACATTTGGCCACATAGATAACCCTAAAATAATCAAAGTTTCAAAGTTCCAAAGAAAGCAGCGGCAAACAGCATTGAGCAACATCAGGTTGCGTAATAGGTTTTGAGGTATCGTCCATTTATCGGTAACATGGGTCTTACACCCCGAAAGTCCACTAACTCGTAGGCTCCTCCTGTATAGACCTTCTCAACTACAAATGCTCCCTCCCAAGTTGGCTCAAATTTTCCACCTATTTTGAAGCGTGCAAGAATAGGTCTTTTGAGCACAAGCATGAGGTCACCAACTTTGAATGTCCTTGGGCGGACCAATTTTTCATGGGCTTGTAGCATCTTTGCCTAGTAGAGCTCCAAATGTTGTTGTGCTTCTAGTCATTTTCCCTCAAGACTCTCCAGTTCTTCAAGTCTGAGTTTTGCGCTTTCTTCCATCGTGAGTTGGTTGGCAATGGCGACTCTGATAGATGGTGTTTAGATTTCTAGCGGTAGCACGGCCTCGGCCCCATATTCGAGCGCATACGGTGTATACTGAGTGGGAGTCCTAAAAGTCATCTGGTAGGCCCACAAGGCTTCTAATAGTTTTTTGTGCCAATCCCTTTTATTTTCTTCCAGTTTTTTCTTCAAAATCTGTACCAGTGTCTTGTTGAAAGCTTCAGCTAGACCATTTGCTCTAGGATAGTAAATTATAGAGTATCTCCAATCTATCCCATGTCTTCTGATGAAATTGTTGATCTTTCATAGTAAATTGTAGAGTATCTCCAATCTATCCCATATCTTCTGACAAAATTGTTGATCTTTGTGCTTTTGAAAGCAGTCCCATTGTCAGAGATTATTCTTCACGGTACTCTGAAACGGTAGACGATCTGGCTTTTGAAAAATTGAAGGACGTGTTGTGCCGTAACCTTACGTAACGGTACTGCCTCTGCCTATTTTGAGAAGTAATCTGTAGCGGCAAGTATAAACTTGTGTCCCTTGGAGGATGGAGGGTCTATCGGACCTATTATGTTCGTGCCCCAACACTCGAACGGCCACGAGGCAAGAGTTCGGTGTAGCACATTCGGAGGCCGGTGTAAGACCACCCCATGCACATGGCATTGGTGACATCTTCTGCCTGTATCCATGCAATTGGATATCATTTCTGGCCAATAATACCCGATTCTTTTGATTTTCATTTACATTTTCTGCTCTGATTGGGGAGCGCCACACAATCCGGCATGTACCTCTTTGACAATATTTTATGCCTCGGCTCTACTCAAACACCGTAGCCACATTTGGTCAAATGATCTTTTGTAGAGAACATTTTCCACCAGGGCGTAATACATAGCCCTTCTTGTGATGTGGTGCGCCTCAGACTTGTCTTCTGGCATTTTTTCCATTATGCAAATATTCTATTAATGGCTTGCGCCAATATTCGTTGATGTCTGCAACCGTATTTATTGTTTCTTCTTTTCCAAGCTTGTGTAGAGTTTCGAAGTCTTTTCAAGACAAGACTCGTCTTCCTTGCATCATGACTTCGATGGAATCCTCCGGGGGACATGCCATTTCCTTAGCGAGTTTTGCTAGAGCGTCGGCATAGACATTATCTCCTCTAGGAATTTGGTAGATAGTCACATCGGGAATCTGCTCCAGGAGTTTCATCGTTTGCTGATGGTATTCTACTAATCTTGGTTTCAAAATTCTGTATTGTCCGGCGACTTGCTAGATGACAAGTGGAGAGTCACCATAAATGGCAATGTTTGTTATATCCATTGAGATTGTCAATTCCAATATGGTGATTAAAGCTTCATATTTTGCTTCATTGTTGGTGCACGGCTCTATCAGGTGGTATGAGAACCTCATCATACCCTTATCTGGCGTGATAAAGATCAAGTCGATCCCTGCTTTACCTGGTGTAACTGTGTCTGATCCTTTGTCTTTCCTGGTTGATAAAGCACCATCGAAGTACATTTCCCAGCGCTGCGCCCCAGAAAATTCCATTTGTTGTATTTGCTCGTCTGGTAACTCGTCGTTTGAGAGAGGACCCAGCTGGCAGTGGGTGTGCAGCGAGAAAGTCTGCTAGTAATCTGTCCCTTGATAGCACGGACGGGAACAAATGTTATATCAAATTGCAATAAGATCATTGACCAACTTGCTAAACGTCTGAAGAGTGTTGGTCGGGTCATCAGATATTGCAATGGATTAACTTTCAAAATTAGGGTAATCTTATGAGAAAGCAAGTAATGTCTAATCTTTTGAGCGGCAAAACTTAACGCCAGACTATGCTTCTCAATAGGTGGATACCTTATCTCCGTCGGTATTAGATGACGACTCAAGTAGTAGAGCGCATTTTCTTTACCCTCCTCATTGACTTGGGCTAGAGGGCTCTAATTGAGTCATCTAAGGCCGCGGTATAAAGTATCAGAGACTTCCCTGGGATAGGGGCTGCTAAGACAGGAAGTGTTATTAAATATTGTTTGACGTCCTCAATGGCCCGCTGGCATTTTTCTTCCCAAATAAATTTGGCGTCCTTTTTAATTATTGTCGAGAAAGGCCGACACCTACCTGAGGGGTTAGAGATAAAGCGTCTCAGATATGCCAACTTCCCCTGGAAGGAACATAGCTGTTTCAAGATTTTCGGGGGAGGCATTTCCAAAATAGCTTTAATCTTATACAGGTTGATCTCGATTCCCCAATGACGGACAACGAATCCTATAAATTTCCCAGAGGTAACGCCAAAGGCGCTCTTTAAGGGATTCATTTTAAGATCATATTGTCGTAACCGTTCAAACACGATCCTCAAATCGTACAAATGATCTATTTTCCGTTTACTTTTGTTGACCAAATCATTCACGTAGCATTCTAATTGATTGTGAATGAGGTCGTCAAAAATCTTCGTCATTGCACGCTGATATGTTGCTCTGGCATTCTTTAGGCCGAACGACATCATTGTGTAGCAGAAAATTCCAATCAGTGTTCTGAAAACTGCAAGTGTTCCATCCTCGGGAGCCATCTTGATTTAGTTATATCCCGACGATCTGTCCATGAAGGAATAAATTTCATGTGTTGAAGCAATGTCCACCATTATCTCTGGTATGGGTAGTGGAAACTCGTCTTTTGGACATGCCTTGTTCAAATCTCTAAAGTCAACACAGACGCGGATCTGTCTATTTTTCTTCTTAACAGGTTCAATACTGGCTAACCACATGTGGTATTTCTCTTCTTTAACAAAGTTGGCGTCTATCAACTTTTTCACTTCGGTGATGACTTGTTGTTCTATTTCAAGGCGCATTCTCCTTAGAGCCTGTTTTACTGGGGTTATATTCTTGTCCACCCAAAGTTTACGGCCTGCAACTTCTGCTGACAGTCTGACAATTCATCGTAGCTCAATGAAAAGCAATCTTTGAATTCTGTTAATAGTTTGACCAATTCTGCAGATACTTCGTCATCAAGTAGAGAACTTATAAACGTAGGTCGGGTCGTTCGTCAGTTCGGAGGTTAATCTCTTTCAATTCATCGACAGTAGATTTAATTTCCTCCTCAAATTCTAGCGGAGCAACTTCTATTGGTTGATCAGTAGAGTCATCATCTACATCGAGGCAATCCTCTTCTGACTCACAAGTAACAACCATGCAAAATTCAGAATCATCGACTGGTCTGACTGTACCAAATCTGAGACCCTCTTTAGAGTTGGGAGTTCAACTTTTAGCAGTTTTTCAAAAAGTTAAAATTTATCTTTTGGCATTTGTTTTGGTAAGTGTCCATGTTGAATTAACTTTTGAACACAAGACGAGAAGTAACCAAAAGGCAATTTCATTAATTCATTAGAATCAACATCCAAATTTACATGTTAAATTAACTTCTGAACACAAGGTGAGAAGTAACCAAAAGGCAATTTCATTAATTCATTAGAATCAACATCCAAATTTACATGTTTTGGAGGTAGAAGCACGGTATAAATTTCATCGGCTTTGAACCAACACTACGGACTTCCTTGACCTCTAAACTCTCAACTTTTTGTGGGAGAATCGGAGTAAGGGTCATAGTATTCACATAGTGGTTTATCCGATCATACATTGTTTCGTTTCATATTTTCTGTATCTTCTAGGGATATCTCGTACTGAGGCCTTTTCTGTCTTTTCATCATTATTTCATCTTCAGAACTGTCTTCATCACCAATGTTGATGGTTGGCCTAGTCCGTCAACAATTAAATGGTCTATTTTCTGTTTACTTTTGATGACCAAATCATTCAAAGTCAAGGGTTTGAGGATTTTCTTCCCGGAATCTGAGACAACCAATCTAGTAGAGGTAGCCCCTATCCTACCCCCTGTGCTATAAATCTTGGCTGTGCTTTTCTTTTCTTGTTCTTTATCCTTGACGATGATGGATCTTCTGATGAAACCTTCATCTTGGGTTCGGTATGTTGCGGACTCTGAATGGAGGCATGTTTTAATGCAGACTGTATCTTGTTCAGTATCTTCTTGGACGATCTGCTCCAGACCTCATTCCATTCTTCTTTGGTATTTGTAGAAGCTTGTTTGGATGAATCCTGTATTCGATTAAGGACCCCCTTGAGTTCATCCCAAGTTGTACTTCATCCATCTACTCCAGCATACAGATCAATTGGGGAGATTGGCTCAGCTGAAGTCATGTTTAAGGAACCTTTTTTAGGTTCTCTCTATTACTCCTTCGGGATTGTTATATTCTCTTCCTTGAGGTTCTTCTTGAGCCAGTTCTTAAATACAAAACACTTGTTTATAGTGTGCCCAAGCAACCGGTAGTATGGGCAATAATTTGGTTCATTCTTCTAATCCACCTCTTCGGGTTTCTCCGGATCAGGTAGTTTGAATTCTTGTTTCTTCATCAGGCTTTTGAATATTTTAGGTACAGCTTCATCCTTGAAGGAATACACAACTTTTTGTCGCTCTAACAAGGATATTCTTTTACCCGCTGTTCGAGGTAATCTCTCCTGAGGCGGCCATTGGTTGGATTGATTGTTCTGTTTCTGAGAGTACTGTGATGAAGACTAGCGATGTTCTTCTGCATATATCTTTATCGGCTGCTTTCCTTTATCGATAGTTGCAACTACTCCTGATTTCTTTTCGATCACTCTGGTCACCTTAGCCTTCTCATGTGGCTCCATGTGCTTCATTTCTTCTTGAAGACTGCTGGCTTTTCTGAGTAGCTTCTCAAAGGATTTGATGGTGAGTCCCTTAAGCATGAAAGCTACTGGCCCATGTATGCTTTCAGGAGAATTTCAACCGCTTGATGTTCCTGTAGCTGAGGTTCACATTTCATGCTATGGTTTCTCCACCTCCAAATATAATTTGATGTTCCTGTAGCTGAGGTTCACATTTCATGCTAAAATTTCTCCACCTCAAAATATAGTCTGCCAAAGTTTCGCTGGGCTTTTGCTTCTCCATCATGAGCTCTCCAATAGACACATGATATTGTGCCCCGACAAATCTTTTCACAAATAACTGTTCCAACTCAAAAAATATTTTAACTGACCCGTTGGGCAAGTCAGCGTACCAGTCGAAAGCAATCCCTGACAAGATGCTGATGAATTGTTGGCAGAGTAGAGCTTCGTTATTCCTTGTGTTGCCACAACTGGCTCGAAAATGTGCTATATGTTGTCTGGGATTTCCAGTCCCATCAAATATCTTGAAGTTTGGGGTCACAAAACCCTTGGGGAAAGGCACGACATCAAAATCCTCCGCGTAAGGTCTACCCTTCAAAATTGATGCACCACCCTTGGATTGGGCTAAGGCATCCCGCACTTGTTCACCCATTTGTTTGAATTTCTTTTCTGGCATGGCACCTGACGGAGAATCTTTCTTTGGTTCTTCATCTTTTTCTGCCAAATTATTCTCTCTTCTTTCATCTGGGATGTGTATGATTTCTGGTTGATTAATATCTGGAGAAGCCAATCTTGATGCTTGTGATTGCCCCTGAATGGTGGCCATGGCGGTCATAGTTGCAGTCATCTCTTCTATTTTTTTCTCTAGTAGACTGACTTATTCATCCCTTAGGAGGATAACCCTACGCAGCTCATCTACGGCGTTCTCTTCGGTGTGAGGTTGAGCCTCGCGTGTAGATGTGGTAGCTCTGGTTTCAATCACATGGACATCCATGAAATCTTCCTCCAAGTAATCATTGTAATCAAAATCTTCATTGTCACTATTGACAGAAACTCCGTGCTCTCGAGCTAACTTGAAAATCTCAATCCTGAATTTTTCAACTTTCTCCTCAATTATTGATTCCTTCATTGCTTTAAAATCTGGAGGACCTTGGTGGATACCCTCTACTTGTTCCTCTATCTTGCTGGCTATTGTCGCGACGATGTCAGATATTTCAGGCACTGGTTTTACTTCCTGTCATGCAGGCTCACTGAACTGTATCAGTGCAGCGACCTTGGGTGCCCATACCCTCTTCTTTCTCGATGATGATGTCTCAGGACGGGATGTCTTAGTAGAGACATCGATATGTCAAGGGAAGGTATGCTCTCTGTGGTGTAGACCAACTACAGTGTCAGGTAATCACTTTGTCTTTATCTCTGGGATTGCAGGAATGACGTGTAAGATCTTTGGACCCAGTCTCGACTTAACCGGTTAACGGCCTGTGGTCCTAGTGGCAGTATGATCAGTAGTAATTACTGTGATATCAACTATGTTCCCTAAATGGAACCAAACGGGGATGGGAGTAGGCGGTGCTCCAATTGTCTTACGGGATTGTCTGGCGGATTTGACGCCTGTCAAAATTTCCTTTTTCATGCGAGGGAAAATTGCATCTCCCACTCGTTTAAGTAACTTGCTAACCGAACATCCTTATTTGGTAGCAAGCCTTCCAAAAATTGTGCTAACACGAGTGATAGGAGTGAACTTCTTTTCCTCCTCACCATGTCCATGAAGTGATGGTAATGCAGCAGCGATCCTCCAGATACTCTCATATCCATCGGTATCTGTGAGAGGATGGAATCTACTCCCTCGTAGTAGTGGATAAATTTCTGGTAACACTTCTTCAACTTGATGAGGTTGCTCCTCAATGGGTTTCTTTTCAGTAGTCTGGGCTTTGATAGCCCTCCGAACTCTTCTATTGTGGTTCCTCCTTTGAGTTTGGGTCAGTGGTATAGTCCTTGAGCTTGACCCGATTTCAAACACGGGTGGTGGGACAGTTAATCCTTTAGTCGGCTCTTCAACGATCATGACTTCTTTCCCCTTAGCAGCAGCGGGGATAGCAGGTTTGACGGGTGCCGCGACGGCAGTAGCTTTAGCCTTCTTGCAGGAAGGGAAGTCTTGAAGGCAGTTCAGATTGAGTTTTGCAGGCGGTTCTTGCATCTCCGGAGCAGCAATCTTCATTACCACGAATGAGACTTTTCCGAGGATAACCTCGAGATCTTTAAATCCAACTCCAAACTTGATGGTGGAAGCAACGTTACGGGCGCTGCGGTCCGTTGGCAGGTTCAGGAAAAATTCAGCGTTGGGTAAGTCATTGCAGCAGGCTTTAAAACAGAAAGTTTCAGGGTTAGCTATATGGCCAAAACCTCGTAATTTTTAGTGCAAGCACTGAAAGTAGAGGTTGATCCATAGACCGAGCGGGTCTTAATTTATGAGTATTTTAAATCTTGTTTAAAATTTAATCAATGTAAGAAAATCTCAAAGTGCACGCAGTACAACACAATTTGGTTTAATTTGCAAAATAGCAAATCAAATTTAGAAGGGAGATGTGAAAAATTTTAGGACCTAGTGCGGGACCCAATTAGTGGCAGAAAATTCCTAGGTGGAACTAGTCCACCGACACACCTATTGGAAATCCAACCCCATATAAAAAAAAATTAAAGAGACCTTAATGGCCTTCTGAACCCCTCTGTTCAAAGATGGTTGAACAGCTAGTCCTGAAGTCCAAGGAGTTGACCACACCTTCCCAAGACAGAAATGGGTAAATTATGTCAACTGAAGAAGGGTAATTTGGTTCAAGAGGAGCATGGACACATTACCGATGTGTGGAGATAATATTTCCTGATTTGTATGGAGAGAAAAACTTGTCCCCAGCGGAGTCGCCAGAAGCTGTCGGTGCTATTTTGGTTGGAGGGGAGTTGCCCGTAAGAAGCTGTTGGCCGCCGGAATTGAAATCCTGTCACTCGCTTCGGAAGGACATTGAAGTTTAGAAAAGTATGAAATCAAACTAACCCCATATTTTTCATAGTTTAAATGAAGGAGTACTATACATCATACCCTATATCTATCCCAAAGGATGAACACAAGACTTAAGGATGAGGTTCGATCAAATAAACTAAGGAAAGTATGACGTTCGTCTGGTCTACGAAAGCTTTGTATTTGCCGACAAGTTCCCCTATTTAATATAAAGAATTAAATAGGGTTTATATTAAGGGTTCAGCATGTTACTATAAGGGCAAGCCCCTATAGTTAATTACATCTTAAATGACCAAAGCCACCTAAGAAATCATGCTTCCTATAAGGGCAAGCCCCTATAGTTAATTACATCTTAAACAACTAAAGTCACCTAAGAAGACTCTCGATAAAAGTCAAGAAATATTATCTTCAAGGAGTTTCAAAGGGTAGGACTTTTCAATGAGATCAGACAAAGAGGTGTGAAAGGAGATTGGTTCAAATTTAGAACATTTTATTGTAGAATCCAAAGGAGGAAGAACTAAGGGATGTCATGGATCTAGAGGCGAACCTCAATGACTTTCTAAGCTATCCTAATGTTTGGCTTCAGTTTTGAGCAAAAATATTTAGGTGTTTCATCTTGCCAATTTTATTAATTAGGGCTTACATTCGTGTGAAAAAATCACACAAATAGCCTGAAGGATATAATGATTTAGGTCGTGACAAACGACATCCTCGGAATCCTAAGATGAGTTAGGGATTATATTGTATAGTAGGGCTATGCAAAGGCCTAAAGATGAGGTGAGGATTTACGTTGCATAAGCAAGAAACCTCAAAGTCCTATGGCTTTGTTGTTTAAGTCTATGTGAGGATTTATGTTGCATAAGCAAGCAACCTCAAAGTCCTATGGCTTTGTTGTTTAAGTCTGCAAAGTCCTAAAGATAAGATGAGGATTTACGTTGCATAAGCAAGCAACCTTGAAGTCCTATGGCTTTGTTGTTTAAGTCTATATTTACGTTGCATAAGCAAGCAACCTCAAAGTCCTATGGCTTTGTTGTTTAAGTCTAAGGAAAAAAAATTGGTTTAGCTGGGGAAGACAGGTTTTGCTGTTGAAGATGGTCGTGCTGCCCACCGTGCTAGCTCCAAGCTCCCTGTCGCGACGAGTTTGAGTTTTCTAGTGTGTCAAGTTATGATATCAAATCAAGTGGCCTTATGGTCGAAGTTCTTTAATTTTTTATGGGGGTGTATTAAAGTTGATTAGAGCGATACCGGTTAAGATCCTATGGTTCCCTTGTTCCAGCATCACTATTTTCTATTGGATTCACTTAGTCTAAATGAACTTACTAAACTCAACTTAATGAGTTCCAATTTCATTTGGATCGGGGGAAGCCTCGTTAGAACCGTAGGTTACCTCTACCTAGGGATTCCCGATCATCCGATAGAGATGTCTTAATTTAGTTGAAGTTGTAGTTTTGTGTGATGTTTGTGATTAAATTTTGAGTTGTTTTGTATTTTAAATGTTGTGGGGGTGAATTTTATCTTGGTTGATTTTAATTTTGGTTTTGTGGCTATCCTAATAGGTTTAGTTTTCCATGTAAATTTGTATAAGCACAAAAGTATAACATAAAAGTACAAGAAAGACAACGCTGCAAACTATAAAAGCGTACATGGCGAGTCTTCTCGTTCCACCACCTGAAACGTAAAAATGCATGTTAAGGCAGTTTATGGAGAGCAGGAAAAATAAAGTTCTGGTGGTTTTCCTAACCCTATGTCATATTTTGGTGGGTCCTTTTAATTAAGGATGATTTTGTCAAGCAAAACATATTAAGTTTAGTAGATCTTCAAGACATCCAACAGATCTAGAGAAAGAAACAGGTCCGTGCTACTCTCTCGCTACCTGGTGGAAAATCTCGAGTTTTTTTAAACTTATTATGTTGCTTAATAAGTCATCCTGTAAATACCCTTATTCCTCAGTGAACATTGATGTCTCAATTATCTCTAAGAATAGGGTAATTATCACTTGTGATTCAATTTAAAAATTATGTGGGTGAAGACCCTTAAAGAGGCAAGTTAGTGTTGTTAGAACACTTAGCCAAATTTTTATCCTAATTGTGCTTGTAGTGTTTGAAAGATGTTCTAATTTTCAATGATATTTACTTTTCTAAGGCTTAGTGGTGTTTCAGGGATGTTTGATTATGTTATGTTTATTTCTCTAATCCTCGTTTAGTCAATTTTGATTTACCTAAGTCACCGCTAAGCCCTTAAGACCTAGGGGAGTGTCTTAATTAGTTTTAAAAATGTTAAGCTTTAAGTGGTCAAGATTCATGATTTGGATTTTATTTGAAAATCAAGATAGGGGTATTAAACTAATAAATTTATAACTTTAAAATTCATACCCCGAAGTCCAGGATCATTTAATTTTAATAAACATCCAAATTTTTAATGATTTAGAAATTTATTAAGGATTTTATTTGAAATTCAAGATAGGGGTATTAAATTGATTAATTATTGACTTCAAAAGTCATAATCCCTAAGTCAGGATCATTTAATTTTAATAAACTTCCAAATTTTTAATGATTTAGAAATTTTCCTAAGTCTAGGATCATTTAATTTTAATAAGCTTCCAAATTTTTAGTGGAGGTAGATCTAGACCAAAGAAGCCTTTGGATCAAATTTCATAATTTTTTGAATTTTATGTGATTTATTAGAATTATTTTATGTTTTGGGCTATTTAATAAAAATAAAATATTTTAGCTGGTGGAAATTAAGCATTATATTTCGAAAAATCTCCCTAAGGTCAGAGAACTCAGAGGAGAAAATTTTATATTTTTCTAATTTTTCCTCGATTTATTGGAATTATTTTAGTGAATACTCATTTTTAGCCTTTTAAAAAATTATTTTTAAGCTTTGAAAATAAATATCTTTATTTAGAAAATCAGGAAAAATATTCTGATTGTTCCTAAGTGATTATGAAACAATTTAGAATATTATTCATGAGTTTTATTATTTTTATGATTTTAATGAATTTTTAATTATTTAAATACTTAAAATAGGCCAAAAATTAAGTCTTTATTTTAAAATATTATTTTATTTTTATAAAATATCTCTGATCACAGAGGACTCAAAAAACTAAGTTTCATAATTTTTTGAGTTATATTTTGATTTTTAAAAATCATTTAAATAAAAAACTAAATTTCATAATTTTTTGAGTTATATTTTGATTTTTAAAAATCATTTAAATGTCATAAGTATTTATCTTTAAAAATCAATTTAAGTTATTAAATGAACTCAAAGTATTTTGAAACTTTTATGATGAGTTCTCTGGATTATAAATCACAGTGAAGATAAAAAATCAAGTCATTTAAATACTCATATTCTTCAAAATTAATTATCTTAGTGATTTAGTATTTGAAAAATTTAAGGATGTTTTAAATGACTTGACCTATGAAATTATTTTCAAAGGTTTCTCTGGTTATGGTAGACCTTCTAAAATTTTCTTAGGATTTTATAATCAATATGCTAATTTCCATGATTATTTCAAGGAAACAATGTGAAATAACTTAAAAAATTTGGATCTCTATATAGGAATCTCCTATAAATTTGGAAAAATCAGAGATAATTTCCCCTTACAGAGGCTACAATATATCAAAATTTCAAGCCAAGGTGATGTGTCAATATGGATGGTGAATCAAATGACTCAAAATAGTGTTTAATTAATTAAAAATAAAATATGCACCAAATGGACTTAAAAATTATTCCACATTATTCTCCTCTACTCACCGAATAAGAGGGTATTTTTATTTTATTTTTTTGATTTTTCTACACAAAGTTATGTATTTTCTAAGTTAAAGGTATTTAAAAAGCCCTATTTATCTATTTAAATAGCGCGTGCTGACTAGATCCTAGGCAGCTCTGAAGGCATGTGTGGCGCGCTCTGGTTGGATGCCGCCGTCCACGTAGCCGCTGACTCGGCCCGCTGTTTATGTCCCGAAGCGCTGCCCGACTCGATCTTCCCCGTCCATTTGATACACGCTTGATCGAACGACTTCCCGTCATCATCCCCGATGGAATGATCGCGTGCCCGTCCACACTAAAACTTTAAGATCTCGGCCTAGACTCAACAAAATAACTTCAGGTTTGACCCTATGGACTCGTCTAAGTGAGACGAACTTATCCATACGGTTAAGATGCCATGAAATGAAGCTTAAGTAAATAGAGAATCAAAATAAGATCGGGAGGAGGAGGGGTTTTATACCTTTGCTCTGAGAAGGGAGGCTTTGATCAGAGCTGCTCGACACGTTTGTTGGGGTCCAAGGAGGCTAGGGACTAAGTCCCTGGTCTTGGTGTAAGGCCTAGGTATGAATTCGATCACGGCTGGATTTGGGTGTTGCTCTAGAGCTATGGTAGAGATTCTGTGGAAGGGGGATTTGATGGGGCTTTGGCTTCTTTCACTCTTGTGAAGGTGTGGGTGCATTATGGTGCTTATGTGGAGGGCAGAGGAGCTCCATAGTTTGATTTGGATGAGCTGGCCTCTAGGTTTGATTTCGGTGAGGTGCCATGGGAGTGGCTCTNAAATGATCCCGCGACCGTCCACACTAAAACCCTAAGATCTCAGCTTAGACTCAACCAAATCACCTTGGGTTTGGTCCTATGGACTCGTCTAAGTGTGAAGAACACATACATACGGAAATCATGCAATTAAATTAAGTCTAATTAAATAGAGAATCGAAATAAACTCGGGATGAGGTGAGGTTTTATACCTTTGCTCTGAGAAGTGAAGCTTCGATCAGAGGGTCTTGGCACGCTTGTTATGAGCCAAAGAGGCTAGGGATGGACTCCTTGGTCTTGGTGTAAGGCCCAGGTATGAATTCGATCACGACCGGATTTGAGTGTTGGTCTAGAGCTATGGTAAAGGCTCTCTGGAAGGAGAATTTTTTATTTATGCCAAAATCAAATGGATATGAGGCTTAACCAAGGCCAATTGATGGTTGATTTTGATGTGTAAGGATGTTATAAAGATTTTGCAACATTAATTGGGGCCAATTTACTAGGCTATGGGTTCAATTTGGTGAGATTAGGNGTTACACATTTGGCCCTGAATACTCTAACACTTCATAATTTGTCAAATTTAAATCAAATGACTTTAAATTTTTATCATACCTCATTCATGGGTCAATTGAGACATCAGAGGAGAAAAAATTATTTTTCAAAATTTAATTTAATTTATATAATTATTTTCAAGCAAAAAAAGGATTTTCCAAAGAAAATTCCTAACTTGAACAAGGTAAATTATAATCCCTTGAAATTTTTATTGCGACTAGACCTAGATGAGAGAAGCCTTTGGATAAAATTTCATAATTTTTGAATTTTTTGTGATTTATTAGAAATATTTTAAATTCTAGGTTATTTAATAAAAATAAAATATTTTAGGTGGTGGAAATTAAGTTTTACATTTTTGAAAAATCTCCCTAAGGTCAGAGAACTCAGAGGAGAAAGTTTTATATTTTTTTGATTTTTCCTTAATTTATTGAAATTATTTTAGTGAAAACTCATTTTTAGCCTTTTAAAAAACTATTTTTAAGCTTTGAAAATAAATATCTTTATTTAGAAAATCAGGAAAAATATTCTAATTGTTCCTAAGTGATTATGAGACAATTTAGAATATTTCCATGAGTTTTATTATTTTTATGATTTTTATGAATTTTTAATTATTTAAATACTTAAAAAAGCCCAAAATTATGTTTTTATTTTAAAGTATTATTTTATTTTTATAAAATATCTCTGATCACAGAGAACTCGAAATGCTAAGTTTCATAATTTTTTTAGTTATATTTTGATTTTTAAAAATCATTTAAATATTAAGAGTGGTATTTATCTTTAAAAATCAATTTATGTTATTAAATGAACTCAAAATATTTCAAAACTTTTATGATGAGTTCTCTAGATCATAAATCACAATGAAGATAAAAAATCAACTCATTTAAATATTCATATTCTTCAAAATTAATTATCTTAGTGATTTGGTATTTGAAAAATTTAAGGATGTTTTAAATGACTTGACCCATGAAATTATTTCCAAAGGTTTCTTTGGTTATAATAGACCTTCCAAAAATTTCTTAGGATTTTATAATCAATATGTTAATTTTCGTGATTATTTCAAGGAAATAATGTGAAATAACTTGAAAAATATGGATCTCTATATAGGAACCTCCTTTGACTTTGGAAAAATCAGAGAATATTTTAGCGAATATTCCCCCTTACAGAGGCTACAATATGTCAAAATTTCAAGCCAAGGTGATGTGTCAATTCCCTTACAGAGGCTACAACATGTCAAAATTTCAAGCCAAGGTGATGTGTCAATATGCATGGTGAATCAACTCAAAATAGTGTTTAATTAATTAAAAATAAAATATGCACCAAATGGACTTGAAAATTATTCCATATTGTTCTCCTTTGTTCACAAAAGAAGAGGGTATTTTTATTTTTTTTTTCTGATTTTTCTACACAAAGTTATGTATTTTCTAAGTTAAGGGTATTTAAATAGATAGGAAAAAGCCCTATTTATCTATTTAAACGACGTGTGATGACTAGATCCTAAGTAGCTCGGCAGGCATGCGTGGTGCGCTCTGGTTGGACGCCGCCGTCCACGTAGCTGCTGATTTGGCCCGCTGTTTATGTCCCGAAGCGCTGTCCGGCTCGATCTTCCCCGTCCATTTGATACACGCTTGATCGAATGGCTCCCCGTCATCGTCCCCGATGGAATGATCCCGTGCCCTTCCACACTAAAACCTTAAGATCTCGGCCTAGACTCAACCAAATCACTTCGGGTTTGAACCTGTGGACTCGTCTAAGTGAGATGAACATATCCATACGCTTAAGATGCCATGAAATCAGGCTTAAGTAAATGGAGAATCAAAATAAGATCGGGAGGAGGAGGGGTTTTATACCTTTGCTCTCAGAAGGGAGGCTTTGATCAGAGGTGCTCGACACGTTTTTTGGGGTCCAAGGAGGCTAGGGATTAAGTCACTGGTCTTGGTGTAAGGCCTAAGTATGAATTCGATCACGACCGGATTTGGGTGTTGGTCTAGAGCTATAGTAGAGGCTCTGTGAAAGGGGGATTTGATGGGGCTTTGGCTTCTTTCACTCTTGTGAAAGTGTGGGCACAAATAATTGAAGTTTGGTGGAGTGTGGAGGTTTATTGAGCTCCGTCCTGGTTTCCGGCAGGGTTTCAAGCTCAAAATTGGGCTCCAACAATGGGAATGGGTGAGGAAAAATGGTTGGCATGCACAGAGGGGATCTTAGGGAAGCTCTGTGTAAAGTTTGAAGAGACCACTTTAAAGAAATTTCAGCACACCTCCCATGACCGTGGGAGGTGAGTTTTTATAAAAATAGTCATGGGGTGGCTCTCAGGGTATAATCTTGGGTGCATTGTGGTGCTTAGGTGGAGGGCAGAGGAGCTCCATAGTTTGATTTGGATGAGCTTGCCTCTAGGATTGATTTAAGTGAGGTGCCATGGGGGTGGCTCTCAGTTTTGGGATTTTCATGCCACTAGGCTGGCCGGCCGACCAGGGGGAGGTGGCTAGGAGCTCAGTTGTTTGATTTGGATGAGCTGGCCTCTAGGTTTGATTTGGGTGAGGTTCCATGGGAGTGGCTCTAGTTTTGGGGTTTTCCGGCCACTAGGATGGCCGGCCGGTTGGGGGGAAGTGGCTAAGAGCTCAGGGAACCCAGAGGAATCCATCACAGCAATTTAGTGCAAATGTGCTTGGATTTGGCAATGATATCATAAGCATGTGCATTTTTGGAAATAAGATCCCTTAATTTAGGGGAACTTTGGTCCATGGGTTGATTTAGGTGATTTCATGGTGTTTGGACTTGTCACTAAGTCCAACTAATGGCTGTAGTGGAGTTAATTTGGGGGCCTTAGGGTGGTTAGGTCACATTTAGTGTATGGGTCCAAGTGGGTGCAAATTACCAAAACATGGGTTGGGCTAGGTTATCCATGTCAATTGGCTCAGTTTGTTGTTGCATTTGGTGTAGATGAGCACAAGTAACAATTTTGGTGAAGGATGGAAATGGTTTTGAGTTCAATTGGGGGGTCAATTTGAAGGAATTTTGAACTTTAATCAATTTGGTCATGTTGGGCTAGGCTTGGGTCTAGCTTGGCTTTGCCTTGGGCTAAGTCCAAATTAATTATTTTAAATGGTCAATAGGGACCTCATGAAGAGTTTTATTTTAAATGGTCAATAGGGACCTCATGAAGAGTTTTGAACATGAATTGGATGCCAATTTGGAGGCTAAGGCAATCAATTGGGTGAAATTTGGGGACTTAGCCAATTTGGGACTAAATTTGGGAATTTTGGATTTAGGCCAAAATCAAATGGATGGGGGCTTAGCCAATTTGAGGCTAAATTTGGGAATTTTGGATTTAGGACAATTGGGTGAAATTTGGGGACTTAGCCAATTTGGGGCTAAATTTGGGAATTTTGGATTTAGTCGTTGATAGGGACCTCATGAAGAGTTTTCAACATGAATTGGATGCCAATTTGGAGGTTAAGTCAATCAGGTGAAATTTAGGGACTTAGCCAATTTGGGGCTAAATTTGGGAATTTTGGATTTAGGCAAAAATCAAATGGATGCCTCATGAAGAGTTTTCAACATGAATTGGATGCCAATTTGGAGGTTAAGGCAATCAATTGGGGGAAATTTGGGGACTTAGCCAATTTGGGGCTAAATTTGGGAATTTTGGATTTAGGCCAAAATAAAATAGATTTTTCATGAAGAGTTTTCAACATGAATTGGATGCCAATTTGGAGGTTAAGGCAATCAATTGGGTAAATTGGGGACTTAGCCAATTTAGGGCTGAATTTGGGAATTTTATATTTAGGCCAAAATCAAATGGATTTGAGGCTTCACCAATGTCAATTAACGGTGGATTTTGATGTATAGGAATGTTATCAAGATTTTGAAACATTAATTGAGGCCAATTGACTAGGCTATGGGTTTAATTTGGTGAGATTAAGTCATATGGTCAAAATTGGGGTTTTGGCTCAAATCAAAATTAGGCTCAAATTGTGGACCAATTGAGCTTGGATTTGGTTTAGTTTGGTCATATCAAAAGTGAATTTGAGCTTAGGATTGGAATTTGGGTCAATTGAGATCAAATTGATGGATATTTGAGATGCATTTGGGGAATTTTGAGTCTTTAAAGGGCAATTTGGGGATTTTGGTTAAAGATGGTCAAATTGGCCAAATTGGGTCATATGGTTGAGAGAAATGAATTTGAGAATATTTGGGATTTATTGGGATTTTCTGGGAACTTTTGGAATTTTTGGAATTTTGAGCCCAAGATGGGTATTTTGGTAATTTGGGGGTGCTTTAGGGGTAAAAGGCCAAGATGGGTATTTTGGTAGAGTTGAGGTACCAATCATCACCAATAAGCCATGGACCAAAGGAAACCGCATTTTGAGTCCTCTACATAGTGGTCTTAGCTAAACCATAGCCTAGGGGCTGGTAGATTTAGGGGACCATCTACATGAGTATCCCAAAAGATCAAGAGATCTAGGTTAGAAATGTTAGCTCACTGTTGTGAGTGATTGTGAGTGCAGATGAGTGTAGTGAGTGCCTTAGCTCTAGACCAACACCCAAGGTCAACCCTAAGGTCCAGCAGTCCTAGGGGTGACTCATCCAGAGTTTCCCCCACAGTGACCCCACCTATTAAGTACATAGAGGTTGGGAGCAATATGTTGAACTTCAAATTGAGTAAAGAAGAGGGTAGAATTTCTAATGATGAGGGTTCCATGTCTAGTTTTCTAAGAATAGTCAACATGAAAAGTCTAATGGCTAGACCCTAGGCTACTAAGGAGGAAAAACTAAACCTCAACCAAAAATGAGGTCAACAAATGGACCCCCAATAGGTGTGGTGTGTTGGGCAAGCACACTGTTTGATTGGCGTTGACCGACGAGATCAACAAAAACCAATACAAACTCCTAAGTCAACAGACCCGAAAGTATGCGTAGAGTTGTGTGTGTGATTTATTTCTGCTGGAGAATTAGCAGGTGATCGTTTGGTTGAAATGAAGGAGTAGAGACTCTCGCTGGGGATCGGAGAGTGAACTTTGAGTTATGAAATTTCAAAGATTTTTCAAAGGACGGGAGTCAAAATGTTAGTGTTGACCCCGAGGTAGGAATTGAGATTCAAATATCGACTCAAAAAGAGAGAGAGACATAGTCGGAATGTAAGGACCGACCTCAAATGTAATGAATCTGAAATGTAGGACTAATTCAGAAATGAGAATTGAAATGTAGGTCAATTCAGGAATGAGAATTGAAATGTTGGTCAATTCTCAAAATAGAGTGTCGGAATATAAGGACCGACCTCAACTGTAAAGAATCAGAAATGTAGGACTGATTCAAAAATGAGAATTGAAATGTAGGTCAATTCTCAAAAGAGGAATATAAGGTCCGACCTAGAATGTAATGAATCAAAAATTTAGGACTGATTCGGAAATGAGAATTGAAATGTAGGTCAATTCTCAAAAGAAGGTGTCGGAATGTAAGGACCGACCTCAAATGCAAAGAATCAGAAATTTAGGACTGATTCAGAAATGAGAATTTAAATGTAAAATTGATTCAGGAATAAGAATTGAAATATAGGTCAATCCTCAAAAGAGAGTGTCGGAATATAAGGTCCGACCTCAAATGTAATGAATCAGAAATTTAGGACTGATTCAAAAATGAGAATTAAAATATAGGTCAAATCTCAAAAGAAGGTGTCGGAATGTAAGGACCGACCTCAAATGCAAAGAATCAGAAATTTAGGACTGATTCAGAAATGAGAATGGAAATGTAGGTCAATTCTCAAAAGATAGGTTCGGAATGTAAGGAACAACCTCGAATGTAATGAACCAACAATGTAGGACTGATTCAAAAGTGAGAATAGGGTGTCTTGAATTAATCAAAGGGCTTATTTCCTCAACCTCAAGAATATCGTTGAATTTGATTCAAAATATTGTGATAGGATGGGCTCCTAAAGCAATGCGGAATTGGATGTGAATCCTCAACCTCTAGAATTTGATTTGAAAGATTGCAACAGGATGGGCTCCTAAAGCAACGCGGAATCGGATATGAATCCTCAACCTCTAGAATTTGATTTGAAAGATTGCAATAGGATGGGCTCCTAAAGCAACGCAGAATCAGATGTGAATCCTCAACCTCTAGAATTTGATTTGAAATATTGCAATAGGATGAGCTCTTAAAGCAACGTAGAATCGGATGTGAATCCTCAACCTCTAGAATTTGATTTAAAAGATTGCAATAGGATGGGCCCCTAAAGCAATGTGAAATCAGATGTAAATCCTCAACCTCTAGAATTTGATTTGAAAGATTGCAATAGGATGGGCTCCTAAAGCAGCGCAGAATCGGATGTAAATCCTCAACGAATTTGATTTGAAAGATTGCAATAGGATGAGCTCCTAAAGCAACACGGAATTGGATGTAAATCCTCAATCTCTAGAATTTGATTTAAGAGATTGCAATAGGATGAGCTCCTAAAGCAACGCGGAATCAGATGTAAATCCTCAACCTCTAGAATTTGATTTGAAAGATTGCAATAGGATGGGCTCCTAAATTAATGCGGAATTGGATGTGAATCCTCAACCCCTAGAATTTGATTTGAAACATTGCAATAGGATCAGCTCCTAAAGCAACGCGAAATCGGATGTAAATCCTCAACCTCTAAAATATCGGGTTTCGAATTCATGGGAAACTAGTAGAATTTATGAAAATTGGCATTGGTGAGGAAAAAAATTGTGAAACTTAGTAAGATTTTGTGCAGAATGTGAAATTCCGCGGGGATGTGTAGAGAGTTAGTGTAGACAACGATGGTTGTGCCGCGCGCACAAAGAGTAGGAAATTCCGAAAACGGAAGTATCCACTCAATAGGTTTGTTTTATCTTCCTGTTGTGTTTATGACAATTTAATTTTTCAAAATTTGTTTTTTAAAGTTTTAATTTCAATTGGTTGATTTTCAAAAGAAATTTTGTTATTTATTTATTACAATTATCTTTTATTTGTGTTTTATTTATTGTTAAAAATTTGTCGTTTCGTTCTTTGTTCACTTGAACTCTGAACCATTGCATGGTTCGTGACTTTCATCCATCGCACAAAAAGGCAATTGACAAAAAGGCACAACTTCAGAGAAATTTCCATTAATTTGCTTCAATAAAGATGCTACAGATCAAACATAGGCTAATGCCTCCAAGAGATTACATCATGTAATACATGCTTAAATGCATTGAGAGTCTTCTCAAGATATGAGTACATCATAGACTGATTACATTAGATATATGTCATGATTGTTAAAAGAAAGCAAGTAAGTCCTCTGCGCTTGGTTCATCGAGCTCTTGATCAAGCAGACCTTCTGAGTAATGCTTCAGGATAAGAGTTCCCTTTGCATGTATTCAGAGGTACAACCTTCTCATAGCTCATAAGGAAATAGTTCCTCCAACTCCGGGTCTTGCTGGAATCCATATGGTATCTTATTGTCATCCATCCTGTGGAAGGTCACGGACACCCTAGGTGTCGTACTCCTGGTATGCAGTGTTTGGCCACGTCTGCACCGTTGCCCTTGAGAACAAGCACTGAACCAACTGGGAGAGGAACTTCCACAGCTCCTCTAAATTCACCAGGACCGATTACATCGATTTCTTTTCCAAACAAAATATTGCTCTTACTCATGAATGAGGCCGTGCAAAAAGGCCTCACAAAGTCATGATGGTCAATATGCGGGGGAATGCAGTCACCTTCTTCATAAATGTTGATGATGCAACTATTAGGAATGCAAGTGGCGAGTAGGATATTCCACTTGACCATTCTCTTTATCATCCACTTTATCATTGGGGGTAACAGATCCACTTGGTCGTATTTGAGGATCCCATGCGGATTCCCTTGTCTGTCATTTGTAAAATTGAAGCAACAGCCGCACTGGATGGTGATTCTTCCCTTTCCCCGCATCCACTTCTTTGGCTCGTAGTATTCTCTTTCTATGAGAAGGCCTGCTTGACCTCTATCTCTCAAATGAAAGATGCAGTCCAGGATGCTTCTTTCATCAGTTTCAGAGAAAACCCTGGTATATAATTCCGGGCCTTCCAATATGTTGATAAACTTTCCTTGAACCTCTTCGTAGAATTCCAATTCTCTTTTGTTTACCTTGCTTATTTTGTAATATTCCACCATACCGGGAGCTGGCAGCTGTGTAGGACGTTCCTTCCTCCGAGCCTCGGCGAGAATCCAAACCGGTGCTAGCCGAGCCGGGATATGAGATTCCGCCTCAAGCAGGATGTATGATCCTAGGCTCCATGATGCGCACTAGTCCGCCCATAGTGGGAGATACAGTTCATTTGCCACAAAATCTGGAGTCTGAGACTCGTTGGTGCTTGCAGTGTATTCTTCTAGGGTACTGAAATGCTTTAGATGTAGGACGTTGCAGTCCGAGCATTCCACAAATGCGCCCGTGACTGATGTCCTGGATGGTATCTCGACGTTGTATGTTGGGCAACCTCTGCACAAGATATCTGAGACTGGGGGTACATCTGATCCTGTCAGAAATCCTGATTCTTCATCTGTAGTAGGCAGGCTGGCAAAAGTCTCTTTCAGCTCTGGATCGTAGATATGTCCCTCGGGAATGGGGGTAAGAAAACCGCTTACGTTTCTTTGGCATTTGCGCTACTCTCGCAGAAAGGCTCTCTATTTCTTTCGGCTTGTGTTTCTGCGTTGTGTTCTACGGAGTGGGGTATTTGGTAGTTGTTCACTGTGGGCAGCTATTAAGCCCCTTGCTGGAGTAGCTATCATGGAGGGCAGTCGGCTGGGCCCCTCCATCTGATCTTGTTTTGTTATCACGTTTTTACCCTTATGTGACACGTCGTCTTGAGTGGTCACCCTCAACAGTGAGAGTAGTCCCTTCTTTTCTTCATTGCCGACTATGCCCATTAGAGGACCGTCATAGTCCATATTAATCTCGTTGAAATCCATGTCAAAATCTATGACACCTCCTTGTGGCGCCATCTCTTCATTTAGTGCGAGGTTCCAGCCGTCTAAGAAAGGCGAAGATCAGCCTCTGTCCTGACATTTTTTCTGCAGACAACAGAAAGAAACGTCTGTGGGCCGAAGTTTGGCATGAACAAGAACAAAACAGAGTATCCATTAAAGTAAATTTTATTTGTTTTTATGAAAAGGATTACTCATTTTATGTGTGAGTTTTGTTTTAATTTAATGGAATTTTTAGATCCAAAAGTAGAAAAGAGAACGCGTGAAGTTCAAAAATTTTCTAAAAATTTTCATTATATATGAGATTAATTACAAAATTTGGACCCGGTCGTAGACATATGGCCATATAGATAACCCTAAAAATAATCAAGGTTTCAAAGTCTCAAAGCAAGCAAAGGCAAGCGGAGGCAAGCGACATCAGGCTGCGTAATAGGTTTTCAGGTAACGTCCATTTATCGGTAACATGGGTCTTTCGCCCCAGAAGTCCACTAACTGGTAGGCTCCTCCTGTATAAACCTTCTCAATGACAAATGGTTCCTCCCAAGTTGGCTCGAATTTGCCACCTATTTTGTGGCGAGCAGGAATAGGTCTTTTGAGCATGAGTACGAGGACACCAATTTTGAATGTCCTTGGGCAGACCAATTTGTCATGGGCTTGTACCATCTTTTCCTGGTAGAGCTCCAAACATTATCGTGCTTCCAATCGTTTTCCCTTGAGACTCTCCAGTTCTTCAAGCCGGAGTTTTGTACTTTCTTTTGTTGTGAGTTGGTTGGCAACGGCGATTCTGAGAGATGGTGTCTGGATCTCTAGCGGTAGCACTACCTCGGTCCCGTACACGAGCATGTAAGATGTACACTGAGTGGGAGTCCTGAAAGTCGTTCGGTAGGCCCACAGGGCTTCTAACAGCTTGTTATGCCAATCTCTTTTATTTTCATCCAGTGTTTTTTCAAATTTGTACCAGTGTCTTCTAACAATTTGTTATGCCAATCCCTTTTATTTTCATCTAGTGTTTTCTTCAAAATCTGTACCAGTGTCTTGTTGAAGGCGTTAGCAAGACCATTTGCTCTGAGATAGTAAATTGTAGAGTATCTCCAATCTATCCCATATCTTCTGACGAAATTATTGATCTTCGTACTTTTAAAAGTTGTCCCATTGTCAAAGATTATTCTTCGCAATACTCCAAAATGGTAGACTATTTGGATTTTGATAAATTGAAGGACGTGCTGTGTCGTAACCTCACGCAACGGTACTGCCTCTGCCCATTTAGAGAAGTAATCTGTAGCGGCAAGTATGAATATGTGCCCTTTAGAAGATGGAGGGTCTATCAGACCTATTATGTCTGTGCCCCAACACTCGAACGGTCACGAGGCAACAGTTGGGTGTAGCACATTTAGAGGTTGGTGTAAGACCACCTCATGTACCTGACATTGGTGTCATCTTCTGGCAGTATCCATGCAATCGGACATCATTGCTGGCCAATAATATCCGAGTCTTTTCCAGTATCCATGCAATCGGACATCATTGCTGGCCAATAATATCCGAGTCTTTTAATCTTCATTTATGCACTTGGCATTGGTGACATCTTCTGGCTGTATCCATGCAATTGGACATCATTGCTGGCCAATAATATCCGAGTCTTTTAATCTTCATTTTCATTTTTGGTCCCGATGGTGAGTGATAACAATCCACATATACTTCTTTGACAATGTTTTGTGCCTCGGCTCTGCTTAAACACCGTAGCCACATTTGGTCGAACAATCTTCTGTAAAGAACATTTCCCACTAGGGCGTAAGACATGGCCCTTCTTGTGAAGTGGTGTGCCTCAGACTTGTCTTCTGGCAGCTTTCCAGTATGCAAATATTCTAATAATGGCTTGCGCCAATCTTCGTTAATGCCTGAAACTGCATTTACAGTTTCTTCTTTTCCAAGCTTGTGTAGAGTTTTGAAGTCGCTTCGAGACAAGACTCGTCTTCCTTGCACCGTGACTTCAATGGAATCCTCTAGGGGACACGTCATTTCCTTAGCGAGTTTTGCTAAAGCGTCGGCATGAGCATTATCTCCCCGAGGAATCCGGTAGAAAGTCACCTCAAGAACCTGCTCCAGGAGCTTCATCGCATACATATGGTATTCTGCTAACCTTGATTTTAGAATTCTGTATTGTCCGGCGACTTGCTGGATGGCAAGTTGAGAGTCACCATAAATGGCAATGTTTGTTATATCCATCAAAATTGCCAATTTCAATTTGGTGATTAAGGTTTCAGATTCTGCTTCATTGTAGGTACAAGGCTCCGTTTGGTGGTACGAAAACCTCAAGATACCCTTATCCGGCGTGATAAAGATCAAACCGATCCCTGCCTTGCTTGGTATAACTGTGTCTGATCCCTTGTCTTTCCTAGCTGACAAGGCACCATCGAAGTACATTTCCCAACATTGCGCACTGGAAAATTCCATTTGTAGTATTTGCTTGTCTGGTAACTCATCGTTGAGAGAGGAGCAAGCTGGCAGTAGGAGTGCAGCGAGAAAATCTGCTAAAATCTGTCCCTTGATAGGACGGAGGGGCACAAAAGTTATATCAAAATGCAATAAGATCATTGAACATCTCTCTAAACGTCCGCAGAGTGTTGGTCGGGTCATCAGATATTGTAATGGATTAACTTTTTAAATTAGGTTTATCTTATGAGAAAGCATGTAATGTCTAAGCTTTTGAGCGGCGAAAATTAATGTCAGACAATGTTTCTCAATAGGCTACCTTACCTCCGTCGGTATTAGACGACGACTCAAGTAGTAGAGAGCATTTTCTTTTCCCTCCTCATTGACTTGGGCTAAGAGGGCTCCAAGAGAGTCATCCAAAGCCGCGGTATAAAGTATCAACGGTTTCCCTGAGATAGGGGCTGCCAAAACAGGAGGTGTCATTAAATATTGTTTAACTTCTTCAAAGGCCCGCTGTCATTTTTCTTCCCAGATAAATTTGGCTTCCTTTTTAATTAATGCCGAGAAAGGCTGACACCTACCTGAGAGATTCGAAATAAAGCGTTTCAGATATGCCAACTTCCCTTGGAAGGAGCGTAACTGCTTCAAGGTTTTAGGGGGAGGCATTTCCAAGATAGCTTTAATCTTATCTGGGTCGATCTCGATTCCCTGATGACAGACAACGAATCCTAGAAATTTCCCGGAGGTGATGCCGAAAGCGCACTTTAAGGGATTCATTTTAAAGTCATATCATCGTAACAGTTCAAACACAATCCTCAAATCATACAAATGGTCTATTTTCCGTTTACTTTTGATGACCAGATCATCCACGTAGCATTCTACTTGATTGTGAATGAGGTCATAAAAAATCTTCGTCATTGCACGCTGATATGTCGTTCCGGCATTCTTTAGGCCGAACGACATCACTGTATAGCAGAAGATTCCAATCGGTGTTCTGAAAGCTGTTAGCGCTGCATCCTCGGGAGCCATCTTAATTTGGTTATGCCCCGACGATCCGTCCATGAAGGAGAAAATCTCATGCGTTGAAGCGATATCCACCAGACATGCCTTGTTCAAATCTCTAAAGTCGACACAAACACGGATCTGTCCATTTTTCTTTTTAGCGGGTATAATATTGGCTAACCACGTGGGGTACTAGTCTTCTTTAACGAAGTTGGCGTCTATCAATTTCTTCACCTCAGCGCTGACTTGTTGTTCTATTTCGAGGCGCATTCTCTTGGGAGCTTGTTAGACTGGGGTTACATTCTTGTTCACCCCAAGTTTATGAACTGCAACCTCTGCGGATAGCCCTAGCATTTTGTCGTAGCTCCATGCGAAGCAATCTTTGAATTCTGTTAATAATTTGACCTGTTCTGCAGAATCTTTGTCATTAAGTAGAGAACTTATAAATGTAGACCGGGGTTGCACTTCAGTCCCGAGGTTAATCTCTTTCAATTCATCGATAGTAGATTTAATTTCTTCCTCAAATTTTGGCGGAGCATCTTCTATTGGTTGATCAGTAGAGTCATCCTCTATATCGAGACAATCCTCTTCTGACTCACTAGTAACAACCATGCAAAATTCAGAATCATCGACTGTTCCAACTGTACTAAATCCGAGAACTTCTTTTGAATTGGGAGCTCGTCTATTAGTATTCCATAATTTTTTAAAGAGTTAAAATTTATCTTTTGGCATTTTTTTGGTAAATGTCCCTGTTGAATTAACTTTTGAACATAAAGCGAGAAGTAACCGAAAGGCAATTCCATTAATTCATTAGAATCAACATCCAAATTTACATGTTTTTCAAGCTCAATAGAGGTGTTCCATTAATTCATTAGAATCAACATCCAAATTTACATGTTTTTTAAGCTCAGTAGAGGTAGGCATTTCCATTAATTCATTAGAATCAACATCCAAATTTACATATTTTTCAAGCTCAGTAGAGGTAGAAGCACTGTAAAATTTGATCAGCTTTGAACTAACACTATGGACTTCCCTGACCTCTAAACTCTCGACCTTTTGAGGGAGAATCAGAGTGAGGGTCATAGTATGGGATTTCCTTGACCTCCAAACTCTAGACCTTTTGAGGGAGAATCGGAGTGAGGGTCATAGTATCCACATAGTGGTTTATCCGATCATATATTGTTTCATATTCATTCTTCTCTGTATCTTCTAGAGATATCTCGTTCTGAGGTTTCTTCTGTTTTGTCATCATTACCTCATCTTCAGAACTGTCTTGATCACCAATGCTAATAGTTGGCCTAGTCCGTTCAACAATTAAATTGATCTTTCCTCGCCCACATCCCCGGCCTCGACCTCACGTGCATGAACTAGAAGAACATTCACCAACTCGATGTAAGGGAGTGGTAGAAGGTTGTTGAAGCGGAGTTGTATGGCCTTCTTTTTATGATACTTCTGAATCTTTATCTTTGTGTGTCAAAATTTTGTGCGAGAAGACAGTCTTCTTTGGAGGCGCGTAATAGGNAGGATGAGCTCCTGAACATGGAAGTCCAAATATGCTAACCTCCGTAGACTCATCAAGTTGAGAGATGCTCCAGGATCCACTAAAACTCTGGATAAGAAAAATCTGCCAATGTTGACAAAAATCAATGAGCAAACTTCATCTGAGGATGTGCTAGCCATCTAAGCTAAGCAAATTTCTGGATCAAGCAAAGCTGTAACCAGAGACTCTCTCATCTCCTTTGACAGGATCAAAGCATCGTAGATGCTTAATCGGGCAAGTAACTTTCTAAGATGAGCTAGCACGTTGTAATCTACTTTGTATAATCCTCCGATTTTGTCTTGGTTATGTGGTTCTTCCACTGGCGGAGGTGGGGGTATCTCTTCTCGAGTCATTATTTGTTTTCCTTCGTCTGCTGGAGCTTTTCTTGGTGGTAACACCTTTTTGCTCCTTAAGTTGACCTCTGTGATATCTTCTTCTTGAGATATCATTGTTGAATCTTCCGGTGTCTTTTCCTCTTTGTCGGTGAGATCTAAGTTGATGGAGAGCGATGCACCATGACGCTCGAGAGTTGGCTCTTTGTTATCAGTGCTGTTGTAAGCAATATCGTTAATGTCTTCTTTAGACTTGAGAACAAGTTCATCGGACTCAAGTACGATTTGAGGATCATTTTGAGGATCGAGATCACGAGTAGCTTGGTTATAATCAGTCATGTTATTACCAGAAATAGTCAAAACATAGCCAAAATCACAACCATTGTATTCATAAGACCCCGAAGGGACAAAAAGATAATCATACAAGGTCAAGGGTTCGAGGACTTACTTCCCCAAATCCGAGACAACCAATCTAGTAGAGGCAGCCTCTATCCTACCCACCGTGCTATCAATCTTGGCAGTGACGCTCTTCTTTTTCTTGTTCTTTGTCCTTGATGATGACGGATTTTTTGGTGAAATCTTCATCTCGGGCTCGGTATGCCGCAGACTCTGAATAGAGGCTTGATGATGACGGATTTTTTACTGAATAAAGACAGTTCAAACTAAGCTCTGCAGGCGGCTCTTGAACTTCCTAGGCAACGATCTTCATTACCACGAACGGGGCTTTCCCGAGGATAACCTCGAGGTCTTCAAATCCGGCTCCAAACTTGATGGTGGGAGCGACGTTACGGGCGTTGCAATCCATCGGCAGGTTGCAAGAAAAGGTCAACGTTGGGTAAGCCATCACAACGGGCTTTAAAACAAAAAATTTTAGGGTTAGCTACATGGCCAAAAACCTCGTAATCATTAGTAGAAGCACTGAAAGTAGAGGTTAGTCTGTAGACCGGGCAGGTCTTAATTTACAGGTAATTTTAACATCTTTATTTAAAAGGGTGTAAAATTGATTAATATTTTGAAGTGCACGCGACACATCATGATTTGATTTAATTTGTGAAGCAGCAAAACAAATGTGAAAAGGAGTTGTGAGAAAGTTTAGGACCCAGCGCGGGACCCAATTAGTGGCAGAAAATGCCCCAGGTGAAGTTAATCCACCAACACACCTATTAGGGGTCCGACCCCACATAAAAATTTAAAGAGTCCTTAGTGGCCTTTTGAACCCCTCTGTTCAAAGATGGTTGAACAGCTAGTCCTGAAGTCCAAGGAGTTAACTATACTTTTCCCAGATAGAAATGGGGTAACGTATGCTATGGAAGAAGGGTATTTTAGTCCAAGAGGGACATGGACATATTACCGATGTGTGGAGATAATATTTCTTGATTTGTACGGAAGAAGGGTAATTTGGTCCAAGAGGGATATGAACATATTACCGATGTGTGAAGATAATATTTAAAGAAGGGTAATTTGATCCAAGAGGGACATGCACATATTACCGATGTGTGAAGATAATATTTCTTGATTTGTATGGAGAGAGAAGCATGTCCCCAGCGGAGTTTCCAGAAGCTATCGGCGTTATTTCGGGGATGGTTTGGTTGTGGGGTTGCCCGTAAGAAGTTGTCGGTCACCGTAATCAAAATCCCGTCGCCCGCTTCGGAAGGACGTTGAAGTATGAAATGCAACTGACCCCATATTTTTCGTAGTTTAAAATGAAAGAGCACTGTAATACAAATCCTGTATCTATCCGAAAGGATAGACACAAGAATTGTGGATGAGGCTTGATCAAATAAACTAAGGAATGTCTGACGTCCGTTTGGTTTGCAAAACCTTTGTATTTGCCGACAAGTTCCCCTACTTAATATAAATGATTAAATAGAGTTTATATTAAGCTGGGTTTGGACATGCTTCTTATAAAGGCAAGCCCCTATAGTTAATTACATCCTAAATGACCAAAGTCACTTAAGAAGACTCTTGATAAAAATGAGGAAATATTATCTTCAAGGAATTTCAATGAGTAGGACTCTTCAACGAAATCGGACGTGGAGGTGTGAAAGGGTATTGGTTCAAATTTGAAACATTTTATTGTAGAATCTAAAGGTAGAAGGACTAGGGGATGTCATGGATCCAGAGGAGAACTCCAGTGACTTCCCAAGCTATCCTAATGTTTGGCTTCAGTTTTGAGGAGAAATATTTAGGTGTTTCAGTGACTTCCCAAGCTATCCTAATGTTTGGCTTCAACTTTGAGGAGAAGTATTTAGGTGTTTCTTCCTGCAAATTTTATTATTTAGGGCTTACATTCGTGTGAAATGATCACACAAATAGCCTGGAAGATGTATAACTTCCCAAGCTATCCTAATGTTTGGCTTCAGTTTTGAGGAGAAATATTTAGGTGTTTCATCTTGTCAATTTTATTAGTTAGGGCTTACATTCGTGTGAAATGATCACACAAATAGCCTGGAAGATGAGAGGATTTAGGTCGTGACAAACGCCAACCTCAGAATCCTAAGACGAGTTAGGGCTTATATTGTATTGCAAGGCTATGCAAAGGCTTAAAGATAAGGTGAGGGTTTACGTTGCATAAGCAAGCAACCTCGAAGTCCTATGGCTTTGTTGTTTAAGTCTAAGGAAGAAGCATTGGTTTAGCTGGGGAAGACAGGTTTTGCTGTTTAAGATGGTCATGTTGGCCACCATGCTAGCTCCAAGCTCTTGCTGTGACGAGTTTGAGTTATCTAGTGTGTCAAGTTATAATATCAAATCAGGTGGCCCTATGGTTGAGCAACAAGTTTGAGTTATCTAGTGTGTCAAGTTATAATATCAAATCAGGTGGCCCTATGGTTGAACGCGATAAGTTTGAGTTATCTAGTGTGTCAAGTTATAATTCAAATCAGGTGGCCCTATGGTTGAAGTTGCCGCAACGAGTTTGAGTTATCTAGTGTGTCAAGTTATAATGTCAAATCAGGTGGCCCTATGGTTGAAGTTCTTTAATTTTTACAGAGGGCATATTAAAGTTGATTGGAGCGACACCGGTTAGGATCCTACGGTTCCCTCATGGAGGGGTATATTAAAGTTGATTAGAGGGACACCGATTAGGATCCTACGATTCTCTCGTTCCGACACCACTACGTATTAAAGTTGATTAGAGCGACACCGGTTAGGATCCTACAGTTCCCTCGTTCCAGCATCACTATGTTAAAGTTGATGTCAAATCAGGTGGCCTTATGGTTGAAGTTCTTTAAATTTTATGGGGGCATGTTAAAGTTGATTAGGGTGACACCGGTTAGGATCCTACGGTTCCCTCGTTCCGGTATCACTATTTTCTATTAGATTCACTTAGTCCAAATAAACTTATTAAACCCAACTTAATGAGCTCCATAATTTCATTTAAACTGTGGGAAGCCTCGTTAGCAACCGTAGGTTACCTCCTCCGAGGGATTCCCGATCATCCGATAGAGACATCTTAATTTAGTTGAAGTTGTGGTTTTGTGTGATGTTTGTGATTAAATTTTGAGTTGTTTTATATTTTGAATGTTGTGGCGGTGAATTTTATCTTGGTTGATTTTTAATTTTGGATTTGGGTTATGGTTATGGTTAACATGCAAGTTTATGTAGGTAAACACAAGCATGAAACGTGTAAGGAAAAGGCAGAAGAAAGACGGTACTATAACCTGTAAAAGCGTACCTGACGAGTCTTCTCGTTCCACCACCTGAAACTTAAAATGCATGTTAAGGCAGTTTATGAAGAGCAGGAAAGGTAAAAATTTTGGTAATTTTCCTAACTCTATGTCATATCTTGTTGAGTCCTTAAGACTTTAATCAAGTATGATTTCATTGAGCGAAGCATATTAAGTTTTAATAGGCCTCTGAGGTATCCAACAAGTTAAGAGGGGGAAGCAGGTCCATGCCTCTCTCTCACCAACTAGTGAAAAGCCTCGAGTCCATTTAAACTCATTATGTTGCTTAATGGTTCATCCTGTAAATACCCTTATTACTCAGTGAACATTGATGTCTCAATTTCCCTAAGAATAGGGTAATTATCATTGATCATTTAATTTAAGAATTATGTGAGTGAAGACCTTTAAAGGGGCAAGTTAGTGTAATTTGAACACTTGGCCAAATTTTAATCCTAATTGGGCTTAGTGGTGTTTCAAGGATGTTCAATACAATTATGTTTATTTTTCTAATCTTTTTTTTAGTCAATTTAGATTTAGCCTAAGTCACCACTAAGCCCGTAAGGCCTAAGTGAGTGTCTTAATTAATTTTTAAAAGGGTTAAACTTTAGGTGTTCATGATTCATGATTTGGATTTTATTTGAAAATCAAAATAGGGGTATTAAATTGATTAGTTATTGACTTCAAAAATCATACTCCTAAGTCTAGGATCATTTAATTTTAATAAGCTTCCAAATTTTTAGTGGAGGTAGATCTAGACCAAAGAAGCCTTTGGATCAAATTTCATAATTTTTTGAATTTTATGTGATTTATTAGAATTATTTTATGTTTTGGGCTATTTAATAAAAATAAAATATTTTAGCTGGTGGAAATTAAGCATTATATTTCGAAAAATCTCCCTAAGGTCAGAGAACTCAGAGGAGAAAATTTTATATTTTTCTAATTTTTCCTCGATTTATTGGAATTATTTTAGTGAATACTCATTTTTAGCCTTTTAAAAAATTATTTTTAAGCTTTGAAAATAAATATCTTTATTTAGAAAATCAGGAAAAATATTCTGATTGTTCCTAAGTGATTATGAAACAATTTAGAATATTATTCATGAGTTTTATTATTTTTATGATTTTAATGAATTTTTAATTATTTAAATACTTAAAATAGGCCAAAAATTAAGTCTTTATTTTAAAATATTATTTTATTTTTATAAAATATCTCTGATCACAGAGGACTCAA